>CM035792.1:26926999-27526999 GCA_020466265.1 Siphamia tubifer | reverse complement strand
TTTAATAAAAGTAAATTAAGATGGTCTAGTATGACAGATATGTACAAGGAGTATATTGCCCCCTTGTGCTGTAATGAGCTACTCTCCACATTAAAAGAGTAACACATGACATCTTGCAACTTGAAGCAGGATTTAGTGTGTAGACCAAAGAAGCGGGGGTGGTCTGTGGAATCCCAGAGGGCACAGTGGGTAAGGCATGGATGACTGAAAAGGTCACGCTCTCTGTCAGGATATGAGGGTGGAAATAGATGCAGGCGCTGCAGCTGAAGTGCATCCATCATGACGAATATGTTGCTGCAGTGCTGCATTATCAATGTATGAGTAGGTCCTGGAAAACCTTGTCCAGTATTCAAGGAGCTGTGGTTTGAGCTGGACGGAGTGTGTGTGTGTGTGTGTGTTTGTGTTTTCAGTTGTCAGAATAATTCAGAAGTGTAAAAATGAACAGTATGTGTAAGAAAGTAAATGTTCAGTCTATTACCATTTCTACTATGCCTTTCAGAAAACACGCCCATATGCTCGTGTGGGTGTGTGTACGCATGCACTTTGTCTGTGCCTGGAACATCGTTGCTATGGTGACAGGAGAACTGTACAGAAGGAGAGAGGAAAGGGAGGGGAAGACTAGCCTTGGAGCATGTTCAGATCACACCCTTCCCCCACCAACTCACACACATGAACTACATCGTACACACCCTTATAATATACTTACTTCCGAGCACAAACACATACGGATGAAGAGGAATCATGTATTCAACACCATGGAGGAGATATAGCAGCTAACTGAGCTGACTATATGTGGCAGCAGCTTTTTAATAATGCATTTAACAAGCCCGAACTGCTGTTGTCATCTGCTTCCGTCCTTTCCTCCCTCCCCCTCACCTCTGCTCACTGCCCACAGTTTCTGGTTGGTCTTTACTATTTCTGCTCATTATGACATTGAAGGTAAACCACAGACAGAGAAGCAGCTTCACAGACACACATTTAATCACTAAATGATGTTTTATGCTCGGCTCCATGGCTTTAGGGACCTGTTTTGTTAAACCAGTATTTATTCAGAATTAATTATTCATCAAACTTAATTATCATGCCCTGAAGAAACATGAATGTTATCAATGTATACAGACTAAAAGCAGGAAACGGCATTGTTTAGTCTTTCTGAATATAGTTTATTTTTCCATGTGTGAACCTGTCAACATCTGTCCATATTGATTAAGTGGTCTCCTGCATAGATGCTGTTTTGTAACCATTTAGGTGATCTCAGACAAACATATACTATATGCCCCTACCCTATAAAGTGATGTGATAGGTCATGTCATCTTACTCACTTGGGTAGGTGGTTGATCTGCATTTTAAGCTGTATGTGATGAGCTCCAATGCTCAGTAAGGTGCTCTGAGTGTGTCCTATTGGTACAGTCAGGACTATGATTTTTCCTATAATCCACGTAATAAATGTTAGACTCTTATGTATGATTTGTGGTTAGACATTATTAAAGTTTTGTTATAACTTTAAACTGATCGCCTCTTCATAGCTTGTGCATGTGTGTGTCACAAAAAAGGTCAGGAGGTCATGATGCCAGCAGATCCTAAAAGGAAAATCCTGTCAAAATTCATACCAATCCAGTTTTTAAATTAAAATGTCCTTGCTGTGCAATCTCTAATAGTGTGCCCTTGCGTGAGAAGGATATTACAGATTGAAGTCCTCTAAGGTCACTGCTATAGTCTGTGACCTACAAATAAACTATGAATCAGTGAATTGCATCATGTGTGGCTATGAGTTTATTGTGGCGGCCAGCCTTTGTCTGTGCATAATTGCATAGTATGTCTGATACTCTGTTATATTATTTTTCTTTTGCCCTACATTATGAAAGTGGAGCACAAAGGCCCCTCCTTTGTGAGCTATTATTATCATTATTTTTATTGCATGTTGAGGTTAACAGATGACTGCAGCTCAGTGTGATCATTATTAATATTTTCAAATCAAATCATGCTTTCCGCTGAATAGGAATGGACAGGAGTATGTGAATCCATGGCTTAATCCAGGGATTACAAATGAGGGAGTGTTCATGTCCCATGGCTCATGCTGACGGCTTCTCTGTGAATATGGAGAGATACTAAAATGCTGCAAAATATAACACAAAACATAGACTGTAGCCTTAAGTTATGAGAACAATATATTCAGATTATTGCCCATTTTGTTACAGAAGTTTTTTGTTTTTTTTTTTGTTTGTTTTTTCCCTCTCTTGGCTTTGCAATATAATGAAGACAGACACACAGATAGACACACAAAAGTGAAAGTGGCAGGATATGTTGAGAATACCCATTAATAAAAAGCCCAAAGCATTTAAGTCAAGATTCTATATTTTATTTGCCACCTGTGGACACAAAAAGTTCAGGAAGGAAAATCCTCTGGGAGCCCTGCACTATAGGGAATAAATTACTTAAAACACTGTACAGGAACAACAATGACAGACAGACAGACAGTCTATTAATGAAAGAGATATAGCAAAATATTGCTTATTATATTGCATGAAGGGTGGAAGTGAGATAGTAAGGGGTTATTGCACAGCAGATTATTTATAGTTATTACCATATAGGCACATATTCATCTACTGACGCGTGTTAGTGTGTGTGTGTGTGTGTGTGTGTGTGTGTGTGTGTGTGTGTGTGTGTGTGTGTGTGTTAAACAGGTCAGTTAACTCACATTCATTGAACATTGAAAAAGGCACATGTATGTTCGCTGTCCATGGTGCTGATTCCTGATATCAACCTTCACAGAATAACGTCATAGATAGATAGATAGATAGATAGATAGATAGATAGATAGATAGATAGATAGATAGATAGATAGATAGATAGATAGATAGATAGATAGATAGATAGATAGATAGATAGATAGATAGATAGATAAGAGACATAGCAAAGTAATACATATTATATTACATGAGGGATGGAAGTGAGATAGTGAGGGGTTATTGCATAGCAAATTATTCATAGTTATTTAGTTATTATACTTGTCAACAAATCATACATATTATAGAAAATAATTATGTTGCATGAGAAGTGGAGTGAGGCATGTGTAATGAATAAAATGTAATACAATTTGGACCACTGGCGTGTGTAAAGAATAGAATAGCCTTTATTGTCATTGGTTTCACAACATTTTTTTTATTTACACCTCCTTTTTGCTTAAATATGAAAAGATAAAATATAAAAAGTAAAAGATAAAATATTGTATGGTAAAAGACTCACAATATACAATGGCAGAGTGAATGCCACATCGACACCGCACGACCAACTACACAGGCTTAAATTAAAAAAAAAAAACAGTAAAAATCACAGTGTGTGATAATATTAAAAATGTACAGGTTAAAATACACAGGTTGATATAAAAAAATATTGCACCGTAGAATCCAGTATGAGGTGGTAAAAGAAATAAGTGTGTAAAAAGTGTGTGTGTGTGTGTGTGTGTATTAAACAGTTTGTTTGTATCAGATTCACTGAACATTGAACAGGCAGATGTGTGTTCACTGTCCATGGTGCTGATTCCTTTCATCAACCTACACAGAATAACGTCAGTACAATTGTTCTACTGAAGATGTCCTCCTAAAACCAGTTGTTCTTCAGAGCCCTTCACCAAACTCTCCTCCCCTTTTTGCACATTACCACTTTGTCCACTTGGTGCCAGTGTTGATCCATGAAAGTAAGCCAGACTCTCTGATACAACTAAGCTCCTCCTGTTTTCAGGCGATTGGGACTTCTCTTCAGTCTTTGGAACAAAGAGCCAGAGAACGGAGGAACAAACATATATTCCGTCTCTAATCAAAGCGCAGTGAGGCTGATATGTCTGATAACATGTAAAGCTTTGCTCAGTTGTATTTGATCACACAGATATTAACAGAAATATGCCGTCACCTTTGAGATGGAGCTATTTTGGGATACATTTGTTGCTTTTTCTTCTGGATTTTTACTGGGAGACGGTGAATGGACAGCTTTCATATTCCATCTCAGAGGAGGTAAACCCAGGTACTCCTGTTGGAAATATCGCTAAGGATTTACAGCTTAATTTACAGGATTTGGAGACTCGTATGTTTCAGATTGTGACTGGATCTAAGAGGACATTTTTTGAGGTAAATCTTAGGACAGGAGTTCTGTATGTCAGTGAAAGGATAGACCGAGAGGAGCTCTGTGGTGAAGAATTGAAATGCTCAGTGAGTATAGAAGCAGTGATAAACAGCCCACTAAAGCTTTATCGCATTGATGTAGATATTTTAGATGTAAATGATAATTCACCGGTTTTTACAAACAAAATACAAAATCTTAATATTGCAGAGAGTACTTTACCAGGAGTTAGATTTGTGTTATCTGAAGCAAGTGATGCAGATGTTGGAAAAAATGGAGTCAGCACTTATAAATTAAGTCAAAATGAGTATTTCTCTTTGGCAGTACACAAAACAGGAGACAGTGTGTCTGCTGAGTTAGTCTTACAGAAAGCGTTAGATAGAGAGAAGCAGGCTGTGATTACAATGACACTGACTGCTATTGATGGGGGTACTCCTCCCAAATCAGGAACCTCACAGCTTGTTATAAATGTTTTAGACATTAACGACAACATTCCGGTGTTTGGTGAATCTCTATATAAGACAAAAATTCCTGAAAACACACCCCTGGGCACAGTGGTGATCATTGTAAATGCCACTGATGCAGATGAGGGTCTGAATAGTGATATTATATATTCACTGAGAAGCAAAGATCAGGATCATGTTCTTGATATGTTTGAAATTGAAAGCCAAAGTGGAATCATCAAAGTTAAAGGAAATATAGACTATGAAGAGAAAAAGGCTTTTGAAATACGTGTGGAGGCCAGTGATAAAGGTCAGCCTCCAATGTCTGCTCACTGTAAAGTGCTTGTGGAAGTTGTGGACTTGAACGATAATGCCCCCGAGATAACTGTTACATCACTACAAAACAGCGTGAAAGAGGACGCTAATTTAGGCACTGTAGTTGCCCTTGTATCTGTAATCGATAAAGATGGAGGGAAAAATGGTGATGTGAACATTCAGATAAAACATAATGTTCCATTCAAACTTGAAACTAATTACAAAAACTATTATTCTTTAATAGTAGATGGACCCATGGATAGAGAGAGTGTGTCGTCTTATAATGTTACTATAGTGGCCACAGACAAAGGCACACTGCCACTGTCCAGCACGAGTGTAGTGTCAATACAGGTCTCTGATGTTAATGATAATGCACCTCTCTTCAAAGAACCTCTGATTAATATATATGTGACTGAGAACAGTCCAGTTGGAGCAGTTATTAAAACAGTGACTGCAACTGATGCTGATGTTAACCAGAACAGTCACATGACATATTCATTTTTACAGACAAATGGTAACATTTTACCCTTATCAACCATGGTTAATATTAACTCAGAGACAGGAGATATAGTCAGTTTACAGTCTTTTAACTATGAGGAGTTAAAAACCTTTCAGTTTAAGGTTCAGGCCACAGACTCTGGTGTTCCTCCACTCAGTAGTAACGTCACTGTCAACGTTTTTATCCTGGATGAGAATGACAACAGTCCCACAATCCTGGCTCCTTATTCTGAACATGGTTCCGTTAACAGTGAGAACATTCCCTATTCTGCTGAAGCGGGATACTTTGTGGCAAAGATCAGGGCCGTAGACGCAGACTCTGGATACAATGCACTGCTTTCTTATCACCTGTCTGAACCCAAAGGAAACAGCCTGTTCCGGATCGGAACCAGTACCGGTGAAATCAGGACTAAGAGGAGGATGAGTGACAATGATGTGAAAACTCACCCCTTGGTGGTGTTGGTTTGTGATAACGGAGAACCCTCCCTGTCAGCTACTGTGTCTATTGATGTAGTGGTGGTTGAAAACACAGCTGACATCCAGACTCAGTTCAGACATGTCCCCATAAAGGAGGAGAGCTTCTCTGATTTAAACCTGTATCTGCTGATCTCCATTGTGTCAGTGTCCGTGATCTTTCTGCTCAGCCTCATCACTTTAATAGCGGTCAAATGTCACAGGACAGACGGCAGTTTCAGCAGGTACAGCGCCCCCATGATCACCACCCACCCTGACGGGAGCTGGTCTTACTCTAAATCTACTCAGCAGTATGACGTGTGTTTCAGCTCAGACACACTGAAGAGTGACGTAGTGGTTTTCCCCGCCCCGTTTCCACCTGTAGATGCTGAACTGATCAGTATCAATGGAGGAGACACTTTTACAAGAACTCAGACTTTACCCACTAAAGACAAGGTAAGACATCTATGAAAAAGTCATGTATTTATTTGTTTATTTATCTATTTATGTTTTCACAAGAGGATGATCGTTTAGGTTATGCATCTTCCATCAGAGTGTATTGCTGATGACTTAACATTCAGCAACATAATAACAGTTTCAGGTGACTTGAGTCACTGTACAATGTCCTGATGAACCAAAAGTCTAAACTTCATTAATCTGTTTGTTTATTATTATTTATTTTACATTAATTATTTATATAACCTTTAATAACACTGTGTGAAGGTATCACTAAAAGAATGTGTGAAACATGGGAGCAGAACGGTTTTTGTTATTGTATTTTTTCATGAATAATTGTATTTCTTCCTTTTCCTATTGATTTTAAAAGACACATAATATCACAGAGATACTTGTGTTCCACGTCTTTACGTTTCTTTTAAGCTGATTAATTTACTTTGGAGGGGTGAAGATGAAATCATATATTCACTATTTTCAAAGCTTGCTTTGTGAAGTTGTTTCAAATGACCACATGGGGGCGTTATAGACCATCACATGACGGAATTCCTCTCGTGCGTTTGAGACTCCTCCCAGATACGGAGGACGATGATGTTTGTCAGGGCTTTGTTACAAGAAAGCGCTTGGAATACAACACGATGCGGCCGTGATTTTTGTCCTTCACCACTAAAAAAAGACGGAATTTGAAGATACCAGGACCCATATGTTGAGTTCATGTTGGATACAATTATGTGGAGGCAAAGGATGCGGAGCTCTTCTGGTATATATATGGTCGTTTTTCTCTTGGAGTGCTACTGGGAGGTGGTATCTGGACAGCTCTCTTATTCTGTGTCAGAGGAGGTAAACAAAGGAACATCAGTTGGAAATATTGCTAAAGATCTAAACATTAATCTCAGTGAATTGGAGACCCGTGGTTTTCAGATTGTTAGTGGATCCAAAAGGAAATATTTTGATGTGAATCTGAAAACAGGATTTCTTTATGTTAATGAAAGACTCGACCGAGAAGAACTCTGTGCAAAGGCAACTAAATGTACAGTGAATGTAGAGGCTGTCATCAACAATCCACTGAAGCTTTACCGTTTGGAGATAAATGTACTGGATATGAATGATAATGCCCCCTTTTTCTCTGAGGATTTACAGTCTCTTAATATTGCTGAAAGTATAATGCCAGGGGCGAAATTTGGATTTATTGGAGCTTCTGATCTTGATGTTGGTAAAAACAGTGTTAATACATACAAGCTGAGTCCAAATGATCATTTCTCTTTGGAGAATCACAAAGCGGGAGACAGCGTGTCTGCTCAGCTTGTGCTTCAGAAAGCTTTAGACCGAGAAAAGCAGGCTACAGTAACACTAACAGTGACTGCAGTCGATGGTGGAAATCCACCAAAGTCAGGAACGTCTCAAATTGTTATTAATGTTTTAGATAATAATGATAATGCTCCGGCTTTCAGTAGTTCTTTATACAAAGCTCGTATACCTGAGAATTTACCAATAGGGACAACAGTGTTAATTTTAAATGCAACTGACCCAGATATGGGTTTAAATGCAGAAATTGAATATTCATTGAGAACTAAAGGACAGGATCATGTGTTGGATTTGTTCCATGTAGATCATAAAACTGGTGCCATTTTAGTCAGAGGTCAAATAGACTATGAAGAAAACCCTGCGTTTGAGATTCATGTACAGGCCAGTGATAAAGGGCAGCCTCCAATGTCAGCTGATTGTAAAGTACTAGTAGAAGTATTAGACATCAATGACAATGCCCCTGAGATTACTTTCACTTCACTGTTAAATACAGTGAAAGAAGATACAGCAGTAGGTACTGCTATTGCTCTCGTCTCTATACTTGACAAAGACGGTGGAAAAAATGGTGTAGTACAAGCAACAATAGCAAATGACACTCCCTTTAAACTAGATACAAATTATAAAAACTATTATTCCCTTGTACTTAATGGTCAGCTTGATAGAGAATCATATTCTCAATACAATGTTACTATTGTAGCAACTGATGAAGGTAATCCACCTCTGTCCAGCACCAACATAGTCACTGTTCATGTGTCAGATGTTAATGATAATCCACCTCACTTTCCAAGAGATATAGTTAATATTTATGTGAAAGAGAACAGTCTTACAGGAACAGTAATTAAAACAGTGACTGCAACTGATGCTGATATTGATCAAAACAGTCATGTGAGTTATACGTTTTTACAAAATAATGTTGATTCACTGCCTTTATCTACGATGGTTAATATTAACTCAGAGACAGGAGATATAGCCAGTTTACAGTCTTTTAACTATGAGGAGTTAAAAACCTTTCAGTTTAAGGTTCAGGCCACAGACTCTGGTGTTCCTCCACTCAGTAGTAACGTCACTGTCAACGTTTTTATCCTGGATGAGAATGACAACAGTCCCACAATCCTGGCTCCTTATTCTGAACACGGTTCCGTTAACAGTGAGAACATTCCCTATTCTGCTGAAGCGGGATACTTTGTGGCAAAGATCAGGGCCGTAGACGCAGACTCTGGATACAATGCACTGCTTTCTTATCACCTGTCTGAACCCAAAGGAAACAACCTGTTCCGGATCGGAACCAGCACCGGTGAAATCAGAACTAAGAGGAGGATGAGTGACAATGATGTGAAAACTCACCCCTTGGTGGTGTTGGTTTGTGATAACGGAGAACCCTCCCTGTCAGCTACTGTGTCTATTGATGTAGTGGTGGTTGAAAACACAGCTGACATCCAGACTCAGTTCAGACATGTCCCCATAAAGGAGGAGAGCTTCTCTGATTTAAACCTGTATCTGCTGATCTCCATTGTGTCAGTGTCCGTGATCTTTCTGCTCAGCCTCATCACTTTAATAGCGGTCAAATGTCACAGGACAGACGGCAGTTTCAGCAGGTACAGCGCCCCCATGATCACCACCCACCCTGACGGGAGCTGGTCTTACTCTAAATCTACTCAGCAGTATGACGTGTGTTTCAGCTCAGACACACTGAAGAGTGACGTGGTGGTTTTCCCCGCCCCGTTTCCACCTGTAGATGCTGAACTGATCAGTATCAATGGAGGAGACACTTTTACAAGAACTCAGACTTTACCCACTAAAGACAAGGTAAGACAGCGATGACATTAAAGAAGCGTAATACATGTTTATTGATTATTTTGTAAGAGCTACAGAGAGTGCTTGAGTAGATAACCTACGATGATCTGCTTGTATTATTTGCTTTGAGCTTCGGATATTTCCATGGTGTGTTGTGACGTGTTGATCTGGGTTTTTTTTTTTTTTTAATAGTTTTACTTAATATTTTTCCTCAAAGAAAGAAAGAAAGAAAAATCTGATAAGTACATAGTCATAGTCCTGGAATATAACAAAAAAAAATATTATATTAAGACATGAAAATGGTTCCTTGCAGGTGAAGTGAAAAGGGACTGGGATATATATACAGTATATCCATATATATATATATATATATATATATATATATATATATATATATATATATATATATATATATATATATATATATATATATATATATATATATATATATATATATATATATATATATATATATATATATATATATATATACACACATATACATATATTTTTTTATTTATTTATTTTTTTTCCCAGTAATTTTACTCTGGCCACTTTTTGGTCAGTAATTTTAGGCTTCTGAAGTAAAACATAAACTAGGAAAAAAGAAAAAGAAAACAGTCAAGTGTCGAGCATACACACATTTTAGGCATTATATGAAGGACACAAATGTATTGTGTATGTACTGTGACTAAATTAAAAACAAGTAGTCATTTAATTTAGGTTAAATACATATAGATAACAACGAATGATTAACTCGTAAAAAAACCAAAAAGGAATCCGTTAAATCTAAAAGCATTTTCTCGCTTGTCTATGGGGTTAACCAGTGTAATATTTTAAGTGTCCACTTGGGGACGCTGTAGACCATGACATTCTGTCTTTTTTTTCAGCGGCTCGGGCTCCTCCCCGATGCATTTGAGGATTTTATTTCATACGTGACTGAAACAAAGACATACCCAGGACTCTGTGAGGAGGATACGAACATTTCCTCATAGCATTTTTTAATAACCGGGAAAAAAAAAACTTAGATGTTGTATTTTCTTCCAGTACGTTGTTTATTTTAATAGTATATCTACTCGGATATGTCTCTATGCCTTTCCATCATTTTGTGAAGTATGCATCTACCAGGCAGGACGCGCTCTTTGTGGATATATCTCTTGGTTGTGCTTCTGAACCACTGCTGGAAAACGGTGTCTGGGCAGCTCTCATATTCCATTTCTGAGGAGGTTAACCTTGGGAGTGTTGTCGGAAATATCTCTAAAGATCTTAATCTCAATGTCCAGGAATTAGAGGCACGCATGTTTCAGATCGTTACTGGATCAAAGAGGAAATATTTCCAGGTAAACCAAAAGACTGGTGTCCTATATGTAAATGAGAGAATAGACCGAGAGGAACTCTGCAGCGATGAAACTAAATGTACACTTAGCGTAGAAGCTGTTATTAATAATCCTCTGAAGCTATACCGTATTGCAATTAATATATTAGACGTAAATGACAATTCACCGTCATTTCCGAGTACATCACAGTTAATAGACATCACTGAGAGCACAGCCGTTGGGACTAAATTTCCCTTGCAGCATGCGGATGATGCAGATGTGGGTAAAAATACTGTCAATACCTACAGACTCAGCCAGAACGAATATTTTACTCTCGTTTCATTCAAAGGTGAACTCGTAGCTCCAGAATTACAGCTTCAGAAAGTTCTAGACAGAGAAAAACAGTCTAATATTAAACTTACACTGACTGCTATTGATGGAGGAACACCTGCTAAGTCTGGAACAATAACTATAATAATACATGTGCTGGATGTAAATGATAACCCACCTGTATTCAGTCAAACTCTGTATAAAGCCAGTATTTATGAAAATGTTAAGATAGGGACATCGATCATTTCACTAAATGCTACAGATTTGGATGTGGGCCTAAATGGAGATATATCATATTCATTCAGTAAAGTGGGTCGAGGAAAACAAACAGACATGTTTGCTATAGATGAAAAAACGGGGACTGTCACAAATAAAAGAAATATAGACTATGAGGAAAATACTGCGTTTGAGATACGTGTACAAGCCAGTGATGGTGCATCTTCTCCTTTAACTTCACATGCTAAATTACTGATTGAAGTTTTAGATGTTAATGATAATGCACCTGAAATCTCAGTCACATCACTGTTGAACACTGTCAAAGAAGATGCATCCATTGGCACCGCCATTGCACTTGTTTCAGTGTTTGATAAAGATGGAGGTAAAAATGGTATGGTTCACAGTAAAATTTCAAATAATGTCCCTTTTAAATTAGAGACCAATTATAAAAATTATTATTCATTAGTTGTAGATGGTCCTCTTGACAGAGAGTTTACACCACAGTACAACATCAGCATCACTGCTACTGATGAAGGGAGTCCAGCTCTGTCCAGTACAAGTGTTATTATTGTGCACATCTCAGATGTAAATGATAACAAACCTGTATTCACAGACGGAATCATAAATGTTTATGTTAAAGAAAACAGTCCAGTAGGAGCAGTAATGAAAACTGTATCAGCAGTTGATGCTGACATCAATCAAAACGGTCAGCTGAGCTACTCTTTTCTACATAACCCCAGTGAGTCTGTTCATCTGTCAGCGATGGTTAATATTAACTCAGAGACAGGAGATATAGTCAGTTTACAGTCTTTTAACTATGAGGAGTTAAAAACCTTTCAGTTTAAGGTTCAGGCCACAGACTCTGGTGTTCCTCCACTCAGTAGTAACGTCACTGTCAACGTTTTTATCCTGGATGAGAATGACAACAGTCCCACAATCCTGGCTCCTTATTCTGAACACGGTTCCGTTAACAGTGAGAACATTCCCTATTCTGCTGAAGCGGGATACTTTGTGGCAAAGATCAGGGCCGTAGACGCAGACTCTGGATACAATGCACTGCTTTCTTATCACCTGTCTGAACCCAAAGGAAACAACCTGTTCCGGATCGGAACCAGCACCGGTGAAATCAGAACTAAGAGGAGGATGAGTGACAATGATGTGAAAACTCACCCCTTGGTGGTGTTGGTTTGTGATAACGGAGAACCCTCCCTGTCAGCTACTGTGTCTATTGATGTAGTGGTGGTTGAAAACACAGCTGACATCCAGACTCAGTTCAGACATGTCCCCATAAAGGAGGAGAGCTTCTCTGATTTAAACCTGTATCTGCTGATCTCCATTGTGTCAGTGTCCGTGATCTTTCTGCTCAGCCTCATCACTTTAATAGCGGTCAAATGTCACAGGACAGACGGCAGTTTCAGCAGGTACAGCGCCCCCATGATCACCACCCACCCTGACGGGAGCTGGTCTTACTCTAAATCTACTCAGCAGTATGACGTGTGTTTCAGCTCAGACACACTGAAGAGTGACGTAGTGGTTTTCCCCGCCCCGTTTCCACCTGTAGATGCTGAACTGATCAGTATCAATGGAGGAGACACTTTTACAAGAACTCAGACTTTACCCACTAAAGACAAGGTAAGACATTTGATGAATTGAATACTACGTGTGTTGTATTAGTTATATATATAATGTTCAAGGCAGTGTGCTCCAATTTTCCGTATTCTTAATTTTTTTTGATATTTTACTAATTAATTGATTCATTCATTTATTCGTTATAATTTTGGTTTAAGGACATTGTTACAATAGGAAAATGGATCACAATCCAGGTTCTCAAATTATATTTACTGGTACGAGTCATGTCATGTGTTGTTAATTCCAAACAGTGACACAAGATCCAGAGGCCCTGAACTTTACTTTATAAACTTATGTTATTTGTCATCACCAGCACTCCCATATTGTAAAAAAAAAACAAAAACCTCGCCTTCCTATGTGTAAATCCCCTACCGCCTTATGTTTATTTCCCTGTTATCCTATGTAAAACAGTTTCCCCATAAGAAAATGTAGCACCGCCCATTTAATGAGCTTCGAATGCACACTTTAGCTGTGTCATAACAAACACACATGGATGGTTTTCTATCAGTCTCATGCCTCGTTTGAACGTCTCTATATTGTTGTGCGTGAATATAAATGCAAGTCCCTTTATTTACCTTGTTAGGCTTCGTTTCGTTTCTACAGTCCTTTCTCAGGTTGTATTTAAGATAGACAGTCGCTCTGTGTAATTAGAATGTTCTGTGATTGGGCAAGTCTTCACGTGGTGTTTAGAGATAAAGCAGTACGATTTTCCAGTGTTGTTTTTTATGACATGTTCATACTGTTTATCACAGTTTATTACTCAATAACTGTCCGGTATTATTTTCATATGTGGATATGACGTGTTTGTGGTATGCATAACTTTAACATAGCATTGTCCCTTTGTTTTCTGTCTTTGTGTAGAAATCACAACACAATTTATAACACAATTCCTGGATATTTATTCAATAAATGACAACACATAACCGCTAGAACAGCTGCATTCTTTCTGACCAAAGAATTAAGCCAGCTGGTGTACGACTAGTGCTTTTCTCATCACTATATCCTACACATATAAATTTACTGCTTTAGATGCTTGGTTTTTCTATTTTGTTTTTACACGCTTTCAAATGATATTGTCATATGACTTCACGCAATAAATCAATATTTTTACAGGTTGTTTTAAAGCTCTTAAATAGCTTGTTTGGTTCTATTTATACTTTATACAATATTTTTTTTAAATCCCCACTGGTTATTTGTTGTGTTTCACATTTTTATGAATATTGTTAATATATTATCGTTATACTTTTGTGTTCCTTTTCGTGTGGTTCTGTTTATTCCTTAAGAGCCCAGATAAGCTCTGAAGTCTCCATAAAGCTGGACAATGCATAAATACTGACTTCATTTTACGTTTTTAATACTATTCCTGATTTGGAGCTTATTGGAAAACATTAAAAGTGAGTCATATCACGCTTCTACCGCAACTCACACATGGGATAGAGGATGGAAACTGTAGCTCCTACAAACCGTGGTTATGATTAAATGGTAGTTTTGTCAAATGTCCACATGAGGACACTATAGACCATCACATGTGGACCTCTTTATTATGGCTTCGAACTCCTCCCAGATTTAGTGGATGACGAAGTATCTGTGGCTTTTGTTCCACGCAGAGGTCGGATGACAAAGACTTGCTTCTTTGGTTGTATCTGAATTATTGAAATGGTTGTGTGGAATATTGGTCCGTGAATCTTCAGTTCTGGGTGGATCCAGATCACATCAGTCTCTATGATCTTTTTACGATTTGAAGGAAAATGCGTTTACCGAGCAGAACGGGCTCTGTTGGGATATATCTGTTGGTCGTGCTGCTGGATTCTTACTGGGAAGCGGTGCTGGGGCAGCTTTCCTACTCTGTGTCAGAAGAGGTGAATGTGGGCACTTTCGTTGGAAATGTTGCTAAAGATCTAAACATCAATGTCCAGGACCTGGAGTCCCGCATGTTTCAGATCGTTTCTGGATCAAAGAGGAAATATTTGGAGGTAAATCTAAAGACTGGAGTCCTTTATGTTAACGAGAGAATAGACCGAGAGGAGCTCTGCGGTGAGGAACCAAAGTGTTCACTTACAATAGAAGCCGTTATTAATAACCCATTAAAACTGTACCGCATTGAAATTACAATATTAGATGTAAATGATAATTCTCCTTCATTTCTGAGTAAATCACAGATTATCAACATTACAGAGATCACATCATCAGTAGGTGCGAAATTCCCCCTGCATTCAGCAAATGACGCAGACGTGGGTAAAAACACGGTCAGTACTTACAGGTTAAGTCAAAATGAATATTTCATTCTTGCTACTCACAAAGGAGAGACTGCAACTCCCGAATTACTTCTTCAAAAAGTTCTAGACAGAGAGAAACAATCTGTAATCAGACTAACACTGACTGCCATTGATGGAGGAACACCTGCTAAATCTGGAACAATGACCATAATAATCAATGTATTGGATATAAATGATAATGCTCCAGTTTTCGGTCAAACTCTGTATAAAGCCAGTGTTTATGAAAATGTTAAAATAGGTACATCTATAATAACACTGAATGCCACTGATTTAGATGAAGGTTCAAATGGACAAGTAATCTATTCATTCAGTGAAGTAGGCCGAGGAAAACAAACTGATATATTTGAAATTGATGAACAGACGGGGACTGTCACGAATAAAAGGAATATAGATTATGAGGAAAATACTGCTTTTGAGATTCGAGTTCAAGCCAGTGATGGTGCATCTTCTCCTTTAACTTCACATGCTAAATTACTGATTGAAGTTTTAGATGTTAATGATAATGCACCTGAAATCTCAGTCACATCACTGTTGAACACTGTCAAAGAAGATGCATCCATTGGCACCGCCATTGCACTTGTTTCAGTTTTAGATAAAGATGCAGGTAAAAATGGTATGGTTCACAGTAAAATTACAAATAATGTCCCTTTCAAATTAGAGACCAATTATAAAAATTATTATTCATTAGTTGTAGATGGTCCTCTTGACAGAGAGTTTACACCACAGTATAACATCAGCATCACTGCTACTGATGAAGGGAGTCCAGCTCTGTCCAGTACAAGTGTTATTATTGTGCACATCTCAGATGTAAATGATAACAAACCTGTATTCACAGACGGAATCATAAATATTTATGTTAAAGAAAACAGTCCAGTAGGAGCAGTAATGAAAACTGTATCAGCAGTTGATGCTGACATCAATCAAAACGGTCAGCTGAGCTACTCTTTTCTACATAACCCCAGTGACTCTGTTCATCTGTCAGCGATGGTTAATATTAACTCAGAGACAGGAGATATAGTCAGTTTACAGTCTTTTAACTATGAGGAGTTAAAAACCTTTCAGTTTAAGGTTCAGGCCACAGACTCTGGTGTTCCTCCACTCAGTAGTAACGTCACTGTCAACGTTTTTATCCTGGATGAGAATGACAACAGTCCCACAATCCTGGCTCCTTATTCTGAACACGGTTCCGTTAACAGTGAGAACATTCCCTATTCTGCTGAAGCGGGATACTTTGTGGCAAAGATCAGGGCCGTAGACGCAGACTCTGGATACAATGCACTGCTTTCTTATCACCTGTCTGAACCCAAAGGAAACAGCCTGTTCCGGATCGGAACCAGCACCGGTGAAATCAGAACTAAGAGGAGGATGAGTGACAATGATGTGAAAACTCACCCCTTGGTGGTGTTGGTTTGTGATAACGGAGAACCCTCCCTGTCAGCTACTGTGTCTATTGATGTAGTGGTGGTTGAAAACACAGCTGACATCCAGACTCAGTTCAGACATGTCCCCATAAAGGAGGAGAGCTTCTCTGATTTAAACCTGTATCTGCTGATCTCCATTGTGTCAGTGTCCGTGATCTTTCTGCTCAGCCTCATCACTTTAATAGCGGTCAAATGTCACAGGACAGACGGCAGTTTCAGCAGGTACAGCGCCCCCATGATCACCACCCACCCTGACGGGAGCTGGTCTTACTCTAAATCTACTCAGCAGTATGACGTGTGTTTCAGCTCAGACACACTGAAGAGTGACGTAGTGGTTTTCCCCGCCCCGTTTCCACCTGTAGATGCTGAACTGATCAGTATCAATGGAGGAGACACTTTTACAAGAACTCAGACTTTACCCACTAAAGACAAGGTAAGACATCTAAATAATTGAGTACTTGTGTTGTATTATTTGAGACATTATATATTTTTGCCATTTTGGTTGGAGTAATTTGTTACTGTATAAACAGGCACAGTAACCGCTTTCCTGACCTAGTTAGTACATGTCATCTTCTCTTGTTAACCCTTTCAGACCTGAATTATGTTCCCGAGGTTTGCGTAAAATATAATTACTTTTCCCCATCACTATGCAACCAGAAATGAGAATCAATCATTTTTTTAATCAAAACTTTTTAATTGTTAAATATTTTGTCCATCGTAATGGACATTGGGTCCCAACAGTAGTTAAAATTCCAACATTGTAGTATTGACTTCACATAGCTGAGACATATAATGCTATTACTCAATGTATACTTGAGATATCGCAAACAAATTACATGGACATTTACATATAGTTAATGTGCATCAGATGCAATGATCAATTTGAGTAAAGGTCAAAGTTGTATTTAGCAGAAAGTTCAAAATCACATCATTAGCTGTAATTCAAGAACGGGTTGTCATAGTAAATTGAAATTGGCACAAAACAGGGGTGATATTAGGCATCCTATGAACACTAGTATTTTTTGGTTTTTTTTGCAATTTACCTTAAAAACAAAAACAAGCATGAAATGTCTAAATTCGGTTACTTTAGTCTTATTTTCTGTGGGCATCTTCAAAACAATTTCTCTGTGACATAAAACACAAGTCCACCTTACCCTTGTCACAGTAGACATATTTTTTTTTTCCTGAACAGCCTGGAAATGTACACCTTGTTGTTTCCAACTCTTGTAAATCTATTAGAATCTCCATCTTCCTCATCACTTCCAAAAGTGTTAATATCAGAGATATTTCCATCTCCAATCAGTTCAAGGGCTGTACATTCTGCATATGGAATATTTTCAGCTGATTATCAACTCATTATCTTGTTCTGAAGTCCTGTTTTTTATAGCAATAAGGTCATTCATCAATACTAGATCATTGAGTTCAACAATACCCACTGACCATTGGAATGGACAACAATGTTTGAAAATATCCTAAAAACTTGAAATAATACATTTGATATTACACATTAATTCATATGTTCCATCTTTCAATATTATACCAAAACTATTAAACCTTGTCACAAATATCCATGAATGTGAATAAAACTGTTGAAAACAATCCTCACTTTGACATGTGGGGTGAAGCCCTGCCATGCCTCTCTTCAGTGTGGTCGATTTGTTTCATATGAGAACAAGCAAAGCTATACTGCTGTTTGATTGGTTGGTAAGGGTCCAATTAAATGGACTTCAGGCTTCAAGTGGTGTTAAATGTAAAAGTAAAGAAAGCAACAACTATCATGTGACGTCCATTGTTATGGACGCAGGGTCTGAAAGGATTAATCCAAACTCAGAGGCATCAGTAACTATCCTTGGTCCTGAACTCAGCAGTATAAATGCATTGTCCTTTACCGTCACTTGAAGTCCTCCATGAATTTTACTTCTTTAAACCATTTCCTTTTGTATGTGTTAAAATATATTATTATAATTATTCACACAAAATAACATAGTATTACATTGAATACTTATAACTTCATTATATATTTGGTATAATCCATGTACTATAAACCATATATACGATATTTTTCCATCGTTTGTCTTTTTTAAAACATTTCTGAAAACTGTTACTGGATTTTCCCTTACTTTACCATGTCAGTGGTGTGTGGGTTTTTACCTTTAATGGCTCAGCTGAGCTATGTAGTCTGCATACAGTCAAACAATGTGTTAATAAGGGTTCCATAGTTTTTTTTGTGATCATTGTATTTGCACTGAGTCACAGCTTCTTGGAAATAAAATCCGAAAGTAAATCATCTCATGGTACGACCACAATTATTATAACACATGGGAATGATACAAATAGAACACAAGTATCTATGTTCAGCTGAGCCAAAAGTCAACACGATAATTGTAACAAGCAGCTTATTTAACATTGTGAGTACTAAAATGATATGGTTTAACTATCGTTATTATTAAAAATTAACATTGAATTATCTTTGATAATGATGGACACAATAATCCATATCATTGAGAAGTTAAGATTGAGTGCAGTTTTGTCAAATGTCCACATGAGGACACTATAGACCACCACATGTGGACCTCTTTATTATGGCTTCGAACTCCTCCCAGATTTATTGGATGACGAAGTATCTGTGGCTTTTGTTCCACGCAGAGGTCGGATGACAAAGACTTGCTTCTTTGGTTGTATCTGAATTATTGAAATGGTTGTGTGGAATATTGGTCCGTGAATCTTCAGTTCTGGGTGGATCCAGATCACATCAGTCTCTATGCTGTTTGAACATTTGCGTAATGATGCGTTTACCGAGCAGAACGGGCTCTGTTGGGATATATCTGTTGGTCGTGCTGCTGGATTCTTACTGGGAAGCGGTGCTGGGGCAGCTTTCCTACTCTGTGTCAGAAGAGGTGAATGTGGGCACTTTCGTTGGAAATGTTGCTAAAGATCTAAACATCAATGTCCAGGACCTGGAGTCCCGCATGTTTCAGATCGTTTCTGGATCAAAGAAGAAATATATCGAGGTAAATCTAAAGACTGGAGTCCTTTATGTTAACGAGAGAATAGACCGAGAGGAGCTCTGCGGTGAAGAACCAAAGTGTTCACTTACAATAGAAGCCGTTATTAATAACCCATTAAAACTGTACCGCATTGAAATTACAATATTAGATGTAAATGATAATTCACCTTCATTTCTCAGTAAATCACAGATTATCAACATTACAGAGAGCACACCATTAGGTGCGAAATTCCCCCTGCATTCAGCAAATGACGCAGACGTGGGTAAAAACACGGTCAGTACTTACAGGTTAAGTCAAAATGAATATTTCACTGTTGCGACTCACAAAGGAGAGACTGCAACTCCCGAAATGAACCTTCAGAAAGTTCTGGACAGAGAGAAACAATCTGTAATCAGACTAACACTGACTGCCATTGATGGAGGAACACCTGCTAAATCTGGAAGTATGATTATTATAGTCAATGTATTGGATGTTAATGACAACAGTCCAGTTTTCAGTCAAACTCTGTATAAAGCCAGTGTTTATGAAAATGTTAAAATAGGTACTTCTATAATAACACTGAATGCCACTGATTTAGACATAGGTGCAAATGGACAAGTAATATATTCATTCAGTGATGTTGGCAGAGGAAAACATATATTTGAAATAAATGAAAATACGGGGACCGTCACAAACAAAAAGAACATAGACTTCGAGGAGAAAAATGCTTTTGAGATTCGAGTACAAGCCAGTGATGGTGCATCTTCCCCCTTAACATCTCATACCAAATTACTGATTGAAGTTTTAGATGTTAATGATAATGCACCTGAAATCTCAGTCACATCACTGTTGAACACTGTCAAAGAAGATGCATCCATTGGCACCGCCATTGCACTTGTTTCAGTTTTAGATAAAGACGCAGGTAAAAATGGTATGGTTCACAGTAAAATTACAAATAATGTCCCTTTCAAATTAGAGACCAATTATAAAAATTATTATTCATTAGTTGTAGATGGTCCTCTTGACAGAGAGTTTACACCACAGTATAACATCAGCATCACTGCTACTGATGAAGGGAGTCCAGCTCTGTCCAGTACAAGTGTTATTATTGTGCACATCTCAGATGTAAATGATAACAAACCTGTATTCACAGACGGAATCATAAATATTTATGTTAAAGAAAACAGTCCAGTAGGAGCAGTAATGAAAACTGTATCAGCAGTTGATGCTGACATCAATCAAAACGGTCAGCTGAGCTACTCTTTTCTACATAACCCCAGTGAGTCTGTTCATCTGTCAGCGATGGTTAATATTAACTCAGAGACAGGAGACATAGTCAGTTTACAGTCTTTTAACTATGAGGAGTTAAAAACCTTTCAGTTTAAGGTTCAGGCCACAGACTCTGGTGTTCCTCCACTCAGTAGTAACGTCACTGTCAACGTTTTTATCCTGGATGAGAATGACAACAGTCCCACAATCCTGGCTCCTTATTCTGAACACGGTTCCGTTAACAGTGAGAACATTCCCTATTCTGCTGAAGCGGGATACTTTGTGGCAAAGATCAGGGCCGTAGACACAGACTCTGGATACAATGCACTGCTTTCTTATCACCTGTCTGAACCAAAAGGAAACAGCCTGTTCCGGATCGGAACCAGCACCGGTGAAATCAGGACTAAGAGGAGGATGAGTGACAATGATGTGAAAACTCACCCCTTGGTGGTGTTGGTTTGTGATAACGGAGAACCCTCCCTGTCAGCTACTGTGTCTATTGATGTAGTGGTGGTTGAAAACACAGCTGACATCCAGACTCAGTTCAGACATGTCCCCATAAAGGAGGAGAGCTTCTCTGATTTAAACCTGTATCTGCTGATCTCCATTGTGTCAGTGTCCGTGATCTTTCTGCTCAGCCTCATCACTTTAATAGCGGTCAAATGTCACAGGACAGACGGCAGTTTCAGCAGGTACAGCGCCCCCATGATCACCACCCACCCTGACGGGAGCTGGTCTTACTCTAAATCTACTCAGCAGTATGACGTGTGTTTCAGCTCAGACACACTGAAGAGTGACGTAGTGGTTTTCCCCGCCCCGTTTCCACCTGTAGATGCTGAACTGATCAGTATCAATGGAGGAGACACTTTTACAAGAACTCAGACTTTACCCACTAAAGACAAGGTAAGACATCTATGAAAAAGTTTTTTTTTTTAATCTCAACCATGAATAATTATTCGGGAAATTAACATCATCTCTGCTATTTAATTTAGTTTTCAGAATTAAAACATTTTAATACATGCATACTCTATATAGTTACTCATTTTCTGAACTAGATGTGATTTGATATATTCCTGATAGTTTAGATTTTATTGGTTACATACAGTTATTATTCACATATACCTATTTAATGTTTTGAAATTAGAGCCACATATCTGTTCTGATTAAAATGTCATCGTTTACTTACAACATACATTTTTCATTGTTTCCATAACATTTCCTGGCATTTTAAAGGTGGACTCTGTATGTTCATAACTTTTATTGTTCAAAGTGTAATATTAACTCCATACACCGTACACTGACCCACAAGATCCACGGACCGTTTAATACTATACAAGGAGATAATCACTTCCGGGTCAAATAAAAAAAAATAGTGATGGAAAAACTGCCCCGTTTTTATTTTCCTCCCAGTCTCATTTATACCAATTAATTGCAGAAATTTACTCCGTTTTAAAACCGCAAATGGGTTCGTTGCTCATTTCTCCAAGATGGGAGACGTTTTCCAGTTCCTGTTTTGAAAAGAAAAATAGAACGGTCACGAAGTACACGGACACTAATGGACACAAATCTAACCTCAAAAACAACATTAGGCTTTATACTATCACGTTATTCCTCTGTACATTGCGTTTGTGATTGCAAAACATCCTTACCGAAATGAAATGTGCGATAAACATCTAAACATTATAGTCTTCAAAATCAAATCAGATTGTTTTGTCTTGGATAAAATGCAGTATATGACTGTATACAAACCCATCTGTAGTGGTTAATTACATATTTAAATGTATAAGTAAAATGAGTAAAGCTGCAGTTAGTTTGGTAGATGTTGAATGTTGCTGGTAATTTTATTTCCTTTAATTTGCATAATATCATATTTTCTTTTTTCTTCACACAATGTTGATATGTTTTGTCTTTTTTTTGTTTAGATAAATAAAGACACAAAGGAATGGTACATGTTGTTTTAAATTTGGGGTGAGATTTATATTATGAAATAACCTGGTACAGGCCAGATGATTTTTTTTTCATTATATCCTGATATATACAACTATATAATTCAAATATAGTATTATATGTTGTTACGACTTTAAATATGAACCGTGTTGCATTAGCATCTCTGTGATAGAAAATAAATTATACTGTATTGCACTGATTTTACTCCTTTTGTCATCTGGAATGCATTATTTGATGAAGCAAGGTATATTAACATTCTGTTGTAGTTATTTTATTTGTCCATGAGGTGAGGCTCGAGACCGTATAACCCATAAGAGCTTGCTGATTTGTTGAGGCCCCTCCCACATTATAAGCAGTGGGTTTTGTCAGTGCTTTGTTTGACACAGAATCGAGGTGAAGAGACGCAAGAACATCTATCGGGATATAATTTGTGCTTTCAAACTCCGTTATTCCCTATATAATCGAGGGACTATACTCACTTTAAGTATCTATGCTGAAGATTCTAATGGAATTATGCATCTTCAGAACAAAAGGACTTTCGTTGGAATATATGTAGTGCTTCTTTTCTTGGAGTATAAATGGGTTGCGGTGTCCGGACAGCTCTCCTATTCTGTTTCAGAGGAGGTAAACATCGGGACTTCTGTTGGCAATATCGCTAAGGATCTGAACCTCAGTGTGCAGGATTTGGAGTCGCGTATGTTTCAAGTTGTTACTGGATCAAAGAGAAAATATTTTGACATAAATTTGAAGTCAGGTATTCTCTTTGTCAGTGAAAGAATAGACAGAGAAGAGCTTTGCGAGAAGGCAGCAAAATGTACTTTACATGTAGAGGCTGTGATTAATAATCCACTAAAGCTTTATCGAATTGAAGTGAATATTCTTGATGTGAATGATAATAACCCTTCATTTACGACCAAATCACAAACTATCGATATAGCCGAGAGCATACTGCCAGGAGCAACATTTCTGGTGTTGTCAGCTTACGATGCTGATGTAGGAAAAAATGGTATTAACACATACAAGCTCAATCCAAATGAATATTTTTCTTTGTCAGTACATAAAGGGGAGAGTGTGTCTGCAGAACTAGTCCTTCAGAAAGCCTTAGACCGAGAAAAGCAGGCTTTAATTAAACTCACTCTGACCGCTGTAGATGGAGGAACACCTCCAAAATCAGGCACGTCGGAAATAATTATTAATGTTCTGGATATAAATGACAACATCCCAGCTTTTACAAAAACATTGTATAAAACACGTGTTACAGAAAACGCACCGCTTGGTAGTACAGTCATAGCTGTGACTGCAACTGATGCAGACGAGGGAACAAACGGAGATGTTTCATATAAGCTAAGCTCCAAAGATCAGGACCATATATTACAAATATTTCAAATCGATCCCGAAAGTGGAATAATAACAATTAAGGGGAAGGTAGACTATGAGAAAAATCCTGCTTTTGAAATTCGAGTGCAGGCTACAGACAAAGGCCAGCCTCCTCTGACAGCCCAGTGTAAAGTGTTAGTGGAGGTGGTAGATGTAAATGATAATGCGCCTGACGTCACAGTTACGTCTTTGCTCAGTACTGTGAGGGAGGATGCAGAAGTAGGTACTGCCATTGCCCTTGTTTCAGTTCTTGACAAAGATGGGGGGAAAAACAGCGAAGTGAGATGTGAGATATTGGATTCTGTTCCATTCAAACTAGAGACAAACTACAAAAATTATTATTCTTTGGTTATTGGCGGTCCTCTAAACAGAGAAGTGGTTTCCCAATATAATGTTACAATTAAAGCAACAGATGAAGGCACCCCTCCTCTTTCTAACTTTAGTGTTGTTTTTGTCAAAATATCAGATGTGAATGACAACGCACCTCGTTTTTTGGATAATGTGATTAATGTATATGTGAAAGAAAACACCCCAGTGGGGATGGTTCTCAAAGCAGTATCTGCAGCTGATGATGATGTTAATGAAAATGGTCATATGAGTTATTCATTAGTTGGTGAGAACAATATTGTACCATTGTCTGCAATGATTAGCATTAACTCAGAGACAGGAGATATAGTCAGTTTACAGTCTTTTAACTATGAGGAGTTAAAAACCTTTCAGTTTAAGGTTCAGGCCACAGACTCTGGTGTTCCTCCACTCAGTAGTAACGTCACTGTCAACGTTTTTATCCTGGATGAGAATGACAACAGTCCCACAATCCTGGCTCCTTATTCCGAACACGGTTCCGTTAACAGTGAGAACATTCCCTATTCTGCTGAAGCGGGATACTTTGTGGCAAAGATCAGGGCCGTAGACGCAGACTCTGGATACAATGCACTGCTTTCTTATCACCTGTCTGAACCCAAAGGAAACAGCCTGTTCCGGATCGGAACCAGCACCGGTGAAATCAGGACTAAGAGGAGGATGAGTGACAATGATGTGAAAACTCACCCCTTGGTGGTGTTGGTTTGTGATAACGGAGAACCCTCCCTGTCAGCTACTGTGTCTATTGATGTAGTGGTGGTTGAAAACACAGCTGACATCCAGACTCAGTTCAGACATGTCCCCATAAAGGAGGAGAGCTTCTCTGATTTAAACCTGTATCTGCTGATCTCCATTGTGTCAGTGTCCGTGATCTTTCTGCTCAGCCTCATCACTTTAATAGCGGTCAAATGTCACAGGACAGACGGCAGTTTCAGCAGGTACAGCGCCCCCATGATCACCACCCACCCTGACGGGAGCTGGTCTTACTCTAAATCTACTCAGCAGTATGACGTGTGTTTCAGCTCAGACACACTGAAGAGTGACGTAGTGGTTTTCCCCGCCCCGTTTCCACCTGTAGATGCTGAACTGATCAGTATCAATGGAGGAGACACTTTTACAAGAACTCAGACTTTACCCACTAAAGACAAGGTAAGAAAACCAATGTGAGGCACGTGAACTGTTATATTTCTATGTTAAATGTGTTTGCTGGTTAAATAAAAACCCACTGTAAGTGTATAATGTGGTGGCTTTGTTGGATTGATAATGTTTTGAATGCTGACAGTTTGTGGTAACGCTGACCATGGTGCTGAACCTTTACGAGCAACTCATAACCTGTTTTTTATTGTTTAGATATGGGTGTCTACCCTTTGGCTAATATTTTAATTTAACATTTGTGACGAACAACATTTTAGTGTAATATCTCATACAATATTCTCATTTATATCTACATATTAAAGTGTTATATACAGATTCCTCTTGATTTGAATTAGTTTTACTGTTGTTGTCAGAGGAAGCAGCATTTATTTCCTGTCATACATATGAGCATCATTCAGTAGCAGTTTAATAATAGTGAAATAACAGAAGATAAAGAAAAAAACAATTCAGCACGATGTACTGTAAATGATATTTACTTGTTTTTAATCTCATTTTATTACAATACTTTTAATTGCACATTTGGAAAAAAGTACATTCCTCGCAATAACAGAACGGTAATGTATATTTTACAGAATCACCACACAATGGCGCTATAGACCATGACATGGAGATAATAAAGCTCCACCCAGAGGAAAAAAAACCCGAATGACTGTCTATTTCCCCCACAAAGAAACACAGAGAGCGACGGATGGCATAATGGAGTATTTTTCTTTTTAAAGCGAAATATTGAAATAGTGTTGGCTAAATCTTCTATATATCTTATCATTTACGGGAGACAGTCAAAAGTGGATGTACACCTTGTTCCTCTTCGGTAAAATTATGCCTTTATCGAAAGAGAATAGATGTTTTAGTACCTATATTGTGCTCCTGCTGTTGGATTGTTTCTGGGAAGCTGCACATGGGCAATTGTCCTACTCCGTTTTAGAGGAGGTAAACCTGGGGACTCATGTCGGAAATATCGCAAAGGATCTAAATCTTAATGTGCAGGATTTGGAGTCTCGATCATTTCAGATTGTCCAGGGGTCAAAGAGGAAATACTTCGACATAAATCTGAAGACAGGATTTCTCTATGTAACCGAGAGGATCGACCGTGAGGTGCTCTGCGCGGACGAACCCAAATGTACTCTAAGCATAGAGGCTGTGATCAACAACCCACTAAAGCTTTACCGTGTGGAAATAGAAATACGAGATGTGAATGATCATTCTCCGTCTTTTAGTGCACAATCTCAAAAACTGGATATTGCGGAAAACACTCTGCCTGGATTTAGATTTGCTTTGTCTGAAGCCAGTGATGCTGATGTGGGTAAGAATGGTGTTAATGCGTATAAACTCAATCCAAATGAATATTTTACTCTTGAAACACATAAAAGAGACGACAGTATATCTCCAGAGTTGGTGCTACAGAAAGCTTTAGATCGAGAGAAGAAATCAGTCATACATTTAATGTTAACAGCAGTAGACGGGGGGACTCCAGCAAATTCAGGTACTTCAGAGATTGAAATAATTGTTTTAGATACAAATGATAACGCACCGATATTCAGTAAGACTCTATATAAACTTAAAACGTTTGAAAATGTACCGATTGGAACAGCGATAATTACATTAAATGCGACTGACGCTGATGAAGGAATAAATAGTGAAATAATATATTCTCTTCGTAGTAAAGATCAGGATCATATTCTAGATATATTTCAAATTGACCCTGAAACTGGCATCATTTCAGTGAAAGGTAAAATCGACTATGAGGAAAGAAAAGCTTTTGAGATCCGAGTTGAGGCTAGAGACAAAGCCCAGCCTCCTTTGTCTGCACATAGTAAAGTATTAGTGGAGGTGATAGATATGAACGATAATGCTCCTGAAATCACTGTGACTTCACTGATCAATACTGTGAATGAAGACGCAAGTGTAGGTACAGCTATTGCGCTTGTGTCCATTTTAGACAGAGACAGTGGTAAAAACGGTGAAGTTAAATGTCAGCTTTCAAATAAAGTTCCATTTAAATTAGAGACAAACTATAAAAACTATTTTACATTAGTTGTCGATGGGATATTAGACAGAGAGACGACCCCCCGTTATAATCTAACTATATCAGCCACAGATGAAGGGAGTCCTCCACTTTCTAACAAGACTATTCTTACAGTCTACATATCTGATGTTAATGATAATGCTCCACACTTTCCAGAAAAGTCAATAAATATATATGTGAAAGAAAACAGCAAAGTAGGAAACGTCCTTAAATCTGTGGCTGCAGTTGATGCAGACATCAGCCACAACGGACAATTGAGGTATTCATGTTTAGACATTAGTAAAACTCTGCCTCTACCTACCATGATAAATGTAAACACTGAAACTGGAGACATAGTCAGTTTACAGTCTTTTAACTATGAGGAGTTAAAAACCTTTCAGTTTAAGGTTCAGGCCACAGACTCTGGTGTTCCTCCACTCAGTAGTAACGTCACTGTCAACGTTTTTATCCTGGATGAGAATGACAACAGTCCCACAATCCTGGCTCCTTATTCTGAACACGGTTCCGTTAACAGTGAGAACATTCCCTATTCTGCTGAAGCGGGATACTTTGTGGCAAAGATCAGGGCCGTAGACGCAGACTCTGGATACAATGCACTGCTTTCTTATCACCTGTCTGAACCCAAAGGAAACAGCCTGTTCCGGATCGGAACCAGCACCGGTGAAATCAGAACTAAGAGGAGGATGAGTGACAATGATGTGAAAACTCACCCCTTGGTGGTGTTGGTTTGTGATAACGGAGAACCCTCCCTGTCAGCTACTGTGTCTATTGATGTAGTGGTGGTTGAAAACACAGCTGACATCCAGACTCAGTTCAGACATGTCCCCATAAAGGAGGAGAGCTTCTCTGATTTAAACCTGTATCTGCTGATCTCCATTGTGTCAGTGTCCGTGATCTTTCTGCTCAGCCTCATCACTTTAATAGCGGTCAAATGTCACAGGACAGACGGCAGTTTCAGCAGGTACAGCGCCCCCATGATCACCACCCACCCTGACGGGAGCTGGTCTTACTCTAAATCTACTCAGCAGTATGACGTGTGTTTCAGCTCAGACACACTGAAGAGTGACGTAGTAGTTTTCCCCGCCCCGTTTCCACCTGTAGATGCTGAACTGATCAGTATCAATGGAGGAGACACTTTTACAAGAACTCAGACTTTACCAAACAAAGACAAGGTATGTACTCCTTCTTGAGTCAACAAACATTTATAAGTGTAAGTTATAATTTAGTTTCTTCTTTTGTCAATGGAGTATTTTGTTTCTTTTTGTCTAAGCCATGTGCGCTGACCATGGTATTACACTGATCATATTGCTTTAATTCTAACATCAGTGGAAGGTGTAGCTGTTTCAGCCGCGTTTTTGCCATATAACCTGTGTATTGAGTGTGTTCGTTTTTTTCTGAATTCTGGAAAATGGCAGACTGGTATGGGTTTGAGCTTAATATTCAAACAATAACAATTATTTTTGGTTGATTTGTTTTTGACACAAAGTTTTATTTTCGATTTGCACGTGCAGTTAAAGGCAGTAGAATGCGCTGAGACGCTGTCTTGAGTGTTGAAAAATACACTTTCTTCCCCAATGAAAACTTCCATTGTGTGTTCAATGGCCACTGAGTAAAACATTAAATCGAAAATAGAGTATATTTCCTATTTGACAGTATTAAAAAAATGTTCCAAAACGAAAACTTTATTGAACAGAACAATTATTTTATCCAATAGTATTTTCTCCCCAAATGTTTGCTTAATACTCACACCACACTGTTCTGAATTGATTTACTTCCACAAATTTATCACAAGATGTCGCTCGAGACCACGAAACAAATGTGATGTTCAGCGTTTAGAAACTCCTCCTCCTCTTCCTCTTTTAAAACGTCATAATCTGCCATTTCTTTGTGAAAACGGCATAAAGACAAGTGTAACCCCGAGGAGAGACGAACTTATGCTACAATGGAAACATAAAAAAAAACATGATTCATTTTCTTCCGTCGGGAAACAAGGAAGCGTAAAAACAGGATACATTACACTGGACTGGACAGCGATGGCAGCTCGAGAACGATGGAATAATCCGTGGGGTCTGTTTTTCATTGTGCTTTGTCTCTGTGAATGGTCGGAGGCTCAGATATCCTATTCCATTTCAGAGGAGGTGGTTAAAGGGACGACGGTGGGAAATATCACAAAGGACCTAAACTTGAATATGCAACAACTTGTTTCCACGGGTCTGCGCATAACATCCGGGAATAATAAGATGTATTTTAACATAAATCAGGATTCTGGAGTACTTTATGTTAGTGAGAGGATAGACCGGGAGGAGCTTTGTCCAGACACGGTAAAGTGTATTTTAAATATAGAGGCGATAATGATTAATCCCCACAGCCTTCATCGAATTGAAGTTGTCATTAATGATGTCAATGATAATGCCCCGTCTTTTTTGGAAGAAATGGGAACAATTGACATGTATGAGTCCTCATATGTCGGAGAGAGGCATCCTTTGCCGACTGCTCATGATGCAGATGTGGGCTCTAATTCAGTAAAAACTTACAAATTGAGTCAGAATGATTATTTCTCTTTGGATATACAGAACGCTGGAGACCAAAGTGTATCTGCTGAATTAGTTCTGCAAAAAGCATTAGATAGAGAAAAGCAGGCTGTAGTTGAACTCCTACTGACTGCGGTAGATGGAGGAAAACCTGCAAAGACGGGGACATTACATATAAAAGTGAATGTACTGGATGTGAACGATAATTCACCTGTATTCAGTAAATCTCTCTACAAGGTTCAAGTGACTGAAAATGCAGAAGTTGGCACAATGTTACTGATGCTGACAGCCACTGATTTAGATGAAGGTGTTAATGGTCAACTCGTATATTCTTTCACAGAAAGGGGGCGTTTTAACCATGATGAGAAATTCTCCATTAATGCAAATACTGGAGAAATTATTGTAAAGGGTAATATTGATTATGAAAAAAATCAGGCATATGAGATACGTGTTCAAGCAAGAGATAAAGGTACCCCTCCACGCAGTGCTCATAGTAAGGTGTTAGTTGAAGTTATTGATGTTAATGATAATGCACCAGAAATCACAGTATCATCAATTATGAGTCCAGTGAAAGAAGACTCTGAAATAGGAACAGCTGTTGCAATGATAACAGTTACTGACAAAGATGGAGGGAAAAATGGCCAAACACAGTGTAAAATAGCCACTTCTGTGCCATTTAAATTAAAATCTAATTATAAAAACTACTACACTCTCATGGTTGATGGACCACTTGACAGGGAAACTACATCACAATATAATGTGTCAATTATAGCTGAGGATGAAGGAATTCCATCTCTATCAAGTTATGGCATCATTAATGTTAAAATTTCTGATGTCAATGACAACTCGCCTCACTTTCTGGAACCTGTGATTAACATATATATTAAAGAGAACAGTCCGATAGGAAGTACGATCCATACACTGACATCTTCAGATCCAGATTTAAATGAAAATTCAAAAACAACATATCATTTATTAAACGCTTCCCCGAAAACTATGCAGATATCTTCCATGGTAAATATAAATGCGGAGACAGGTCATGTAGTTAACCTGCAAGCATTTAACTATGAGGAGTTAAAAACCTTTCAGTTTAAGGTTCAGGCCACAGACTCTGGTGTTCCTCCACTCAGTAGTAACGTCACTGTCAACGTTTTTATCCTGGACGAGAATGACAACAGTCCCACAATCCTGGCTCCTTATTCTGAACACGGTTCCGTTAACAGTGAGAACATTCCCTATTCTGCTGAAGCGGGATACTTTGTGGCAAAGATCAGGGCCGTAGACGCAGACTCTGGATACAATGCACTGCTTTCTTATCACCTGTCTGAACCCAAAGGAAACAGCCTGTTCCGGATCGGAACCAGCACTGGTGAAATCAGAACTAAAAGGAGGATGAGTGACAATGATGTGAAAACTCACCCCTTGGTGGTGTTGGTTTGTGATAACGGAGAACCCTCCCTGTCAGCTACTGTGTCTATTGATGTAGTGGTGGTTGAAAACACAGCTGACATCCAGACTCAGTTCAGACATGTCCCCATAAAGGAGGAGAGCTTCTCTGATTTAAACCTGTATCTGCTGATCTCCATTGTGTCAGTGTCCGTGATCTTTCTGCTCAGCCTCATCACTTTAATAGCGGTCAAATGTCACAGGACAGACGGCAGTTTCAGCAGGTACAGCGCCCCCATGATCACCACCCACCCTGACGGGAGCTGGTCTTACTCTAAATCTACTCAGCAGTATGACGTGTGTTTCAGCTCAGACACACTGAAGAGTGACGTAGTGGTTTTCCCCGCCCCGTTTCCACCTGTAGATGCTGAACTGATCAGTATCAATGGAGGAGACACTTTTACAAGAACTCAGACTTTACCCACTAAAGACAAGGTATGTTTATCTACTTCCATATGATTCACTGATAACTTGCATGTTTTTTTAACATGTACATTTCGATAAATGATGAACAATCTATATTTAATTGTGGTTATCTCCTCTGAGGAATACAACAAAGGGTCACTGATAGAACTTGTATGTGCAGCACTAGCCTTGGTGCTGAAATATACATTTCCCTTTTGAAACCACTCTTTAAACATTCATTATCTTTCATCATAATGTCATTGAAACGTTCACTGGTTAACTGACAACCAAACAAAGACGTCATGAGCCTGATCATTTATTTTCTAATCAATTATTGTTTCTTGTTAATTTATGTTTGTCCAAAGTCAGCTGGAATTTCGCATAAATCCCATTCATATCCATGTTAAGATTCCGTCACTGTACTTACAAGTGGACTTTTACAGTTCTACATTTACCTCTGCACTGTAAAAAAAATGTTGAGAACACTTCAAATTTGCAGCCAACAGTCTGCACTAAGACTTTTATATTTTGTCAGTGATGAACAATATACTAAGCCAACTATGAATACAATGTTGTCCAAATTACACATTCTTAATTAGGTGAGTGGTCTGTTGTTTTCAAATTGTCATTCTGCCAACATAGCTTTCTCTTTTTGCTAAACAGTTGCATCCACATCACCATAAAAATGTCATTGAAGTTATGATAATTCATTACTTAACTAACACCAACGGGAAATTTAGATTAACCAATTAAGCAATCAGTGCATGTCTTTGGATGGTGGGAGGAAACCGGAGTGCACAGAGAGAACCCACGCAGACACATAAAGAAAATACAAACTCCACACAAAAATGTCCGAGGCTGGGGTTGAACCATCGTCCTTTTGTCTGGGAGGCAAAAAAATTACCACTACACCACCATAACATACCAGATGTGCTCTAATAAACAACATTTAATAGGCTTATAAAGAGCACACTCATTTGTATCCATTTGAAGTATACGTGAGTTTCAATTTCTTCTAAATAAAACGTGTATCTTCAGTCTTTTATCTTCACCATCTTCATAGTTTCTTAGGCCAGGCTACAGAACAACAAGTGTATTTATTAACTGGGGTATCTTGGTATTCTCACGAAGCTTCTCTTACTGGTAAATAAAAACAACAACAATAATATAGAAAAATGTATCCATCTTAAAATAAAAAAAAATAATGCTGGACCTCTATGACCATAGTGAAGGTTAAAACTAACAGTGTATTATGAGCATGCGTTCAAACCTTGAAATACATATTGAAATGATTCTGCAATATTCATTATTGTACATTTGCTAATCATTGAGATGCACCCTATAAGTTTGATGTGGATTTTTCTGTGAATTCATAGTTATTCACATTTTCTTGTCAATTCAATTGTGAATCTGAAATTACTGGAACAAAGCATACATCTGTTTTTGACAGTGTGGGTATCTGCCGAAGTTTCACATACTTTGTATTATCTGATAATATTACAATGTCTGCGTGACTAAATAACATGTATGGTCATGTTGACTTATGTTAAACGAACCACAAGATGTCGTTGGAGACCACAGATACAAATATAACACTTGCGAGGTATAACTCCTCCCTGCACGGAAAACTGAAGCCCTTCATTGGTTGAAGGTTTAGACAAACACTGAGGTTGTGCTGTGGTGAGAAGAGCTCGTGCTAAAGATGTACAGTCTCGTTTTACGGAGGATTATAACTCGAAAGTAATTTCTGGAATAATATCGTTTTTTCAAGGATGGGTGTTCGACAGACAGAGGAATATGTCTGGTTTTATTGTGTCGCACTGCTTACTCTGTGTGACTGGTCGACGTCGCAGTTATTGTATTCAATTTCCGAGGAGGTGAACAAAGGCACTGTGGTGGGGAATATCGCAAAGGATCTGAACTTAAATGTCCAACAGCTGGAGACAAGGGATCTCCGTATTGTTTCGAGTTACAGTAAGGAATATTTCGGCGTGAATGTTCAGACCGGGATTCTGTTTGTCAATGACAGAATAGACAGAGAGGAGGTTTGTCCGAACACAATACAATGCTCTCTTAGAATACAAGCTGTTCTGAGCAATCCAATGCACGTTCACCGCATTGAGATTACTGTGTTAGATGTTAATGATAACTCACCAGAATTTGTTGAAAAAATATATTCATTAAACATCTCAGAGTTACAGTCACCGGGAGACCGGTATATTCTCCCAATAGCGGAGGATCCAGATACAGGAAGTAACGCAGTAAAAACCTACAAGCTGAGTCAAAATGATCATTTCACACTGGATGTTCAGAGCGGAGGAGAAGATGGTGTATCTGCTGAATTAGTGCTGCAAAAGGCATTAGATCGAGAGAAACAATCTTTTTATACACTACTTCTAACCGCTATAGATGGAGGTAAACCTTCCAGATCTGGAACACTACAGTTGACTGTAAATATTTTAGATGTAAATGACAATACACCGATATTCAGTAAATCTCTTTATAAAGCAAGTGTAAAAGAAAATGCTTCACCCGGAACTCTGCTAATTAAGTTAAATGCCACAGATTTAGATGAGGGTTTGAACAGTAAGATTGTATATTCACTAATTAAGCGACGCAACAGTGATACATCAACTGTATTTAATGTAAATCCAGAAACTGGTGAAATCACAGTTAAAGGAACATTAGATTATGAAGATACACCTGCTTATGAAATTAGAGTTCAAGCAATAGATCAAGGCCCTGTTCCTCGTAGTACTCACACTAAATTACTAATAGAGGTGATAGATATTAATGATAATGCACCAGAAATATCTGTGACATCACTAATGACTCCTGTAAAAGAAGATGCAGAACTAGGGACAATCGTTGCTTTGATAACAGTGAGTGATAAAGATGGAGGAAATAATGGTTTAACTAACTGTAAGGTAGTGGGTTCTGTTCCATTTAAACTAAAGTCTAACTATAAAAATGACTATTCATTAGTAGTAGATGGACCACTGGATAGAGAACACACCCCGATTTACAATGTGACTATTAAAGCCACTGATGAAGGAAGTCCACCTTTATCTAATATCAGAATCATTACTGTTCATGTTTCTGACGTTAATGACAATGCACCTCAATTTACAGAACCTGTGGTTAATGTTTATGTGAAAGAAAATAGTCAAACAGGTTCCAATATTTACAGGATAAATGCATTTGATTCTGATTTAAATAACAATGCAAGAGTGACTTACACACTGTTAGACAATTATCCAAGGAATATTCCTGTTTCGTCACTTGTTAATATTAACTCAGAGACAGGAGATATAGTCAGTTTACAGTCTTTTAACTATGAGGAGTTAAAAACCTTTCTGTTTAAGGTTCAGGCCACAGACTCTGGTGTTCCTCCACTCAGTAGTAACGTCACTGTCAACATTTTTATCCTGGATGAGAATGACAACAGTCCCACAATCCTGGCTCCTTATTCTGAACACGGTTCCGTTAACAGTGAGAACATTCCCTATTCTGCTGAAGCAGGATACTTTGTGGCAAAGATCAGGGCCGTAGACGCAGACTCTGGATACAATGCACTGCTTTCTTATCACCTGTCTGAACCCAAAGGAAACAGCCTGTTCCGGATCGGAACCAGCACCGGTGAAATCAGAACTAAGAGGAGGATGAGTGACAATGATGTGAAAACTCACCCCTTGGTGGTGTTGGTTTGTGATAACGGAGAACCCTCCCTGTCAGCTACTGTGTCTATTGATGTAGTGGTGGTTGAAAACACAGCTGACATCCAGACTCAGTTCAGACATGTCCCCATAAAGGAGGAGAGCTTCTCTGATTTAAACCTGTATCTGCTGATCTCCATTGTGTCAGTGTCCGTGATCTTTCTGCTCAGCCTCATCACTTTAATAGCGGTCAAATGTCACAGGACAGACGGCAGTTTCAGCAGGTACAGCGCCCCCATGATCACCACCCACCCTGACGGGAGCTGGTCTTACTCTAAATCTACTCAGCAGTATGACGTGTGTTTCAGCTCAGACACACTGAAGAGTGACGTAGTGGTTTTCCCCGCCCCGTTTCCACCTGTAGATGCTGAACTGATCAGTATCAATGGAGGAGACACTTTTACAAGAACTCAGACTTTACCCACTAAAGACAAGGTATGTTTATCTACTTCCATATGATTCGCTGATAACTTGCATATTTATTTTAACATGTACATTTCAATAAATGATGAAAAATCTATATTTAAGTGTGGTTATCTCCTCTGAGGAATAAACCAAAGGGTCACTGATAGAACTTGCATGTGCAGCGCTAGCCTTGGTGCTGAAATATATGTTTCCCTTTTGAAACCACTCTTTAAACATTCACTACCTTCGATCATAAAGACATTGAAACGTTCACTGGTTAACTGACAACAAAACAAAAATGCCATGAGCCTGATTATTTATTACCTCCGCCTTGGAGGTTATGTTTTTACCGGCGTTTATGTGTTTGTCTCTTTGTCTGTGTTCAAGATAACTCGAAAACTTATGGATGGATTTTGATGAATTTTTTAGGATATGTTGGAAATGTGAACAGAAAGAACTGATTACATTTTGGGTGTGATCGGGGTGGGGGGATCTACCTTGGCAGAGGTCTGCGCTCTCAGAGTGCTTTTCTACTTTTCTAACCAATTATTGTTTCTTGTTAATTCATGTCTGTCCAGAATCAGCTGGAATTTCGCAAAAATTCCTTTCATATCCATGTCAAGATTCCGTCATTGTAATTATAAGTGGCCTTATACAGTTCCACATTTACATCTGCACGGTACAAAAAATGTTGAGAACACTTCAAATTTGCAGCCAACAGTCTGCACTAAGACTTTTATGTTTTGTCAATGATGAACAATATACTAAGCCAACTGTGAAAACACTGTTGTCCAAATTACAAATTCTTTTTTAGGTGAGTGATCTGTTATTTTTAAATCGTTAGTGTGCCTCCATAGCTTTCTCGTTTTGCTAAACAGGTGCATCCACATCACCATAAAAATGTCATTGAGGTTATGATAATTAATCACTTAACTAAAAACAACGGGAAATTTAGATTAACTTTGGGATGGTTGTTGGAAACCGGAGTACACTGACAGAACCCACGCAGACACATAGAGAACATACAAACTACACCAAAAAATGTCCGATGTGGGAACCGAACCAGCGCCCGTTTGTCTGGGAGGCATAAATACAAACCACGGTACCACCAAGAAAGGTGCATAGTACAGTCAATAAACAAAACCCATCAATGTTACACAGACCACTCTTATCATTTCTTTCTATTGTTAACTAACACTGCATTATGAGCTTGTGTTCAAACATTTAAATACATATTGAAATTCTTCTTCAATATTCACTATTGTACATTTGAAATTACTGGAACAAATCATACGTGTGTTTTTGACAGTAGTGGGTATCTGCCGAAGTTTCACATACTTTGTATTATCTGATGATATTACAATGTCTGCGTTACTAAATAGCATGTATGGTCATGTTGACTTATGTTAAACGAACCACAAGATGTCGTTGGAGACCACAGATACAAATATGTCACTTACGAGGTATAACTCCTCCCTGCACGGAAAACTGAAGCCCTTCATTGGTTGAAGGTTTAGACAAACACTGAGGTTGTGCTGTGGTGAGAAGAGCTCGTGCTAAAGATGTACAGTCTCGTTTCACGGAGGATTATAACCCGACAGTAATTTGTGGAATAATTCGGTTTTTTCAAGGATGGGTGTTCGACAGACAGAGGAATATGTCTGGTTTTATTGTGTCGCACTGCTTACTCTGTGTGACTGGTCGACGTCGCAGTTATTGTATTCCATTTCCGAGGAGGTGAACAAAGGCACTGTGGTGGGGAATATCGCAAAGGATCTGAACTTAAATGTCCAACAGCTGGAGACAAGGGATCTCCGTATTGTTTCGAGTTACAGTAAGGAATATTTCGGCGTGAATGTTCAGACCGGGATTCTGTTTGTCAATGACAGAATAGACAGAGAGGAGGTTTGTCCGAACACAATACATTGCTCTCTTAGAATACAAGCTGTTCTGAGCAATCCAATGCACGTTCACCGCATTGAGATTACTGTGTTAGATGTTAATGATAACTCACCAGAGTTTTTGGAAAAATCATACGTGTTAAACATCTCTGAATCATTGTCACCGGGAGAAAGATATCTTCTCCCAGTAGCGATAGATGCAGACATAGGAAATAATGGAGTAAAAACCTACAAACTCAATAAAAATGAACATTTCTCGCTGGATGTTCAGAGCGGAGGAGAACACGATGTGTCTGCTGAATTAGTGCTGCAAAAGGCATTAGATCGAGAAAAACAGGCTGTTGTTAAACTGACTCTCACAGCTATAGACGGAGGGAAACCTCCTAGATCAGGTACACTTCAGATAATTATTAATGTAATTGATTCAAATGATAATTCACCAGTCTTTGCCAAATCACTCTATAAAGTTCGAGTGCCTGAAAACGCTGTGAAGGGAACTGTTATTATAAAGTTAAACGCAACAGATTTAGACGAAGGTATGAATGGTAAAATATTATATTCTTTAGTTAAACGAGGAAATATTGATCCATCTAGTATTTTTGATCTAAATTCAGAAAATGGAGAAATCACAGTTAAAGGAACATTAGATTATGAAGATACACCTGCTTATGAAATTAGAGTTCAAGCAATGGATCAAGGCCACTCTCCTCGTAGTACTCACACTAAATTGCTGATAGAGGTGATAGATATTAATGATAATGTACCAGAAATATCTGTGACATCACTGATGACTCCTGTAAAAGAAGATGCAGAACTAGGGACAATCGTTGCTTTGATAACAGTGAGTGATAAAGATGGAGGAAATAATGGTTTAACTAACTGTAAGGTAGTGGGGTCTGTTCCATTTAAACTAAAGTCTAACTATAAAAATGACTATTCATTAGTAGTAGATGGACCACTGGATAGAGAACACACCCCGATTTACAATGTGACTATTAAAGCCACTGATGAAGGAAGTCCACCTTTATCTAATATCAGAATCATTACTGTTCATGTTTCTGATGTTAATGACAACGCACCTCACTTTACAGAACCTGTGATAAATGTTTATGTGGAAGAAAATAGTCAAACAGGTTCCAATATTTACAGGATAAATGCATTTGATTCTGATTTAAGTAACAATGCAAGAGTGACTTACACACTGTTAGACAATTATCCAAGGAATATTCCTGTTTCATCACTTGTTAATATTAACTCAGAGACAGGAGATATAGTCAGTTTACAGTCTTTTAACTATGAGGAGTTAAAAACCTTTCAGTTTAAGGTTCAGGCCACAGACTCTGGTGTTCCTCCACTCAGTAGTAACGTCACTGTCAACATTTTTATCCTGGATGAGAATGACAACAGTCCCACAATCCTGGCTCCTTATTCTGAACACGGTTCCGTTAATAGTGAGAACATTCCCTATTCTGCTGAAGCGGGATACTTTGTGGCAAAGATCAGGGCCGTAGACGCAGACTCTGGATACAATGCACTGCTTTCTTATCACCTGTCTGAACCCAAAGGAAACAACCTGTTCCGGATCGGAACCAGCACCGGTGAAATCAGAACTAAGAGGAGGATGAGTGACAATGATGTGAAAACTCACCCCTTGGTGGGGTTGGTTTGTGATAACGGAGAACCCTCCCTGTCAGCTACTGTGTCTATTGATGTAGTGGTGGTTGAAAACACAGCTGACATCCAGACTCAGTTCAGACATGTCCCCATAAAGGAGGAGAGTTTCTCTGATTTAAACCTGTATCTGCTGATCTCCATTGTGTCAGTGTCCGTGATCTTTCTGCTCAGCCTCATCACTTTAATAGCGGTCAAATGTCACAGGACAGACGGCAGTTTCAGCAGGTACAGCGCCCCCATGATCACCACCCACCCTGACGGGAGCTGGTCTTACTCTAAATCTACTCAGCAGTATGACGTGTGTTTCAGCTCAGACACACTGAAGAGTGACGTAGTGGTTTTCCCCGCCCCGTTTCCACCTGTAGATGCTGAACTGATCAGTATCAATGGAGGAGACACTTTTACAAGAACTCAGACTTTACCCACTAAAGACAAGGTATGTTTATCTACTTCCATATGATTCGCTGATAACTTTATTTTAACATGTACATTTCAATAAATGATGAAAAATCTGTATTCAATTGTGGTTATCTCCTCTGAAGAATACAACAAATGGTCACTGATAGAACTTGTATGTGCAGCGCTAGCCTTGGTGCTGAAATATACATTTCCCTTTTGAAACCACTCTTTAAACATTCACTACCTTCGATCATAAAGTCATTGAAACATTCCCTGGTTAAATGACAACCAAACAAAATGCCATGAGCCTAATTATTTATTTTCTAATCAATTATTGTTTATTGTTAATTTATGTTCGTCCAAAATCACCTGGAATTTCGCAAAAATTCCCTTCATATCCATGTCAAGGTTCTATCACTGTACTTACAAGTGGACTTTTACAGTTCCACATTTACCTCTGCACTATAAAATGTTGATAACACTTCAAATTTACAGCCAACAGTCTGCATTGAGACTTTTATTTTTTGTCAATAATGAACAATATTCTAAGCCAACTGTGAAAACACTGTTGTCCAAATGACAAATTCTTAATTAAGTGAGTGATCTGTTATTTTCAAATAGTTAGTGTGTCTACATAGCTTTCTCTTTTTGCTAAACAGGTGCATCCACATCACCACAAAAATGTCATTGAGGTTATGATAATTCATCACTTAAATAACAACAACGGGAAATTTAGATTATCTTTGGATGGTGGGAGGAAACCGGAATACACTGACAGAACCCACGCAGACACATAGAGAACATACAAACTACACATAATGTTCAATGCGGGAACCGAACCAGCGCCCGTTCGTCTGGGAGGCATAAATACAAACCACGGCACCATATGAAAGCTGCATGTTACCTTCAATAACCAAAATCAATCTATGTTTCAAAGACCACGCTCATCATTTCTGTCTATTGTTAAGTTTTTTCACGTACATTAATGTGATATACGTAAAGTTTCATTTCTTGAAATAAAACGTGCATCTTCAGTCTTTTAACTTCACCATCTTCATAGTTTCTCAGGCCAGGCTACAGCAAAACAAGTGCATTTACTAACTGGGGTATCTTGCAATTCTCACAAAGCTGGTCTTACTGGTAAATACAAAACAAACAAAAACACAAATACAATAATGTAGAAAAATGTATAAATCTTCTAATAAAAGAAGAATGCTGGACCTCCATTGCCCAAGTGGAGGTTAAAACTAACACTGCATTATGAGCTTGTGTTCAAACATTTAAATACATATTTAAATTCTTCTTCAATATTCACTATTGTACTTTTGAAATTACTGGAACAAATCATACGTGTGTTTTTGACAGTGTGGGTATCTGCCGAAGTTTCAAACACTTTGTATTATCTGATAATATTACAGCGTCTAAGTAACGAAATAAAATGTATGGTCATGTTGACTTATGTTAAACGAACCACAAGATGTCGTTGGAGACCACAGATACAAATATGTCACTTACGAGGTATAACTCCTCCCTGCACGGAAAACTGAAGCCCTTCATTGGTTGAAGGTTTAGACAAACACTGAGGTTGTGCTGTGGTGAGAAGAGCTCGTGCTAAAGATGTACAGTCTCGTTTTACGGAGGATTATAACCCGAAAGTAATTTGTGGAATAATTCCGTTTTTTCAAGGATGGGTGTTCGACAGACAGAGGAATATGTCTGGTTTTATTGTGTCGCACTGCTTACTCTGTGTGACTGGTCGACGTCGCAGTTATTGTATTCCATTTCCGAGGAGGTGAACAAAGGCACTGTGGTGGGGAATATCGCAAAGGATCTGAACTTAAATGTCCAACAGCTGGAGACAAGGGATCTCCGTATTGTTTCGAGTTACAGTAAGGAATATTTCGGTGTGAATGTTCAGACCGGGATTCTGTTTGTCAATGACAGAATAGACAGAGAGGAGGTTTGTCCGAACACAATACAATGCTCTCTTAGAATACAAGCTGTTCTGAGCAATCCAATGCACGTTCACCGCATTGAGATTACTGTGTTAGATGTTAATGATAACTCACCAGAGTTTCTTGAAAAAACATATTCCTTAAACATCTCTGAATCTCAGTCACCGGGAGAAAGATATCTTCTCCCAATAGCGGAGGATCCAGATACAGGAAGTAACGCAGTAAAAACCTACAAGCTGAGTCAAAATGAACATTTCACACTGGATGTTCAGAGCGGAGGAGAAGATGGTGTATCTGCTGAATTAGTGCTGCAAAAGGCATTAGATCGAGAGAAACAATCTTTTTATACACTACTTCTAACCGCTATAGATGGAGGTAAACCTTCCAGATCTGGGACGTTGCAATTGACAGTTAATGTTGTGGATTTAAATGACAATACACCGACATTCAGTAAATCTCTTTATAAGGTGGGTGTAAAAGAAAATGCTTCACCCGGAACTCTGCTAATTAAGTTAAATGCCACAGATTTAGATGAGGGTTTGAACAGTAAGATTGTATATTCACTAATTAAGCGACGCAACAGTGATACATCAACTGTATTTAATGTAAATCCAGAAACTGGTGAAATCACAGTTAAAGGAACATTAGATTATGAAGATACACCTGCTTATGAAATTAGAGTTCAAGCAATGGATCAAGGCCTTGTTCCTCGTAGTACTCACACTAAATTACTAATAGAGGTGATAGATATTAATGATAATGCACCAGAAATATCTGTGACATCACTAATGACTCCTGTAAAAGAAGATGCAGAACTAGGGACAATCGTTGCTTTGATAACAGTGAGTGATAAAGATGGAGGAAATAATGGTTTAACTAACTGTAAGGTAGTGGGGTCTGTTCCATTTAAACTAAAGTCTAACTATAAAAATGACTATTCATTAGTAGTAGATGGACCACTGGATAGAGAACACACCCCGATTTACAATGTGACTATTAAAGCCACTGATGAAGGAAGTCCACCTTTATCTAGTATCAGAATCATTACTGTTCATGTTTCTGACGTTAATGACAATGCACCTCAATTCACAGAATCTGTGATAAATGTTTATGTGAAAGAAAATAGTCAAACAGGTTCCAATATTTACAGGATAAATGCATTTGATTCTGATTTAAATAACAATGCAAGACTGACTTACACACTGTTAGACAATTATCCAAGGAATATTCCTGTTTCATCACTTGTTAATATTAACTCAGAGACAGGAGATATAGTCAGTTTACAGTCTTTTAACTATGAGGAGTTAAAAACCTTTCAGTTTAAGGTTCAGGCCACAGACTCTGGTGTTCCTCCTCTCAGTAGTAACGTCACTGTCAACGTTTTTATCCTGGATGAGAATGACAACAGTCCCACAATCCTGGCTCCTTATTCTGAACACGGTTCCGTTAACAGTGAGAACATTCCCTATTCTGCTGAAGCGGGATACTTTGTGGCAAAGATCAGGGCCGTAGACGCAGACTCTGGATACAATGCACTGCTTTCTTATCACCTGTCTGAACCCAAAGGAAACAGCCTGTTCCGGATCGGAACCAGCACCGGTGAAATCAGAACTAAAAGGAGGATGAGTGACAATGATGTGAAAACTCACCCCTTGGTGGTGTTGGTTTGTGATAACGGAGAACCCTCCCTGTCAGCTACTGTGTCTATTGATGTAGTGGTGGTTGAAAACACAGCTGACATCCAGACTCAGTTCAGACATGTCCCCATAAAGGAGGAGAGCTTCTCTGATTTAAACCTGTATCTGCTGATCTCCATTGTGTCAGTGTCCGTGATCTTTCTGCTCAGCCTCATCACTTTAATAGCGGTCAAATGTCACAGGACAGACGGCAGTTTCAGCAGGTACAGCGCCCCCATGATCACCACCCACCCTGACGGGAGCTGGTCTTACTCTAAATCTACTCAGCAGTATGACGTGTGTTTCAGCTCAGACACACTGAAGAGTGACGTAGTGGTTTTCCCCGCCCCGTTTCCACCTGTAGATGCTGAACTGATCAGTATCAATGGAGGAGACACTTTTACAAGAACTCAGACTTTACCAACTAAAGACAAGGTAAGAAAACCAATGTGAGGCACGCAAACCGTTATATTTCTACATTAAATGTATTTGCTGGTTAAATAAAAACCCACTATAAGAGTATAATGTGGTGGCTTTGTTGAACTGATAATGTTTTGAATGCTGACAGTTTGTCAGAACGCTGACCATGGTGCTGAACCTTTACGAGCAGCTCATAACATTTTCTTTATTGTTTAGATATGACTGTCTTCCCTTTGGCTATTCTTTTAATTTACCATTTGGGAAGTTATTCCTTCTGTTGAGGAGGTGTTATGATGGAACTGAAAATCAACCTGTATACTCAGCAATGGGCTAGTAACACATGTTTGCTTCTGATATTAGATTTTGAAGAGACCCCACTGAATCCTTTTATTCATCATTTTAGATGTCAACGTTTTATGAACCAATGTTGTTGGTGGTTTTCTTTCCTTTTTTGATACATTAATTTGCACAGTTCCTTTAGTATATATTTAGGTTAGGACTGTATCTTTCTACTAACCAAAGGTAAACCTGCATGTTAACTTTCATACCAAATGAAATGCTGGTTTGACGTTTGTTAAAATAACTGTGGAGATTAGCAGTACCTGTGACAAAACAACATAAAATTGCATTTTTACTCCACATTAAATACCTCTATCAGTTTTGCACTTGGTTGACTACCATTCACCACAAGATGTCGCTCGAGACCATGGCAACGAAATTGTTTGTATGACTCCTCCCTGTGAGGAAAAAATAATGAAATCGTCATCGGTCAGTACTAACAGTGTTTGGAGCTGTGATGGTGATGGTGCTTGTTCTATATTGTCGCCACCATATTCACGGAATTTTCTACAATAACAGCAAATGACTGACTGGATTAGACCGGTCTGTTTTATCAGCGATGTTTCGTGGACAACACCAGGAATATGTTTGGATTCACGCCTTTCTGTTGCTGTGTCTTTGTAACCGCTCTGCCTCTCAGTTATCCTACTCTATTTCCGAGGAGGGAAACAAAGGCACCGTGGTGGGAAATATTGCAAAGGATCTGAATATCAACACACAGGAACTAGAAACGAGGGATCTGCGTATTGTTTCGAGTTACAGTAAGAAATATTTGGATGTAAATCTACGGACCGGGGCTCTCTTTGTTAATGAGAGGATTGACAGAGAGGAGCTTTGTCAGAATACAGAAAAATGTGTTTTGAGAACACAAGCTGTTTTAAATGACCCGATGACTGTACACCGCATTGAAGTAAATGTGTTGGATATAAACGACAATTCACCAGTGTTTGTTGAACAGACCTATTCTTTGAATATATCTGAATCGTCTTTAGCAGGAGAGCGATACCCACTCCCAGCAGCAGTAGATGCAGATGTCGGAAGCAATTCCGTTAAGACATACAAGCTGAGTCCAAATGAACATTTCTCGCTCGATGTGCAGAGTGGAGGAGAACACGGAGTGTCCGCGGAGTTAGTGCTGCAAAAGGCTCTAGATCGGGAGAAACAGTCCGCTATAACACTTCTATTAACGGCTGTAGATGGAGGTAAACCTCCCAGGTCAGGGTCGTTACAAATAAAAATAAATGTCATAGATGTTAATGATAATGTACCCACTTTTAGCAAATCACTTTATAAAGTCCGTGTAAATGAAAATGTAGCACAAGGGACTCTGGTAATAAAGTTAAATGCCACAGATTTAGATGAAGGCATGAACAGTAAGGTTGTGTATTCCTTGATCAAACTAGGCAACGTTGATCCATCAATTATCTTTGACTTAAATTCAGAAAGTGGAGACATCACCGTGAAGAGTGCTTTAGATTATGAGGAAACTTCTGCTTATGAAATTAGAGTTAAAGCAATGGATCAAGGCCCTGTTCCTCGCAGTACACACACTAAATTACTAATAGAAGTAATCGATGTTAATGATAATGCACCAGAAATATCTGTGACATCACTAATGACTCCTGTAAAAGAAGATGCAGAACTAGGGACAATCGTTGCTTTGATAACAGTGAGTGATAAAGATGGAGGAAATAATGGTTTAACTAGCTGTAAGGTAGTGGGGTCTGTTCCATTTAAACTAAAGTCTAACTATAAAAATGACTATTCATTAGTAGTAGATGGACCACTGGATAGAGAACACACCCCGATTTACAATGTGACTATTAAAGCCACTGATGAAGGAAGTCCACCTTTATCTAATATCAGAATCATTACTGTTCATGTTTCTGATGTTAATGACAACGCACCTCAATTCACGGAATCTGTGATAAATGTTTATGTGAAAGAAAATAGTCAAACAGGTTCCAATATTTACAAGATAAATGCATTTGATTCCGATTTGAGTAACAATGCAAGACTGATATAGCACTAGTGGTCGGATAAAGGAGCTTGAGAGAGTGTGAAGTTTCTTTTCATTTATTAGCCGCATAACACTGTAAACAGAAGACACACGTTTCACCATGCAGCTCTCTACCAGGCAGTTTCCAATATGGACCCACGAGGACCCCTAGCTGCCCTTACCTGCCTGCATGGGTGCCTAAAGCATCTCCTGACGAAAATGACTGCTTGCACACTACTTCTTGCACAAATTCAAGTTAGAAATAAAAAATATAGATCTGGATAATAATATACCTGAATTGGAATGTTTAAAGTGGGTGGTCTCTTAACTTATAATAACAAATGTTCAAAACAACCGTTTGTCCCACACTCTCCCCTGCAAAATTAATGGCGTCCCGACATTACACAGTCCATCAAAGGGTCTTTAACTTCAGAGTCACAGTCACAAGAGTGGGAGTCAGTTCGGATGAAGGAGGAATCGAAAGTTCATCAACAGTCCACATGGCGTATATCTCCCTTTTTCACCATGTTCACAGGAAGACACCACTGGCCAGGTGATATCTAAATAAATGCTCTGTTTCACAGGCAAGATACCTCCACTGAAAGATAATTCTTGTACACTATGCTATGACTCTTCTTTACAAGCTTAAGGCTATTACCTAAATATCTGTAGTATACTTGTATTCTATAATAAGGCTGTGCTGTGTCTTAGATTATCAAAATTGCCAATAAGTGGTCTAAGTGCATGCGGCTTAACATTATACTGAACTCAATGAAGAACAAGAGTAAACAAACAAACTGACATACTAGTGTCTTTACGTGTCTCTATGTGTAAGAGAAGGCTGACCTAAAGTGTGGTAAGTGAGTGTTTTAGGCGGCATTCTGCGTCTGAAAGGATATCTTAAGTTGGCTGGCTGGACTCCAGCATCCTCGTTCGCTTCATCGGATGATGCTGCTGGGCTCTGGTCTGCAGTAGAGCTTCCCTGGGCCTCACCCTGGACTGGCTCCTCCGGCTCGGACCTCGCGTTGTCATCACCATCCGGCGGATCACCTGGAGTGGCCTCGGAGTAGTCTCTTGGAGTTTCCTCGTTGATACTCGTGTCATGATGTCTAGGGGTTAGTTGTGGGCGGAACTCCTCTGCACTCGCTCTCAGCTGACTCCTGGTTGGTCTTGAGATGATTGCTTGCCACTCCCTTTCATCATCAGAATCCTCAGAGCTAGAATTATTGTCCTTTAATGCTCTCACACTTTTCTTTGTTTTTGCAGGCTTTGTGCGTGCTGTGGTAACCTCTTCTTCAATGGGCAGATAGTCACAAGGCAGCAATAAGTTTCTGTGAATGACACGTGTCCTTCCAGGACCTCTTTCGGGTTTTATCACATAGACAGGGATGTCAGGTTTCTTCTGAACAACAACGTGGACTTTCTCCTCCCAGTAAGATCTGAGTTTCCCTGGGCCACCTCGCTCAGAAAAGTTGCGCACCAGCACCCTGCTACCAGGTTGAAGTTCTGCACCATAAGCTTTTCTGTCATAGTATGTTTTTGATCTGGCTTGCCCTTTGCTGTCACTTTTTGAAGCAAGTTTGTACGCCTCCAGCATTCGTTTGCGCCACTTGTCAGCATACTCACTGTGTGATGTGCACTCTTCACCATCACCTGGTGTCAGACCAAACATGATGTCAATGGGCAACCTGGGACTCCTACCAAAGAGCAGAAAATGGGGAGAAAACCCAGTCGCCTCATTTCGCGTACAATTGTACGCATGCACCACTTTATCCAACGAGCTCTTCCAGTCAGCTTTAGCTCTTTCTGGCAGATTTCTCAGCATGGAGAGTAAGGTGCGGTTGAACCGTTCAACTTGGCCATTGCCAGAAGGATGATAGGGAGTTGTATGAGAACCCTGAATGCCACAGTACTCTTGGAGTTTGCTAAACAATTTATTTTCAAACTCCCTACCTTGATCATGATGCAGCTTAGTAGGGAACCCATACTTTAGCACATAATCTCCAAACAGTTTACTTGCCGCAGTTTTAGCTGACTTGTTGGTGCATGCATACGCCTGGGCGAATCTTGTAAAATGGTCCATGACCACGAGCACATACTCATAACCTCCCTTGCTTGGCTCTAAATGCAAGAAATCTATTGAAACCAGCTCAAATGGGTAAGTGGTCACGATGTTGGTTAAAGGTGCTCTGGTGGGTTTGATTGGGCGCTTACGTTTGAGACAGCTACATACCTTGGTCACATAGTGTTCCACGTCCCGCTGCATGTGTGGCCAGAAGAATCTTTCTCGGATAAGGGTCAGTGTCCGCTCTGCCCCAAGATGACCCATGTCTTCGTGTAGCTCTTTGAAGACGAGAGGGTGGAATACTTTTGGTAGGAGCAGTTGGGAGCCAGCAGCAGTTCTTCTGTAGATGAGTCCATTGTTTTCAATATAGAGCTTTTTCTTCTCCTTTTTCAGTAGTGTTAACTCATTGTGCTGCCCTCTGCCGTTACTTTGTGGCCACTGCTTTGTCATAATGTAGTTCCTCACTTTTACAAAGACAGGGTCTTCTTCTTGAGCCTTTTCCAAATCTTGCTCTGAGATGGTAGCAATGGGAGAAGTCACACAGTCACTTTGTGAGCAGGCTGTGGAGATTGTGACTGGGCACATCCACGGCTCTTGTTTCTGAAACTTTGTGTGTACAGCTTGAGTTATGGTAGTAATCACATCTGGTTCTACTTCTTTGGAGCATGTGAGCATGTACTGGTCCATATCAAGAGGCATACGGGACAGCCCGTCAGCATCCCCATTAGATCTACCTGGCCTATATTTGATTGTAAACTCGAAATCAGCAAGTTCAGCCACCCACCTGTGCATTGTGGCATTAAGCTTTGCAGATGACAGGACATAGGTTAGGGGATTATTGTCGGTGTAAACGACAAAAGATGGTGCATAATAGAGGTACTCCCTAAACCTTTCACAAATGGCCCATTTCATTGCTAAAAATTCTAATTTGCCGGAATGCAAATGATAGTTCTTTTCAGGCGGGGTCAAAGTCCTTGAACCATAACCAATAACTGCCAGTTTGCCTTGCTGTCTTTGATAGAGAACTGCCCCTAAACCCTCTTGAGACGCATCGCAGTGCAGTACAAAAGGTTTCTCAAAATCAGGGTAACCTAAAATGGGTGGGTGCAGTAGGTGGTCTATGAGCTCACAAAGAACAGCCTGGTGTGTCTCGGTCCATGTTATTGGTTGACCTGATGATAGCTGATTGGTCTTGTTTTGTTTTCTAGCTCTTCCTTTTGTTTCGAGTTTGCGTGGGAGTGTTCTGGGTGTGCCTTCAGATGATAACAAGCTGTACAACGGCTTAGCAATTCGAGAGAAGTTCTGAATGTAAGGTCGATAGTATGAAATGAATCCCATAATCTTTCTCAGCTCACCCACATTTGATGGTTTTCTGTCTTTCAGAGCTTGTACAGGTGCTAACTCGCATGGATCCATAGTATATCCATCTTTCGACACAATTTTCCCCAAGAACTTGACTTTGCTTTTGAAAACCTCACATTTTCTGGGCGTTAGTTTGACACCATGCTCTTGATAGCGGCGTAGAACTGCTCTCATGTCCAGTAGGTGATCATCAAATGTTTTGCTGTGAACGAGATTATCATCAAGATATGGCTGACATGTTTCATCTCGCAAACCACCAAGGCACTCCTCCATGCTGCGCTGGAACTCTGCAGGGGCTGAGGAGAGACCAAAGGGGATCCTTACCCACTCATAAAGGCCCCAAGGTGTTATGAAGGCGGTGAGCGGCCTGCTGTCTTCCTCCAAGAACCCTTGGTGGTAGGCCTTCCCCTGATCTAGAACAGAGAACCATGCACTGCCACACAAGCTGTTAAGGATATCTTGCACTCGGGGAATGGGGTGTCTATCTGGTATGGATTTTAGATTTAGTTCTCTATAATCCACACACAGACGGAGTGTCCCATCCTTTTTACGGACACATACAAGTGGTGAGGAATATGGAGAGCGTGATTTCTGAATCCATCCCCTGTTCAGTAGATCTTCTAAATATTCCTTCACTTCTTTGTGGAGTGGTTTGGGAACTGAAGTGTATGTACGTGTGACGGGAGTAGTGTCTTTAAGCCTAATTTTGAGTTTTAAAGATGGGATACAGCCAACATCTTGATCTCCTTTAGAAAAGGCGTGGCACTCCTCTCTTAACACTGAACGTACCTTGACCTGCTGCTCCGGTGTGAGATGATCAAGAGCAACAGGTGGGTCCCACAGTTCTTCGGGTTGATGTTGTTGTCTTTGTCCATTAGTTTTGTCTGTTTCAGGAACAACATTATCACATTTGTTTTTAGCGCTGGGGTGGTGGGCGTTTTCCATTTGCTCTAACTGAAGGGGTTGTGCACTTGCTGGATAAACAGCTTTAACCTGTTGGAGCTGGCCTAATACAGTGCGTGCTGTCAGAGTGATACTACGAGTACTTTCATTTGTGACTGGCACAGAAACCTTTGACCAGCCTCCCTTCTGAACACTTAACACTGCTTCAGTTAACGTTAGTCCATCTGGCCACTTTGAGCTATCGACAGGTTCAAACAAGGCATTTTGTCCTTCTGCATAGGATTTGCGCACACTACACTTCACCAGCTGGGTTTGACCTGGGGGAATTGTTACTCTTGATTGCCCTACTCTCACTATTCCCTCTTTCAAGTCATCATCATCACATTTTTTTACCAACTGTATAAATATCTCAGCTTTTGAGCAGTCAAGTGAAAATGCTTCCTGTACTGATGCTGAAGTAAACTCTGGATATTGTTCCATCCCATTTTTGACTAACTGTTCAATGACGTTATAGCCGATTATAGGTGGCTCAGCGACACCTGGCTCGCTTGAAATTAACACAGGAGCAAGTAGTTCTTGTGAGCCTTGGTTTGAAGTATTCAGCTTAAACTTGAGCTCCACCCAACCTGAGAAAGGAATGACTGTTTGGTTTGCTGCCTTACCAACAAGCATTTCATCTACATCCAGGAGTTCTTCAAGGCTGCGTGTTTGAATATGTGGGAGGTAGGTACTACGCCAACTTTCATTAATAATGGTTACCTGCGAACCAGTGTCCCATAATGCTTTTGTAGGTACTCCCTCAAAACAACAGTCCACTAAACATTTCCTGCCGATGAGAGCATGTAACTTAGCTTGACGGCGTGATTTCACTGCATTGGTATAAGTAGCACTCACCCCTTGATGTGTATTGTTGCTGTTTTGTAGCTGAGCTTCAAGTTGTCTTATTCTGTCGAACAGCAGCTCTTGCATCTTACTGTCTGTTTCAGAGGATTTTTTTGATGATGGCGCCACCTTGTGGGGTTTGACATTAACAGTCTCAGGCCTGTTGCTTGCACCCTGAGCTCCCCTACACCCTCTTGAAAAGTGTCCTGTGGATCCACACTTGAAACAATGTTCACATTGATCACTCTGTGCACTCTTCTCACATGCTTGGCAAGCTCTGCGTTGAGTGCGTTTTAGGCTAGGAGTAGCACGTTGCTGGCGGCTCTGCAGACTTTTTCTGATGTCAGCCATCTCCTCTCTGAGTAGGTGCACTGTCTCATACAACTCAGTATCACGTGAGGTGGCAGGTGCTGAAGTTTTACGAGTCTTTGGTTTAACAGCATCATTTTGGTCCTGCACTCCCACCCTCATTTCAGAAATAAGGCTACCCTTAGTTGCACCTGCTTGTGTTTCTGTCTGTAGCTCGTTCACTTTTGGAGCTCTGTTCACAGCATTCTTGCGCTGTTTTGACTGGCGTTCTGACTCCACACTTGCTGCTTCATTCAGTTTATCAATGAGAGTCTCATCGCTTACTGTGATGTCATCTAGGTAAGGCTTCAGCTGAAACTTTATGTGATCACTAACAAGGCCAGTGCTGACAGACCTCAGGAACTTCCTTTGTATCACATCTGGACTGTATTGATCATCTGAGCCTGATTCTCTTGCAGCAAGGAAAAGTCTCTCTTTTAGCTCTATGGCTCTGAACAGGAAGTTTTGGGGAGATTCACGACTGTCCTGTGTTACATTCACAAGCTTGTGGTATAAGTCCATTGAACTATCTTCTTTAAAGTGACCCTTTAAAATAGTTTTTAACTGGGCAAGAGTGAGGTTACTTTTAACTTCAAGCATGTCACGTAAACTCAGACCTGGGCTAATGGCTTTTACTACAGCCTCTACAACTTCATCTTCACTGTGCCCCTTAGTTAAGCCTCTCTCAATTTGGTGCATTAAATTTGTGAATGAGAGCTTATCTTTTTGTCCTTTTTCCCCGATCTGTCCACTTATCTTAAATTCTCTCCTTATTGTAACTTCTTGCAGTCTATTTGTGGGCATATTCATACTCGTGTGGACTGAGGGTGCATTTGGTGGTGAAGAAGTGCTTACTCTATTGCTCAGGTGTAGATTTTCTGTAGCAGATGCTTGGTTACTTTCATGAAGTTGCCCAGTATCAGAGGAACTAGCTTCAGATGCTTTTACAGAAGCAAGGGTTAGCAATGCGTCCAAAAGCGTTTGAGCCACTTCATCCTCTTCCTCTTCAACAGCATTATCTACTGACTCCATGATTACTTTTATCATTGCCCGCTTGGTTTTCACTTTACTGTGGTCAACTTTGGCATGCACACACACCTCCTTGAGCTCATCCAGCTTCAGAGTCCAGAGCTGCTCCGCTAGCTGCTCGGCTAACTCCTCTAGGCTCATCTTGCTCGTACTGTGTGCTGCGTTGCCGCACCTTCCTCAATAAAGCGCGTGACAGTCAGTAGTGGAGTTGTTTGACAACTTCCCGGTAGAAAACACACTCAAAAGGCTTCATCCATCCCGGACGAGCCCCCAAATATAGCACTAGTGGTCGGATAAAGGAGCTTGAGAGAGTGTGAAGTTTCTTTTCATTTATTAGCCGCATAACACTGTAAACAGAAGACACACGTTTCACCATGCAGCTCTCTACCAGGCAGTTTCCAATATGGACCCACGAGGACCCCTAGCTGCCCTTACCTGCCTGCATGGGTGCCTAAAGCATCTCCTGACGAAAATGACTGCTTGCACACTACTTCTTGCACAAATTCAAGTTAGAAATAAAAAATATAGATCTGGATAATAATATACCTGAATTGGAATGTTTAAAGTGGGTGGTCTCTTAACTTATAATAACAAATGTTCAAAACAACCGTTTGTCCCACACTGACTTACACACTGTTAGACAATTATCCAAAAAATATCCCAGTTTCTTCAGTGGTTAATATTAACTCAGAGACAGGAGATATAGTCAGTTTACAGTCATTTAATTATGAGGAGTTAAAAACCTTTCAGTTTAAGGTTCAGGCCACAGACTCTGGTGTTCCTCCACTCAGTAGTAACGTCACTGTCAACGTTTTTATCCTGGATGAGAATGACAACAGTCCCACAATCCTGGCTCCTTATTCTGAACACGGTTCCGTTAACAGTGAGAACATTCCCTATTCTGCTGAAGCGGGATACTTTGTGGCAAAGATCAGGGCCGTAGACGCAGACTCTGGATACAATGCACTGCTTTCTTATCACCTGTCTGAACCCAAAGGAAACAGCCTGTTCCGGATCGGAACCAGCACCGGTGAAATCAGGACTAAAAGGAGGATGAGTGACAATGATGTGAAAACTCACCCCTTGGTGGTGTTGGTTTGTGATAACGGAGAACCCTCCCTGTCAGCTACTGTGTCTATTGATGTAGTGGTGGTTGAAAACACAGCTGACATCCAGACTCAGTTCAGACATGTCCCCATAAAGGAGGAGAGCTTCTCTGATTTAAACCTGTATCTGCTGATCTCCATTGTGTCAGTGTCCGTGATCTTTCTGCTCAGCCTCATCACTTTAATAGCGGTCAAATGTCACAGGACAGACGGCAGTTTCAGCAGGTACAGCGCCCCCATGATCACCACCCACCCTGACGGGAGCTGGTCTTACTCTAAATCTACTCAGCAGTATGACGTGTGTTTCAGCTCAGACACACTGAAGAGTGACGTAGTGGTTTTCCCCGCCCCGTTTCCACCTGTAGATGCTGAACTGATCAGTATCAATGGAGGAGACACTTTTACAAGAACTCAGACTTTACCCACTAAAGACAAGGTATGTACTCCTCCTTGAGTCAACAAACATTAAAAAGTGCAAGTTATATGTAGTTTATTCTTTTATGTAAGGAGTATTCTGTTTATTTGTTTGTCTAAGCCACGTGTGCTGCCCAGTTACACTGATCATCTTACTTTAATTCAAAAATCACTGTAAAGTGCAACTTTTTCGGCCGCGTTTTTTGCCATATAACGTGTGTATTGAGTGTCACATTACTCTTGAATAAAAATTATACTGTAATAATAGCAAGTGATAATGCATTTTACAGCCCCGATGCTGTGTCATTTCCTGGAAGTTACATCCTTGTTTTTTTATATAATTAAACAAAAACAATAAGTAAACCTTGAACTCATCCTTTCAATTAATACAGATTAATTTTAAATAATTACCATTTTATTATACTTCAAATTGAAGCATTTTTATCGCTTATTACCTAAATACTGCAGAGTAATTGCGCTAGAAACTGCATTGACATTACTTGATATAAGATGTCACAAGGATTATTACCATTTTGACATCAAAAAATTCCGCATTGATGAAACCTGATTGCATCATTATTATCTAGAAACTGGAGAGTAATTGCTTTGGAAATGGAATGTAAATTACCTGTAATAAGTGTAAATAAAGGCAATATTACCATGAAATTACATTAAAATGACCATACAATTACCACGTAATGAATGATCCTTGTGTAAAGTGTAACAAATATATGTGTCATGAAATATTTTGAATGCTATAGATTATTTGATCTCTGGCGCAATCTATCTGTCTTGATTTGTCAATAAGTGGGTGAACGTTAAACTCGTTTTTATACATTAATAGCTTGAATTATAGACCAATGCTCTTTTAAAGCTGTGAATATACCTTTCAAAACAATTGTAATTTAAAATGGTCATTATAGTGAGATATTTTATTGTGTTTAAAAGCCTAAACAGCATGTTTTGTGTAAATTCCTGAACCCCTAAACTACACTTATTATGTTTTGTCACATGATGTCGCCGGAGACCACAGTTTGGAATATATCTGTATATTTGAAACTCCTCCTCCTTGTAAAGGGACATGAAATCGTTGTCAGCTGCCGTATGTATCTTGAACAGTATTTGTCGAAAGGGACATGATATGAAAACAGATCACAGTCGTGTTTCACAAAATATATAAATACGTTATTAATTAATTGATGCTTTTGGGACAGCTTCATTTTGGTACCAAGGATGTATGTTCGACAACTAAAGGATTACGTTTGGATTCATATTATTTCTCTTCTTTGTCTTTGTGACGGGGCTGCCTCTCAAACCTCTTACTCCATTTCTGAGGAGCTGAACAAAGGTACCACGGTGGGAAATATCGCAAAGGATTTAAATCTCAGCCTTAAGGACTTGGAAACCAGGGACGTACAAATCGTATCAGGTTATTCTAAGAAATATTTTGACGTGAATTTACGGACCGGTGAGATCTTTGTTAATGAACGAATAGACAGAGAACAGTTTTGTCCAACCACTGAAAAATGTTCTTTAAAATTACAAGCTGTTCTAAATAATCCTATGAATGTGCACCGTATAGAAATAAACTTGATAGATATAAATGATAACTCGCCAATATTCAGTGAACAATCACATGTTTTTAATATATTTGAATCATTGTCTCCGGGAGAGCGATATCCTCTCCCAGTTGCAGAGGATGCAGACATTGGAATCAACTCTGTAAAGACATATAAGCTGAGTCAAAATGAATATTTTTCGCTGGATGTGCAAAGCGGAGGAGAACACGGTTTGTCTGCTGAGTTAGTGCTACAAAAACCTTTAGACCGAGAGAAACAATCGGTAATTACACTCCTTCTAACTGCTGTGGATGGAGGTAAACCCCCCAAATCTGGAACACTGCAGTTGACTGTTAATGTTGTAGATGTTAATGACAATACACCTACATTTAGCAAGTCTCTTTATAAGACACGTGTTAAAGAAAATTCTGCACCCGGAACAATGGTAATAAAACTGAACGCAACAGATTTGGACGAGGGCATGAACAGTAAGATCGTGTATTCAATGATTAAACGAGGTAACACTGATCCGTCCGTTTTGTTTGACATAGATTCAGAAACGGGAGAAATCACTGTTAAGGGAGCATTAGATTATGAAGACACACCTGCTTATGAATTGAGAGCAAAAGCGATGGATCAAGGCCCAGTTCCTCGAAGTGCATATGCTAAATTATTGATAGAGGTCATTGATATCAATGATAATGCCCCAGAAATATCCATAACTTCATTAATGACTCATATAAAAGAAGGTACAGAACTAGGGACAATTGTTGCTTTGATAACAGTGAGTGATAAAGATGGAGGAAATAATGGTTTAACTAACTGTAAGGTAGTGGGGTCTGTTCCATTTAAACTAAAGTCTAACTATAAAAATGACTATTCATTAGTAGTAGATGGACCACTGGATAGAGAACACACCCCGATTTACAATGTGACTATTAAAGCCACTGATGAAGGAAGTCCACCTTTATCTAGTATCAGAATCATTACTGTTCATGTTTCTGACGTTAATGACAACTCACCTCAATTTACAGAATCTGTGGTTAATGTTTATGTGAAAGAAAATAGTCAAACAGGTTCCGGTCTTTATAAAATCAAAGCCTATGATATTGATTTGGATGAAAATGCTAAAGTTACTTACACACTGTTAGACAGTTATCCAACGAATATTCCTGTTTCATCACTTGTTAATATTAACTCAGAGACAGGAGATATAGTCAGTTTACAGTCTTTTAACTATGAGGAGTTAAAAACCTTTCAGTTTAAGGTTCAGGCCACAGACTCTGGTGTTCCTCCACTCAGTAATAACGTCACTGTCAACGTTTTTATCCTGGATGAGAATGACAACAGTCCCACAATCCTGGCTCCTTATTCTGAACACGGTTCCGTTAACAGTGAGAACATTCCCTATTCTGCTGAAGCGGGATACTTTGTGGCAAAGATCAGGGCCGTAGACGCAGACTCTGGATACAATGCACTGCTTTCTTATCACCTGTCTGAACCCAAAGGAAACAGCCTGTTCCGGATCGGAACCAGCACCGGTGAAATCAGAACTAAGAGGAGGATGAGTGACAATGATGTGAAAACTCACCCCTTGGTGGTGTTGGTTTGTGATAACGGAGAACCCTCCCTGTCAGCTACTGTGTCTATTGATGTAGTGGTGGTTGAAAACACAGCTGACATCCAGACTCAGTTCAGACATGTCCCCATAAAGGAGGAGAGCTTCTCTGATTTAAACCTGTATCTGCTGATCTCCATTGTGTCAGTGTCCGTGATCTTTCTGCTCAGCCTCATCACTTTAATAGCGGTCAAATGTCACAGGACAGACGGCAGTTTCAGCAGGTACAGCGCCCCCATGATCACCACCCACCCTGACGGGAGCTGGTCTTACTCTAAATCTACTCAGCAGTATGACGTGTGTTTCAGCTCAGACACACTGAAGAGTGACGTAGTGGTTTTCCCCGCCCCGTTTCCACCTGTAGATGCTGAACTGATCAGTATCAATGGAGGAGACACTTTTACAAGAACTCAGACTTTACCCACTAAAGACAAGGTGAGTCAACAAACATCAAACTAGATTCCATTATTGATAATTATGCTGTTAACATTTTGATCATCGTTTTTGGGCATAATAATTTTATACAAATACAAAAACTTTGATTTATGTGGCCATATTCATTTTATTTGGCCGCAAAAACATTTGCTACCGAATGTATAGTCTGATCGATGGATCCACAATATACCCGGCATGGTATTTATTTGTGACGTAAATGTTCGGGCATTGTATTAACACTATATGTATGCAGTGGTATATAATAATATAGCCTATACAAACTCACTGGTTGAGTTTGGTATTTGAAATGACAGTATGTATCTGCTGTAGTGGTGGCGAATACTATGCGCTTTCCATGGTGCTGACTTTTCTTTTGTCTACGTTCTCAGAGGTGTCGTTTTTCATAAATTAGAGTATGTTATAATGCAACTGACACGATGGGTTTTGTTTTGTAACATGTATGTAGTAGATTACAGACACAAACAATGACAATTTATGATAAATTACGTGTATAAAGTTGACTGAACGCTGATGTCTGCAGTGAATACAGTGGTTTCATGCATTAGCGGCTCTGTTACAGCTGGTGGCGCTGGAGACCACATGTTTCCAATTCTCTCTCTTTCATACAGCTCCTCCCTTCTTTAGGCAGTGTCTGTAGCATCCGTCAGCTTTGTTCGAAAATGCACAAATGGTCGCATTACAGGGAGAGTTTTGTCCAACACTCGTACAGTGGATGTGTTCACCTTTGACTATATTTTACATTCCGTGACAGCAATGGGGAGTGGAGGAAAAACAATTACGATTTGGATACAATTATTTGCTTTGCTCTGTTTATATGGTTGGTCTTCGGCACAGTTATCCTTCTCGGTTTCAGAAGAGGTGGACAAAGGAACGGTGGTAGGGAATCTTGCAAAGGATTTAAATATTAACGTCCAGGATTTGGAAAGACGGGACATAAGGATCGTATCTGGAAATTCAAATAAATATTTCGATGTGGACTTAAAAACTGGAGCTCTGTGTGTTTCTGAGAGACTTGATCGGGAAGAGCTGTGTCCGAATACAGGAAAATGTTCCCTCAACGTAGAAGCCATTCTGAGCCACCCGATGCATCTGCATCGCATTGAGGTTAATATTGTCGATATAAACGACAATGCACCATACTTTCGTGAGAAAGAGAAGATTTTTAATATTTGGGAATCATCTTCAACTGGAGAGAGGTACCTACTTCCGATTGCAAATGACGCGGATACAGGCAGTAATTCTGTAAAGAGTTATAAGCTCAGTCCAAATGAATATTTCTCATTGGATGTACAAAGCAGTGGACAGCACAGCGAGTCTGCTGAGTTAGTGCTGCAAAAACCTTTAGACAGGGAGAAACAATCTCTTATTCATCTAACATTGACAGCATTAGACGGAGGAAAACCTGTCCTTTCTGGGACATTAGAAATAGTAGTACACGTGATGGATGTAAATGATAATACCCCTGTATTTAGTCAAACTCTGTATAAGGCACAAGTGTCCGAAAATTCTCCATATAACACATCAATACTGACTGTATCTGCTACGGATTTAGATGAAGGAATAAACAGTGAGATCATATATTCATTTATTGAAAGGGGGAATTTCAATCCGGAAGCATTGTTCTCAATTAACCCAGTCACAGGCGTAATAACAGTGTCAGGAAGAATTGACTACGAGGAGAATAATGCATATGACATTCGTATACAGGCAAGAGATAAAGGTACACCCCCTAAAAGTGTGCATGGTAAAGTGTTAGTGGAAGTCATTGATGTTAATGATAATGTACCTGAAATAACTGTAACGTCTCTTATGAGCCCAGTTAAAGAAGATGCTGAGATAGGAACAGTGGTCGCTTTAGTGACTGTTACTGATAAAGATGGAGGTAAAAATGGTCTAACCAGTGCTACAGTTATGGGGTCAGTGCCTTTTACACTTAAACTGAATTACAAAAATTACTATTCACTAACGGTTAAAGAACGTCTTGATAGGGAGATCATTTCTCAGTACAATGTCACTATCATTGCCACTGATGAAGGGAGTCCACCTCTGTCTAGTATCACTGTTGTTCCTGTTTACATTTCTGATGTTAATGACAACCCACCACTGTTCTCAGAACCAGTAATGAATGTATATGTGAAAGAGAACAGTGCAGTTGGATCTACGATCTTTACTATCAGTGCACGTGATCCTGATATAGAGGAAAATGCAAGAGTAACATATTCTTCATTTAGGGATTCAAAAAATATTCCAATGAATTCGGTTGTAAATATTAACTCAGAGACAGGAGATATAGTCAGTTTACAGTCATTTAACTATGAGGAGTTAAAAACCTTTCAGTTTAAGGTTCAGGCCACAGACTCTGGTGTTCCTCCACTCAGTAGTAACGTCACTGTCAACGTTTTTATCCTGGATGAGAATGACAACAGTCCCACAATCCTGGCTCCTTATTCTGAACACGGTTCCGTTAACAGTGAGAACATTCCCTATTCTGCTGAAGCGGGATACTTTGTGGCAAAGATCAGGGCCGTAGACGCAGACTCTGGATACAATGCACTGCTTTCTTATCACCTGTCTGAACCCAAAGGAAACAGCCTGTTCCGGATCGGAACCAGCACCGGTGAAATCAGAACTAAGAGGAGGATGAGTGACAATGATGTGAAAACTCACCCCTTGGTGGTGTTGGTTTGTGATAACGGAGAACCCTCCCTGTCAGCTACTGTGTCTATTGATGTAGTGGTGGTTGAAAACACAGCTGACATCCAGACTCAGTTCAGACATGTCCCCATAAAGGAGGAGAGCTTCTCTGATTTAAACCTGTATCTGCTGATCTCCATTGTGTCAGTGTCCGTGATCTTTCTGCTCAGCCTCATCACTTTAATAGCGGTCAAATGTCACAGGACAGACGGCAGTTTCAGCAGGTACAGCGCCCCCATGATCACCACCCACCCTGACGGGAGCTGGTCTTACTCTAAATCTACTCAGCAGTATGACGTGTGTTTCAGCTCAGACACACTGAAGAGTGACGTAGTAGTTTTCCCCGCCCCGTTTCCACCTGTAGATGCTGAACTGATCAGTATCAATGGAGGAGACACTTTTACAAGAACTCAGACTTTACCCACTAAAGACAAGGTAAGAACAATGGGTTATGAAATGCAAGTCTGAAAATTATTTCTTACATAATTATTTTTAAAATATTGCTTGTAAGTGAGCTGTTTGCTTGATAACCTTGACAATAATTGTAAATCCGTTGCGTTCGTATTGTGTTGAGGTTTGTGTTTGTTTTATGCCTCCTGAGTCATTACTGTAGGGGGATACCTAAGGATATTTTAGGCCTAATTGTTTATACGTGTGTGTCCTTTTCTTCTTTTGTCACTGTATTTATTGGACCTTGGTTGAATTCAACACTGTTGAACCATTCACTTCTATTTAATGAGCACATCCATGTTATCCAGTCTTATTTTGTCCATGTCATTCGACTGTAAATTAATAAGAAATGTATGTTATTAGTATATTTCTCCAAAATTACCAGTCCAGTAGCTTCATCATTGCTTTCTTATCGTCCTCATTTATGTCATTTAATTTTACCACAAGATGTCGCCTTCAGCTCAGGGTGTTCTCAGATATCCCTGTAACACGCTCCTCCCTTTTACTGAATTCGAGGTTTGTGATGCTTTGTTCGTCTAACCGATGCGGAAGGCTCAAAACGTATCAGTACTTGAATAATGTTACAGCTGGACAACAATTTTTGTAATTAAACCCGCCGACAGAATGCACAAAGGGAATATTTTGCGGCATTGGATTTATTTTCTGTTTCACTTATTCCACATATGGAGTGTCGCAGCAACACAGACTGTTTATTCTGTCACGGAGGAATCCAGCCCGGGTACCACTGTGGGGAATCTGGCCAAGGATTTACATCTTGATGTACAGGAATTGGAAAGCCGAGGTTTTCAGATTTCAGGACCTAATAAGAAATATTTTGAAGTCAATGTTAAGACTGGGATCCTTATGGTGACAGACAGAATAGATCGAGAGGAGCTCTGCTCTCGGAACGTCAAGTGTTCTCTGGAGGTGGAAGCTATTGTCAATTCTCCGCTGAATCTCTATCGTTTTGATGTTAAAATTCTGGATATAAACGACAATGCGCCCACTTTTAGGATACCAGGAATAGTACTGAATGTGTCCGAATCAGCTTTCCCTGGTGAAATATTTACATTGGCAAAAGCGTTTGATGCAGATGTCGGCAGTTACTCAGTAAAAAGCTACAAGCTGAGCTCAAATGAACACTTCACACTGGATGTACAGAATGGTGGCGAACAGACAATGTCTGCTGAAATGGTCCTGCAGAAGGCGTTAGACCGCGAGAGACAGCCGGTTATTAAACTGACACTCACGGCTTTAGATGGAGGGAAACCCCCCAAATCTGGCACATTGCATATAACTGTTAATGTGCAAGATGTAAACGATAACATCCCAATTTTTGACAAGTCGCTGTACAAAGCAAAAGTGCAGGAAAATACACCGCTCGGGTCAAACGTAATATCTGTGAATGCAAGGGACTTAGATGAAGGTCTAAATGGAGAAATAATGTATTCTTTTATAAGCCACGATAGTGATAGTGACGTTGATAAATTTGCCATTAATCCCACAACAGGAGAAATAACAGTAAATGGTGAAATAGATCATGAAAAAAACAATGCAGTCGAAATCCGCGTTCAAGCAAAAGACAAAGGACCAAATCCAAGAGCCTCTCATTGTAAAGTACTTGTTGAAATCACGGATGTTAATGATAACCCTCCTGAAATATCTGTAACTTCTTTGGTCAATGTGGTAAAGGAAGACGCACCCCCAGACACAATGGTTGGACTTATAACGATTAAAGATGACGACGCAGATAAAAATGGCTTAGTTGATGTAAAGATAGTGGATTCTGTGCCGTTTAAAATTAAGAATACATACAAAAACCATTATTCATTAGTCGTAAATGGAGTGTTAGACAGAGAACAAGCTTCTGCATATAATGTAACAATAGCGGCCTGTGATCAAGGGACCCCATCACTTTCAAGTACAAGCGTCATCACGGTACATGTTTCTGATGTCAATGACAATGCACCTAGTTTTAAAGAGCCTGTACTTAACATTTTTGTAAAAGAAAATGGTCTTGTCGGTGCTCCTATCTATACTCTGACTGCAGATGATCCAGATGTAGATGAAAACGCCAAAGTAACTTATTCTATAGTAAGTAATAATGTTAAAAATAATGCAATGGGGACTATTGTAAATATTAACTCAGAGACAGGAGATATAGTCAGTTTACAGTCTTTTAACTATGAGGAGTTAAAAACCTTTCAGTTTAAGGTTCAGGCCACAGACTCTGGTGTTCCTCCACTCAGTAGTAACGTCACTGTCAATGTTTTTATCCTGGATGAGAATGACAACAGTCCCACAATCCTGGCTCCTTATTCTGAACACGGTTCCGTTAACAGTGAGAACATTCCCTATTCTGCTGAAGCGGGATACTTTGTGGCAAAGATCAGGGCCGTAGACGCAGACTCTGGATACAATGCACTGCTTTCTTATCACCTGTCTGAACCCAAAGGAAACAACCTGTTCCGGATCGGAACCAGCACCGGTGAAATCAGAACTAAGAGGAGGATGAGTGACAATGATGTGAAAACTCACCCCTTGGTGGTGTTGGTTTGTGATAACGGAGAACCCTCCCTGTCAGCTACTGTGTCTATTGATGTAGTGGTGGTTGAAAACACAGCTGACATCCAGACTCAGTTCAGACATGTCCCCATAAAGGAGGAGAGCTTCTCTGATTTAAACCTGTATCTGCTGATCTCCATTGTGTCAGTGTCCGTGATCTTTCTGCTCAGCCTCATCACTTTAATAGCGGTCAAATGTCACAGGACAGACGGCAGTTTCAGCAGGTACAGCGCCCCCATGATCACCACCCACCCTGACGGGAGCTGGTCTTACTCTAAATCTACTCAGCAGTATGACGTGTGTTTCAGCTCAGACACACTGAAGAGTGACGTAGTGGTTTTACCCGCCCCGTTTCCACCTGTAGATGCTGAACTGATCAGTATCAATGGAGGAGACACTTTTACAAGAACCCAAACATTGCCTAGTAAAGAAAAGGTATGTACTCATCAACACCTGGAACAATGTGCAACGTTTGTATGATATAGTTTTAACTCTGACTTAGACTAACATGTTCAAGTCTGCTTTGAGCTCATTCGCTGTCCGTGGTGCTGAAGTTTCAGCAGGCTGTTTGAGCTTCTGTGTCTGCCTCTGTGCTTGGTACATGTCATACCAAGCAAAAAGAGTGGACACTGCACCCAGAAACCTAAATAGTTTAATATTTACCTCTATGCATACACAGCCAAACATATTTAAAATGTGGTGATGAGTAGCATTTATCTGGATAGTATGCTATTCGTATTGGATTATGATATTAGTACCTCTGTTTGTTGTTACAGGAATGTGAGTCAAAGTCACTTCATGATAATGTTATGGCAATTTTAGCTGCCTATAAATATTGTAACCCTCCTCCCTTTTACTGCATATTAATTAACTGGGTTATAAGGCTGTAGCAGCTTTTGTGCAAAGTAAACATGTTTAGGTATAAATCTAGCCTTGGTAATCAAACCCTTGGGCCAGTACTGCAGGCTATATCAAGAATTGTTTCTTTCATTGATCTAGGATAACTTCTAGCTAAATTGAAGTGATGTGTTTGTTACACCATACCTAAATGTATGTGTTTAGTTCATGTAGCGTGCTTATTTGTTAACCGGGAAGCTATGGTTAGGATTCTGCAGCTGGTAGTTTGGTAAAATGATTTCCTTGAGTCAAATGGGGGAAATATCTTTTTAAAAAGTACATTATCGACATATACACTGACATTTCATATTAGGTCAACCTCATTATAGCTTCAAAATAGAATGTTAAAGTGAAGTTCCATTTTATTTCAGATTGTGTTCTAGTGATGTTCTGTGAATTTCTTTGCAGTATTTTGTTCATTTGTTGTGCAACTAAAATGTCAAATAAAATAGGAAACAAAAGGCAGAATATTTGCGATGGAACAAATGGACAAAATGAGTCAACTAAGGCTTCTCATAAAAACATTGAATACAAAAGGGTTTATTAATCCACAAATTCTTCACATTTGCCAATTTATGTTAAAATACTAGGTACTATATTAAGAGTCATTTGTGAACCAAAATAGCTCTCTGAAAAGACCCCACATGACCACAATTACAATGTTAGTCTTTTTTCAGTTTATTAACAAAACATGTATTATTTTTGTTAATAAACTGAAAGTCATGGCTTAAGGATATAAGGCTGTGAAATATTAAAGGCCATTTGTTAAAAGGAAGGAAATAATAGGTGTTTTTTTTCCTACACAATACAAAAGCTCTTGGAAAGTGAAGTAGATTTGATGAATGGGGTGGTTCTTTCAGTTTTCTATTATTGTTTACAGCTTAAGGAAGTCTGTATATACACACACATGTATGCTGAAAAACCGTGAATATACTATGATGGTATTTCATGTGTTGTGTTAATTCAAAATTCTTCTTTTGCTGCTTGTGGACATATACCCTCTGCTTGTGGACATATACCCTCATAGCACTGTGCTCAGTTCTGTCACTGATGGTTGGAAGGTATATCGCAATCATTGTGGAAGCAGTTGCAGAAGTTTTCAACTTGTGCTGTATTGATTAGTGGAATTTAATTCTGTACTGAATTTCAGATATTTAAAAAATACTTGAGTAATTAGATTTTTTTATTACTTCATACTCACAGAAACATGTTGTACTTTTATTCCAATCATATGTCCCGTCTTGTAAAGTGTTTTGTCCTTTAATGTCCAGTCAAAACTAGTACTGATTGTCATCTGAATATTGTCTTTTTATATCAGAAAATATCTTTCCTTTGAAGGCACGGCTCTTTTTCTGAGATAATAAAGATATCTGATTCTGGAGAGGTAACAGGAATATTAATCTAAAATAAAATGTCAACTGAAACTACCTTACTGCACAATATCTACTTTTACATTTCATACTTTAATTGCATTTTGAGTACATTTTACAAATAATGCACAGTAATCATTTTACCTAAGATCTCTGAATTTCCATGGATTGTTCTTATCAACATGTTTCTTCTTGTCACAAAATGTCCAAGTGAATGGTACATACTCATTCTAAACTTTGGCTTTGTTTATGTGGTGCTCATAGGTATGATTGAAAAAATAATCTATTAACAAAAATGTCCAGAGTAAACCTCTGTTTATGTTATGGCGATGGGGGCTTATGCTTCCCTTTTGTGGCTAATGGATGTAGGCTGATAACTTGTCAAATGATGTGTGTGGTCTTCTATCTGCTGCACTTTGTTTCTCTGGTGTTACAGTTAACATGGAATGACTATATGTTGTCATGGTGGGGAAATTATCATTGTTTGTTCTCATCTACTATTGTAACTCATTTGTAGTATTTCTCTACTGGAATTTGAGTAATACTATAATATTTTTAGTGATTCCTGGAGGAAGTGAAAACATTCAGCTTTACTGCTGTGTCAATAACAGCAATGGAAAAACAACCAAACCTTCTTCTCAAAATATGTATACTTATTGCACACTATGTTTTTTAATTGATGGTATACATTCTATACTTTGATCATATTAAATTAAGTAAAATGAAGGAGGTGAAATCTTATCTTATTTCATGTTATGCCATCATAAGGAATTCTTTACCATGTAAAATATCTGACACAATAATGGCAATATTTTCTATCTTAACCTTCCTTGAGGATGTGTGTTTAGAATAATGTATGACAACACCTGTGAAGGTGAATTGTGAATGCCATTGAGCTATTTTGCATTAAATAAACTATTTCTACAGTTTAATCTACCCATACATCTGAATTTATCTGATATTTTCAACACTTTCTCTTATTATTTACAGCTTCAGCTTTGATTATTTTAGGTGTACATGCCACCCAGAATTATTATTTTAACAATACTGTTCTAAGCTTTACATCATTCCTTTGAATCAGACTCCTTTGTACACTGCTCTGCTGTGACTTGGAGATAAATTAGACAAGAACAAGCCCAGAGCAAAAACTGAAGCTTTCCTGCTCACTTTGTCACATTTTTTCTGAAAATTGGTTCATTAAATAATACCTGGATCCAGTTCTAGTTTTGATTTAAAAACACATTTTTTTTATTTTATTCATACCAATTCCAAACTAAGCCATGTAAAGATGACTACTTTGTCTATTTTATTTATATCCATCTATTGTTAAATTAATATTCCCTTTGTCTTCCTTCACCACCTTTTAAAACATAGCCTGCACTATAGTCCCTTTCTCTTCCTTCGTGCTGCTGGCCTTCCTCCCCTCCCCCTTCTTCACCAGATTTCTCAGAGGGAGAAGGGGAGCAGCTGAGAGAAGTGACGGAATTAACATCCATTTCTGAAGACGTGTGCTATCAGCTGTAGGGCGCAGTAAACACGATCTAATACACGTTGATTAGCATCCCTAATGTGTGTAGAGAGCACCATTCACTCATGTAGAATAAGGCAGAGCTGCATGTGTCTTTAATTGAATATATCACTGGTTAGTCTAGTGTTTATGCACATTTGTGTGACATACACACGGCTGTACTGTATTTCTCTGAACTGGTGGGGCGTGATCACAGAGGCTGTTCTCTGTGAAGCTGAATGCACTGTGAGTACGTGATGCTTTGAGTCACTCAGACGGTATGACCTCATTTCAGGGAGTGGTCCAACACAAACACTGGCGGTCTGATCTGTCAAATCTCTGCGTTTGGCTCGTTAAGTGTAAAGGAGGTTGAACAAGGCTTTGTGTGCATTCAATCAGACTTTGCCTGGAGTAGGCAATGCGCAAATGCTACAGAGCTCTGAAGTGGGTCAGCATGTGATTTAAAGATGGCAGCCGTTACATGCGCTGTGAGAATGAACCTGTGTGGGAAAAGCTGCTTTGCAGTTACTGCCACGTATTACTGATATATGCATAATGTAGCCATGCTCTGGTTTCCTGAAACAATGCCTGGAGCTGTCTCTCTGCGAAAAAAAAAAATCGGTTCAGTATGTGTTCTGTATGCTGCAGTTGTCAGTGAATGTGTGAGAGAGGGGGAGGGGCAGGTAATTTTCCGCTACTTGCTGCAGCAGCAGCAGGGAGCTTCAGTACCGATGGAGGTATCAGCTCAGCTCGGCTCAGCTCTCCCTCCTGTTCCGTTCTGCTCTGCGGCTGGGCGGGGCTGACGACACCTTGTGTCAGTCAGAACTGAACCAGCTGGACGAGCTAGAGGTCAGCCTGGATGAGAATAAATGAGAGCTTTTATCCGTGCAATCATTACTACACCAGGTGTTTGTGCTGGTGTGTTCAAATGCAGGGTATCATTACATATAGGTGCACTAAGAACTGTTAAATCAATGCAGATATTACAATATACTAACTGAAGGACGGTTTTAAAGAGATGTTTTGCAGGCGTTTGTTGCTGTTGATGACAGTGTTGTATGAGTGCTGAGTGTGTCTGCATGAAAGCTTCCCTCAGTGCTTCCAAATGCATTGCATTATTGATTCCACAGTACATAAGCTGAGCTAAGTGGTTCACAGTTCATAGATTGCAGTCCTACATATACAATATACGTCATTTTGTTTATTTATATAGATGGGTTAAATAAAATGCTCAAATGATTTCAGATTTGTAATCCTAATACAACAGTTACATTCTCTGACTTCTCTCTCTGCCACATACATTTCTCTCAGTTAGGTTATACATAGCACTTCCTGTTTTTCTCCCTTACAAGGGCGTGTCTTTGTGTGACTGAGGTTAGCACTATCTGGGGTTGCCATGGAGACTGTTCTGAGCCATAATGAAATGATGAACTAGTCTGTTTCCAGGGAGCTGCCAGTGTGTACCCGCCCCCACCCAGACATCTATCCCAGCATGTGAGAAAGGCGAGCCGGAAGGAAGCAGGGTGGACACAATGGGAGACAAGGGAGAAGGGGAGAGACAAAGAGAGAGATGCAGACTTAAAACATAGAGCATCAGGCACAGAAATGCCATGTCAGTGTATATGTAAAGAGCAGGCAAGAGGAAGGCATGTGAAATTAAAGACTTGCTTCTATAAAAGGAGGTTTTAGAGGAAGACACAAATACAGCAGTGCAGATTTGAGCCTTGAGCATTAGATGGTGAGAAAATGGGAGCTTCTGCGGATGAGATGAGTAAAAACATATTTAATACATGCCCTCCAGCTGAGTGAGAACATCACAGGATTACAATTGGTCACAGATAAAAGGGAAAAATTTATCACTTTTCCTTCCTGTCCCTACTTCCAGCTACCCATCTCTCATCCATGCACCTCTTGGGATGTGGTAGAAGCCTTTCGATTAGCTTTGTCATGCTCAGAACCAAGGGTCCCATCCTCTTCCATCCAGTACATACACAAAGCCAGGGCATCCTAAGAGGGAAGTATCCTAAGCCAGCCTGCATTTCCTGATAGCTTTGTTCAGTACCACAACAAGAATCTGTTTAATTTATGCATAAACTGAACCAGGACAGCCAAGGAACTGTTTAACCCTTGCAGGGCTCTGGAGAGAGGGATTTGTGCTGTTTTTAGCTCTGTAATGCCCTTTATTATTGAAAGCAAGGTACACAAGGGATCAACATGAACAAACAAACCAAGAAAATGCCTTCTCCACCTGAGTAAAAGGATTGGTTTTTTTTGTGGTTTTTTTTTTATCATGGGAGTGTTTAGAAATCATAAAGTTGTTGTGTATAGAGAATTTATCATAAAGGATGGTATGAAAACACAGTTTTTCTGTGTTAAAAACCCAAACTCCATATCAACGTTTGTATTGACTTAGCAGTTTCTGATATTTGCCAATGTTTCTACAGCTTTCATGTCAATTGATGGCATGAAAGAACACGTTTTTGTTCATTTTTTATTTATTTTTATGAGGAAGCACATCATTGCACCCTAACTGTGATTACATGTTCATTTGGTCCAATTCCACAGCAACACGGAGGAAATATGCATGAGCACAGCTGACATTTTTCTTCTTTTCTTTTCTTTGTAGGCAGCATTTTCCACTATGCCCCTTCAAGTGAGTACCCATCTAATACAATAAATTCATACTGTTTTGATGAAAAATAAATTACAAAAAATAAAGTTCAAAGACTTCCCTTTGAACTGATTAGAGGTAGCAGTATTGTAAATTTTTTCCATTCAATGTTTATACTGCTCCTTCTTGTTTGACTTCTGGATGGGGCCTTGCCTGATACTTAATCCACTGGTCACCACAAACGAAAATGAAAATGTCTCTTGTCCCCTTTTCTCCCCCCCTCCCTCCTCTCTCTCTTTCTCTCCCTCCCTCCCCAACACATGCATGCACACAAACACGCACACACACACACATTGATACCAAGGATTACGGTTTAGTGCACTGGCTTAATGAGAGTGCCTGTGTAGATGGACAGGGGTGATGATCATGTGTTCAACCCTTGTACTACCAAGTTACTCCAACAGAGGGACCAATTTCACTGCTTCTCCACCTCTAATCCCATGAGCTCAGCCTCTTCCCCACTGTCATGTTTGTTATGAAGCTGGCATGGGCTTTTAGTCAGTAAACAAGAGGAAACAAATCACATAGCAGTAGTTGAATATCCAAATGATTGCATTATGCTCTAATAGTTCTATATCTTCTTAAAAACAGTGTTTATTCTGTATACCCTGACCACACCCACTAGGATACTTTGAAACTGATTTAGATCAGGGATCACCTACCCTGGTCTTTGAAAGCTATTGTCCTGCATGTTTTAGATGTATCTCTCTTCCATCACACCTGATTCAAATAATAACCCTATTATCAGGCTCTGTAGGAGTCTGGTAACAACCTTTCAGGTGTGCAGAAACAGGGAAACATTTAACACATGCAGGATAGTTGCTCTCGTGGACCAAGGTTGGTGACCCCTGATTTAGATGATTATTTCATTCATGTTCTTCCTGGATGTCTCTTAATGACATAATAATGATTTGTCATTTCTGAGTATCTTTTTAATTTGCCAATTTTGAATCTAAAGTCACTTTTCATGGCAACACACACACAAATATGTCCAGTCTTTCGGCTGCTGGGGATGTGGCTGTGAAGACATGTCAACTGTTTTTCCCTCTCTTCTTCTCTGTGAACTAGCATCAAATGAAAATATGTTAAATGACAGTGATGTTCAACATTAACTAACTGACACCCTGGTCTTTTTGATGGAAGTGAATAATGATTTTCTTTGAATGTTGTAAAGAAGCCACTGAAACGGCTTTGTGCAGCACCTGCATGAGAGTTAACTGCATGTGATTATTGAAAGCCTTATTCACTAGCAACTACATTTGAATCAAATCACACCTATGTAGACTTATTTTTAATATTTTCTGGGTGTAAAATTAATATATTTTAATTCTATATTAAAAATTTTGCTAATTTTTTAACTAGAGGTGTGACGAGATGTAATTTGACAATATTTCTTGTCGCATTAAAATTCTGTCTTGCAAGATTTGTTATCCAGCAGCAGTCAGAATGATGTCGGAAAATACAGGTATTACTATTGAAGATGCCTCCGCCACTTTCAAATCATTTGTTTGGCAGCATTTTGGGTTCCCGGCAGAAATGATAAATGGTAAGAGAGTGACTGATAAGACACTGATAATATGCAGACACTGTAGGCAAACAATGGCGTACAGTGCAGCTAATACGAGCACAACACAGAGACATTTCCAGCAGCACCACAGCTCAGTACTCAAATCATCAACTGGACCTGCCAAGAAAACACTAACTAACCACATAACGCTGACAAATATATTCAGATCTCAACTTCTACATTTAAGCTCCAGATTTGATTTTGAAAAAAGGAGAAATGTATAATTTTATTCATTTTATTTTAACTTTTATAACATTATATTTTAGTTTCAATTTGTAGAGGAAGAAGTGACTTATCAGTGATATATTTGGTCAGACTCTGTTTGCGCTATTTTTAGTCTGTATTGACAAAGAAGAACTTTTTGTTTTGCACATATTGTCTGCACTTGAAAAAAGGAGACATTTAAAATTTTATTTATTTCATTTTAACATTTTATTTTAGTTTCAATTTGTAGAGGAAGAAGTTCATTAAAAGTTAACGCTTACAGAGTTATAAAATCCATGTGCAACTCAGTTAAATAAAAGTCAGTTTTCCATTCATATAATTTGTATTTTATTTTTCTTAAAATCTCAATCTCATGAACCCAATCTCATGTCTCGTCTCATCTCGTGAGCTGAGTGTCTCGTCACACCCCTAGTTTTAACTTTAAGGTGATGTTCCATCCTTGAGCCATTTTACTTTAGATCTGACAACTTATTACACAAAAAAATAGGGAATTCCGTAGACTCAGGAGAAGGAATAAAAATGAGTTTTAGACTGGCTGCTTATACTATTAATGAGGTTGAGGTTCTCAGTGAAGAGAATGTTATAAATGTAATGACTATCTTGCATTTTTAATAGAAATGGATGATGTTAATAGATTAAACATAAGGGGGTGTCATTTTTCAAATGTCTTCCCCAGAGCCCTAAATCCACAGCTTTTCTTTTCCACCAACTTTTTCTTATCTGTAAAAGCCAGGAGATTATTCCATTTGTGCTTTAGACCCATGTATGCCCCCCAGCAAACCCTCAGATGGAATGTCGAGGATGAAAGATGCATCTGGAGATAATCCAAGGTGGACAAATAGAAGAAGAGGGAGAAATTAATAGAGGAGAGCATGGTGGTGGTGGTGTGGATTAGAGAGGACTTTTTTTTTTGGTGGGGGGCGGTAGGGGGTAAAGGTCAAATCACTTAATCAAAACAGGTTGGAATGCAAGGTTAAGCTTTACTACAGATAGATTAAATCCAAACGTCTTTTTTAAAATCATTATTTACTGATGTGTACCAAACGTATGTCTGCCAGTGAAATAATGGTGATGAGTTTATCTGCGTCACCCTTGAGTGAAAATGAAATAATCCTGGGCTCTGCGGCATGCAATTAACTCTGAGCAGATGGGAATATTTTAAACAAACAGGTTGTTAGATTTGCGTCCCTACATACATTGGGGAAAAAAATGGAAGGTTGAGATAAATAAAGCAAATGAAAGAAAAGTGCAAAGGCTTAGTGTAAATCCATTTCTGTGGGTGTAATTGATGAGATAAGTGATGCCTCTTTTCATTTTTTGTGTCACAGTCAAAGAGCTCCAAATGTCCCAGCGGGGAAATCTAAATGTCACGGGTATCGTGTCCAACCATGCAGACCTATATGAGGCTGCTAGCCCTGGCTGAAAAGACTTTATCTGTTTAGTGGGATAATAATATAGCAAAAGAAGCCAGTGCCAAATAACCCTTTAACGTTTTACGAGTGCCACCAGAGCTGGAAAAAGCAGGAATTTGTTTGTAAGATGACATATCAAATACTAAATATGATCTTTAATCGGTGACAGCACCTGGAATTTTATAGTGATATGTTCACTGGTGACTGACACAAACTGAGTCTTTTATAGCCACATTAGAAGAGTTGCAGTTTCTTCCTTTAAGGGACATTTGGCTGCTTCATCAACTCCTCATTCCGCCACCACCTCCTCCTCATCGCCTTGGAGTGAGAATAGTCGCTCTGTATCAAACTGTACACTAACAGCATCCCAGTGACTCACTGTCTTCTCTCCGTCTCCTGTGATGCCAAACACTGTCATGGCCGTGGGCAGATTGGGCGTGGGTGCTAGTGGCTGCGCACCGGGAAAGGAAGGAGATTGAGTGGGCGGCGGACATAAATCTTGGCCCAGTAGCCGGGGTGTAAGACGACTTAGGGTCTCGCAGAGCTGCATGTTTTCAAAGAGAGCAGAGAGGAACATACTTTTAATCTTTAACAAACGCCTTATACTGTTAGATCAGTAGTGTGCACTGTTGACTCTTTCCAGGAGTTTGTATTCTTCTTCTGTTTAAGTTTGTGTTGTTGTTGTAGTCAAGACAATATTGAACAGTTCACATTTCCTATGATATTAATTCTATTAATTTAATTGAACCTCTAAAGACCCAAACAGCCACCGGCAAAAGTGATGTTTTATACCTGTTGATCCACTAATCTTATCAATACATGTAATTAATTGGTATTAAAAAAAAAAAAAGTTTCTCATGTTTTCATAATCATCAAATATGACCCATTTGGACCTTCACAGGCTCTGTAGTGAACGTCATATCTACAATATTAATTAACCGAGTTTGATAAATTACAGTGAATACTTGATTTATGTTCAATTTATGATGTGGAAACAGTAACTTTTTCCCAAATGTTCTTCTGTTTTTATATAAACACCTTGTATTTTTTCTGAGTTTTTATGAACATCTATATCAGTATATTAAAAATATACGATTTCCACTGTAAAATGCAAAATACATTAGATGATATTGTAACAAATGATGAAAAATCATGGAAGAGGTGGAATGGGAACAAAAATGTATTTGGGAGATTTCACAAAAACTGAACTGGGTCTTTATGGGTTAATTTAATGCACAATGTGCCAAGAGATATTATTATTTTATGTCTGTATCTGTACAAATTGATCTATTATTTACATTAAAATATACATTGTGAATTCTTCTATTTGTATACATTTAAAGGCCTGCTGAGTCAATATAAGGTCTGGTTTAGGCTCAAGCTGATTATATTATGAGAAAAATATTGATTACGCCACTGAGGATATATGTACAAAACATGTGTTAATATTTGAATACTCTGTCCTGACACCAGTGCCTTTGTGCATAACCTTCACTGTCTGATAGAAGATGTCATCGCCACATTATTACACATGTGGAAAGGGGCCACATCTGGAGCATCTTGTCTCTGACCCGATTTGTTCGTGTCTGAGCGACCAATGACATAATTAGCTGTGTGTGTGTTAATGGAAGTGGAAGAAGGGGCTGCTCAACCGAAGTTCATTCAGCTATAAGACAAAATGATATCGAGGATCAGAGAAGAGATAAGATAAGATAAGATAAGATAAGATAAGATAAGATAAGATAAGATAAGATAAGATAAGATAAGATAAGATAAGATAAGATAAGATAAGATAAGATAAGATGAGATGAGATAAGATAATTAAAGTAGAAAAGTATTTCTATTTTCCAGTGTCTCACCTCATAAATCAAAGAGACACCAGGTGAAACAGGCAGATAAACGCACCACGCATGAGCAGAAGCCTAACACCTCTGTTTAAGTCACCTGTCAGAGCCCGTTGTGTTTGATATTATACTAGATTATATAAAAGCCTACCTTCTGTTTTAAACATCAATATACACTGAAATCATTCAAACGCAGGATTTCAAGCAAATGTTATGGTGCTCTTTAAATCCACACTGTCTATATTGCTTATCTAGTTCTGTTAAATTTCACCAGCCACTCAGCATATTCTGCCTTTTTTGCTCGGTTCTAGTTCTGCCGAGTAATTTTTAGTTTGCATTATAGTGAATATGCCTAATCGCCAGGTTGGTTCATAAATCAGTTTTCCGGCGCACAATAAAAAGGGCGGTGGCACTGACAAAAAAAAAAAAAAGAGGGAAAACCATTGTGTCGACTTTATTTCTTAGAAATCAGTGTGCACAGAGCGACAGTTTCATCGCCTACGATACTTAAGATTGAGGATGAAACTAGATGAAATGTATGAGTTTGTGTGTGTCGGTAATTATTTTTATTAGATTATGTTAGATTATTTGATCGGTGGTGCTGAAATGCAGCCAGCATCGTTTTGAGAGAGAGGCTCCCCCTCCCCCCTTTGCCCACAGACACCATCACCACATAGCAGGGAGAGAGCTAGACCAATAGGCAGCATCAGGGAAAGGAGTCAGCCCTGCAAGGAGGACAGATATATTTAAAAACATCGCAGGCTGATATAGATAAACATGGATGCACAGGGGAAAATTCCCTTTAAAACCAAAATGGAGAGGATGCGGTGGTGTTCGTGCACATAGTCGGAGCATTCCCTCCGTTTTAATGAGGCGGGTGGGGACGCACACTGAGCTGAAAAGGTGGAAAGATTTCTCCAACCCGTCTGCAAAGTCTGCCTGCCTGCGATGGCTGTGACGGTGCGATGCTGGTACAGTGTAAAGGAGAATGTGCCTTTTTCCTTATATTTGGTTATTTTCGTACTCAGTGGCCTTACAAATGCACAGATCCGGTACTCTATTCCAGAGGAGCTGGAGAGCGGAGCATTGGTCGGTGATATTGTTCGAGATTTGGGTCTGGACCCAAGAAAACTTTCCACCAGACGCTTAAGAATATCATCGGAAAGTGGGCGAAGATTTTTCACCATAAATCACAAAACTGGGAAGCTGGTGGTGAGTGACCGTATCGACAGAGAGACAATATGTGAATTTAGTGGCACCTGTTCACGTAACCTAGAGGTAGTGTTAGAAAATCCACTTGAAGTGCACAAAGTGGAAGTGGAGATCGTGGATGTTAATGATAACGCACCGCAATTTCCAAGTGATGAGTATCAGCTGGAGGTGTCAGAGTCCGCTATCACAGGGTCACGTCTCCACATTGAAGGAGCTCAGGATGCAGATGACGGGTCCAACTCTATCAAACAGTACCGCCTCAGCCCAAATGACCACCTCACTTTGGACTCGATTAAGCCGTTTTCAAATAATAAGCAGATTGAGTTGATTCTCAAAAAGCCCTTCGACCGTGAGCAGATGCCTTCTCATCAGTTAATCCTGACAGCTATAGATGGAGGCACCCCACAGAGAACTGGAACAGCCAAAATCAATGTACGTATTCTTGATGCCAATGACAACGCTCCCGTGTTTGACAGCACTACATACAAAGTGAAACTGTCTGAAAACTCTCCAAAAGGTGCACTTGTAATCAAGTTGAATGCAACGGACCATGATGAAGGCTCAAACGGGGAAGTTTTTTACTCTTTCAGCACTTACACTCCTGAGAGAGTCAGACAAATGTTTTCGTTAGATACAGACACTGGAGAAATAAGGGTGAAAAATAATATAGATTATGAGGAAACCAACTCATATGAGATGTACATACAGGCGATGGACAAGGGGCCAGCTCCTGTTGCAGCACATTGTAAAGTAGTTGTAGAAGTTTTGGATGTCAATGACAACATTCCTGACATTGTGCTGTCTTCGCTCTCCAGTCCCGTGCGTGAAGATGCCCGGGCTGACACAGTTGTAGCTTTGATCAGTGTGAATGACCGTGACTCTGGACTAAACAAACAAGTAAATTTGGAGATCATGCCTAATTTGCCTTTTAGGATCAAGTCTTTTCGGAACCACTATACCATTGTCACAGCTGCTTTCCTGGACAGAGAAACAATTTCATCTTACAATGTCACTGTCAGTGCCATAGATGGAGGCACTCCACCCCTGTCATCTCAAATGACTTTCAAAGTAGATGTTGCAGACGTAAATGACAACCCACCCCGATTTGAGCAGACATCTTATACTGTTTATATTACAGAGAACAATGCTCCAGATGCATCTCTGTGTGTTGTTAAGGCCACAGATGATGATGCTGGAGAAAATGCACGTATAACCTATACTGTCCTCAATGACAACAACCATGGGATTTCTATAGCCAGCTATGTTGGTGTCAAACCTCATATAGGTGAGGCATACACCCTGCGAGCCTTTGACTTTGAGAAGCTGAGGGAGTTTCATTTTCAAATTAAAGCCCAGGACAATGGCGTTCCTCCACTACATCGTGTGGCAACAGTATATGTTTACATCATGGATCAGAATGACCATGTGCCTAGAATAGTCTATCCACCAACTAATGGAAGCCACACCACAGAGACATTAATGAAAAATGCTGAAGCAGGAGTTCTGGTCACCAAGGTGATGGCATGGGATGGTGACGCAGGACAAAATGCTTGGCTGCTCTACACCCTGGAGCAGGCACAAACAGAACTTGACCTCTTCAAAGTGCATGAACATACGGGTGAGATCCGAACTACGAGACGCGTCATAGAAGACAACTCCACCTCCTTTATTCTGACGGTGCTAGTGCGTGATAATGGACTACCACCACTCTCTTCAACTGCCACCATTCATGTGCATGTGATGGAGCTACCGCCAAAGCTGACCCCTGACCCTAAGCGCATCATCAGACCTAACAGCCCACTTATGTTTTCCAATGTCACCATCTACCTCATCATTGCCCTGAGTGCCACAACCTTTGTATTCCTAGTTACCGTCTTTGTTCTGGCAATTGTACGTTGTCATGCCTACTGTACCCAGCCTGGCTCCTGCTCCCCATGCTGTGTATCTAAAAAGAATTTTCCAGAAGGAGGCACCTCAGCAACTGGGGGTGGAGGAAGAACTGCAGGTGGAGGAGGTGGAGGTGCAGGTGGGGGGCAACAAACCAACAATGTGGCCCTTCGCCGTGACCTCAAAGTGGAACCACATTATATTGAAGTGCGGGGTAACGGGTCTTTGACTAAAACATACTGTTACAAGACATGCCTGACTGCCACGTCAGGAAGTGACACTTTTATGTTCTACAACACTGGACGGCCACACAGTGGCACCTGGGGCTCGGGCTACGTCACCAGCCACAGTGGACAGAGCCAGATATTTGTACGGCGTCTCAGTATGCCAGATGCAACAGCCATTCAGGTGTGTTTGGTGTGATGTCTTTGTTGTATGTATTTTACAGAATGATCAATTATAATAAAAACAGGATCCATAAAAACACATATCTGTAAGAGTTATGGGCCAGGTTTGTGTTTGGAGCAGGGCTTACTGCAGATGACATTTACAGGCCTGGAACGCTTTGGCAGAAGCATCTAATATTGTTTTAGGGAGTGTTTTCAATACACTGATTTATCGGTTTAAGTACAGAGACAAACTGTATTTAGTCAGTATTTATGTCACACTCAAATCTTTGCAACAACATCAGTAAAATGTTCCATTTTGTGAAGATTTGAAAAGAACTGTCTTTTTATGTCTTTTCTTTTAACAAATTCATCAGCTAAAATTGAGAATGAGTGTGACAGTTTTTTTTTTCTGTTTAATCACTAGCCACCAGTGCAACACTGTTATTTTTCTTCTACATATTCTTTATGTCTGGATCATAATGACTAGAAAGCAAACTTCAAATTGGTGATTTTTATGTATGTATTTCAACAGTTGAGTATGCATTCTCCATTTATATTCCTACATTTACGACTACACTGTCACCAAAGCATCGATTTTAATAGCAGTTTTTACTTGTGACCTCACACACCCATTGTTTGTCTTCTGTGTGTGTGTGTGTGTGACTCCAGGGGGCATTCAGTAGTCATCTCTGTAGAGAAACAGAGTCTGGGAAAAATAATATAACCTTCGCCAGCTACGAGAGCCACCAGTCCCACTGCACCAAAATATTCTCTTCTGGTCACGTACCTCTCTGGTACTAAATCGAGAGCCAGAGTTTGGGAATCAGTGATGAAGGCAGACACTGTATCTGTGCAGCTTTTATCAGTGTGTTGTTTCTTGGCTTCATGATTTTCTGTAATCTTATTATTTTTCCCAGTGTTAAAAATAATTTTTTTTCCATCACCTTATGTTGTGTTCTCAAATAGAGTTAAGCTTTCATAACATCAATATTATTTCTTTTTAATACATAATTATGTTTGCCACATAGTCTATTTTTTCCTGTCAGCATAGAAAAAAAAAGAAAAACACACAAGGGTATTTATGTGATAAAAAAAAGAGACAAAAAAAATGATGCGAAGAAAACAAAAAGGAATGTTTAAAGTAATTGTTTTCTTATCATTTGACATGTTCCTCATTAAATGCCAGTCATGTTTGTTCTTGCCATGTAATTAACTGGCAGCATTGTGATTCTCATTGCTCTGTGTGGATTGGCTGGCTCCATACAGATGAGGAGGGGGATGAAAGGTGATTGGTTGCAGTGTTGATGGCAGAGGTGTGAGCTCTGTATCTATGCTAGGAGTGTTAACTCAGAGGAAGAGGGAAGAATGGAAGAAATGGCAAGGAAAAGATTAGAGTGACCACAGCCAGCATTGTATTTTTTCCTCCATTTAAAATATACATTATAGCAAGAAAACAAACACTAATAACCCAAGGGAATCTTTTAAACGATTGCACCTAATTGTGATTATTCTTGTACTTGAGATTTGTTTTGAGTTGGATTTTTTGTTTACATTTGTTGTGCAAATACTGGTGTGTTTGTCTTCCCTTGGGATTATAATAGAGTTGTTTAGATTCCAGATGCTTGCATATAATTTGTGTCTGTGCTCCAGTATGTGTGCTGTCTTTTACACCCACAAACACCATACGGCCAAACAGACAGGCCTCCCTTTGGCCATCGCCATGCCGCAGTAAAGCCGTTTAGTCCCATTTCTGTGCAATCTGGCCTTATTTAAAGACTTTATTATTGTGCAGTCCACAAAAAAAAAAAACATTTAAATGAAGGGTTTTATGTGGTTTATGCCACTTTTTTTGTGGTCAAAGTGTCAATAGAGCTAGTGATGTATGTCTGCGAAATAATTGTCATCCTATAATCAAGTGGACTGTTTGTTTTCAATATGGATACCGGTCTCATATGCTGCAGTGCTCTAATTCCTCATAGACATCCTGCTCTGTTTGAATGACTCCTGGAGGAATACCAGACCTTCCTCATTAAGACCAAATATTGGATTTCAAGGGTGATGAATGCCCACTGCAAACTCATAGAGGTCACTGCAGCTTCAGCAGCAAGTGAACATCTGTCATATTCGAAAGGAAATGGGATTGCAAATGGGTCTCTTATGAACTGCATGGCCAAGCCAGGAGAATTTAGTGGTCTCAGTCTGATTGCTTTAGTTCTGTCAGTAGCATGTTAAGATGAGAGAAAATGCAATCATATGTTAGTTATGAGGTCATGGTAGCAGCGTATGTTTAGTATGAACTTGCACAGGAATCTTGACTACAGCTTAAAATGTCTGTATCTTTTTTTTTTTTTTTTACACTTAGTAGAGCCACAACCACTGTTACTTCACAAACAAACTCAGTTATTGACTTAAGGCAGGGATTTTAATGGTGTGATGTTTTGTCCCTCTCGTTACCTAAAGCTGAGGTAGTTAAATAGTTATCTGTCAACCCCTCCCCCTTGTTCCTCCACCTGTGACCTTCCTAGGAGTGAAATGACTGAGGGCAGTGGGTGGAGGGTAAAATGGAGACTGGGCATTGTGCAGTTACCATGGTGAGATGTGTCAGACTGACTCAGGCACACTGTGCACTAGTAAAACTCAAGGTTTTGATCGGTGTACGGATGATAAAGCAGGCATAAAGAACCCGGCAGGAGTGGAGAGGCGGTGGTAAAGATACAACAGCAGAGCAGAAGAGACGATCAGGGTATGGAAAAGAAAAAGAATACTAAAAATACTAAAAATGATGGAGGTTTTCAGATATTTGTGGGGTTTTTTTATATAACATTCCCTTAAGAAAATAATTTCTTATTTCAGAATTGTTAAAGTCTGTTTTTGGAAGAAGAACGAAAATAATACATAATGGAGAGGGATGGACTGTGGACATGTAGAGTTGTAGCATTATTATTATTATTGTGTCAGCCTTCTGTATAAACATAAATGTGAGTACCATGCAATGTTTCCATGGTAATCGACTGTACCATGACCAGCCTTGTCTGAGTGGACTAACCTGACAAGCTGCCTGAGGGCTGATGTGTCAGAGAACCAGGGTCACTGGGCTGTTGGAGAGGAATCCATATTTTTATTTATGTTTAAAGGACATGGGTGTCAGTAGAAAGGGAGATGGTGAATGAGATGGTGGTGAGGTGGGAACAAATGGCCATACCTATATGGTTCAGTTAATTAATTGCATCTTTCCAATTGCAGGAGAAGCAGTCACTTCTATGATTTGTGAATGTGACTGAATTCCAAATGTGTTTATATGTGTGCATGAGGACATGCACTAGTGGTTATCGCCATGACTTATTAATGAGATGGTATTGAGTTTCGCCTGTACTTAAGATTCAATTCCTTTCATTTCTCTCTTGCAGCCCAAAGCACCTAATGCAGACTGGAGATACTCAGCCTCCCTGAGAGCAGGAGGAGTAATGCAGAGGTAAAAAGCTCTTTTTTTTTCTTTCTGCTGTCACACTAATACATTTCTCATCACTCGACACTTTCCTCACAAACATTCAACATGTTTTGTCAGGACATAGCTTTCCACAGTACAGGCTGTGCCCTCGCCTTTTCTGATAAGGTCTACAAATCTGAAAAACAAAACAACTAAGAATTCCTACAGCTTTCTGCAACTGGTTGGTATTCTAATACACATGTCCTCAAGTTTCCAAGATAAGTCTTGGGTCAAAATGTGAAATTCTAAGAATTAACAAGATAATAGGTTTTAATCCAAAGGAATATTGGTCTCAGATCTACTTCAAAACACAAAACACTGTCTGCACATTATTTTCCATTCAAGATCGCAGGTTCTTTTTAGTAGAATATTTACAAATTCATTGTATACATGTACATAAACCACCATATATATATGGACTAACTCACCATCATATATATTAAAAACATGAACTAACCAGCACTTTTGTCAATTGTTTTGTGATTCATCTTATTAAGATTTAGCACATGTAAGGTCCAAAGCAGATACCTTTGCATATTATTGAAAATACATAACTGTTCTTAATGATTTTCACAAAAAAATAAAGGTTAAAAAAGACATAAAAGGCTCCCATAACTAAAAAAAACTGAAGTCATAGGGGTCCTCATTCTATTTGGTTCTGCTCCATACATCTTATTTGTACAAAAATCCCTTCTCTCACACTTGAGTGATCCTGCACACAAATATTATATGGAAATCATCAGATCTGATGACATGAAATGACTTGCCTTAGCACAACCAACCGATGTATTTACGCTTAATAATGCCTTTCGGCGTAAAGGAGAGCTGCCCTGTCATCTTGGCTGAGTGTTAAATAATAATTTTAGTTTTCTTTAAAGAGAAGCTAAGGAGATAATGCTTTTAAAAAGATAGATCCACCGTGTTATAATCCATGTGGCGCTGACACTGACCACAGTCTATTCAATTAATTTCACTACATTTAGCATTGTAAACTGAAGTGTAGTAAACAACATCAGTTGTAAATAGCACTGGGCACAGGGGAGTCCTTACTGAAGCTCCAGGGTAAAACATATCCCTCTTTATATCACACAATTATGTCATTAATGTTCATACAATGCTTGCTATCTTTCCTACTGAGCTGTAATTTGAATGAATTTGTCCTAAAAACAGAATGAAGATTTTTTTTTTATCATATATATTTATAGGACATGAATTACATTGTATACATAATTGGAATATAGTAATTTTGAGATGTTCACCAAAATATGAAGCTGCATCTAGTAATGACCACTGACCATGATGAAGTATAAAATATGAGAGGAGACAAACTGTAGAGAAATGTTTGAGATGACTGTCTTGATTTTGCTAAAGACAGATGGAAAACTGACAGGAGGGAAGACAATGCAGTGAGGGGTCACTGATGGATGAAGGGCAAATAGTGAGGTAGAGGTATGGCCTGTCAGGGACACAGGGACCGCTGCATGATCAGTGATCACATTACCCATAAGACACTGGAAGATTACACTGGGATCTTCCAGACTGTGAGATCAGATGTCTCCAAGCAAATTAATGTTCAAACTAATATCACACCATATGTGAAGGGATAGATAGATTCTGTATGGATACATATATTGTATATGTTGCATCAGGGATTTTCATAAGTATTTTTTCCAAAGTCAAAGTCAAGCCTCAAATTCATGAAATTAACATTCTTTCATTGGGCACATATCATCTGGCATAGATAACACTATATTACAATATGTTATGGATTGAAAACATGTACTATAATATCATGTTCTGTACTACAGTATCAAAATTGACCAGTGCATGGACACTTAAAAGGGGTATCTCCATCAATTATACTGCTGTACAATTTTTTTTAAAAACATATCTACTTTAAATGTGTTAAATCTTACAGAGTTCCATAAATTGAATCAGAAAACAAATGACAAGTGCTGGTTAAGTCATGTTTTTTTTTTAACTCATATATATATATATATATATATATATATATATATATATATATATATATATATATATATATATATATATATATATACTGTATACACTGTGTGTGTGTGTGTGTGTGTGTGTGTGTGTCTTTGGCAGCCAGTGAATGATGATGTGTTATTCCACATATGGTGGTTTATGTACATGTATACAGTAGATTTGTAAATATTCTACTAGAACAAACCTGTAAAGTGAATGGATCATAATGTACACACAGTGTTTAAGTGTTTTTCTTTATCAATAACACACATGAGGCAACATTTAATTAGTTTTATTCTGGAAGCATTTTACATGTAGACCAGTGTTATTGATTAAGTGATGATCAGCTGCTTAGGATGACTTTAGTGGTACACTTGCACACCTCTCATTTAAACAAATACTCACTACTTCTCTATCCCTCTTCACTGGACACGTTCTTTGCTTTGCTGGATTTTGCAAACCTGTAGATAGATGCACATGTGAATTATTGTACTTGCTAACTATAAATGGAGAAAAATCTAAAGGTAATCACAATAAAGAAATCCATCTGATATGATGTGTACTGGAATTTGCAATTAACAAGTAGGCCAAGTGAAAATGAACATTTGTAGTTTCTTAAAGTATGTTTACTTAATTTGTACCTGAATTACAACAGGATATATGATAAAATATTGAGAACAGTAGACAGATGGTAAGGAATGACGTATAGTAATGAAACATATGTGGACAAAGACTGATCATTTTACCAGTACCTTAATGAAAATGTATTGTTATTATTATCATTATCATTATTATTATTATTATTATTATTATTATTAGTAGTAGTAGTAGTAGTAGTAGTAGTAGTAGTAGTAGTAGTAGTAGTAGTAGTATTGTGTATCACACTGAATACTTCACTCTGTTTATTTTTTGATCCTCACTCCTTTACCATGAATTAATGTATTTTAAAACTAAAGCAAACATTACATTAGTTTCATTGTTGATGACATGATCGGAAATTGACGCCAATCACGTGACTGCGGACTCGATCTGGACTCAGACGTTATATTCCAATCAGGTATCAGATAAATTATACATTTATTATTATTATTATTATTATTATTATTATTATTATTATTATTATTATTATTATTATTATTATTATTATTATTATTAAAGTAGTGATTAAAAATAAACAAGCACTAAATAGTATATTTTTTTAAGTATCAACTAGAGGTGAAACGATTCTTTGAGTAATTCCAATAACTCCAGTACAAAAAAATATTTGAGGCAAGTTAATTAGCTCGAATATTAATTTAATTCATGTCAAATTTCATCAGGTTGCGATCATATCACCTTTCCTCCACTAACAGTGTTTCACACGGACTGTTTAACCGACGTAATGTCTGTCTGAAGTGAACACCTTTCAAAGATGTTTGGCAGCACAGTTCACTCAACAAGTCTATGTGCTCACCTGTTTTGGCAGAAAGTAGCAGCATGTGTCAGAAGTTTGGGACCATTTTACGCAGTGTCCATGACAAAATAGCGTTAGCATTAGCCTAGCACTGATTTATTTGCTACAACACCTGAACCGAACACATCCACACTTCAATGACACTTCGTCAAAGCGGACTCTGAGCTTCGGTTTGCTAACTCGTGAATACTAGCATCTGTTAGCATGTAGCCTCGCGTGTTGAGTTAATTAACTCTTAACTCCTGAGACATTATATCAGGGAAATGTTCTGCCCTGAATTTGTCCTAAAAGCTGTTGTGAGTCTGTGTGTGTGTTCCTTTTCTTTTAGTGTTTTGTTTTACTGTGTATTTCCGGATCAAAACAGGTGGAATAACAGAGAAAAGACAAATTAAATTTAACATTGAAGACACTCATCGTATTTGAACTTTGGCCCAGTAGGTTTTGTTTTGGGCTCTTAAAATCAGTTCAGGTGCTTTCTGGCACTGGGGTCTACTCCCCAAAAAATGACACTGTCAAAACTTCATAAAGACACAGTGGGGGAAAAAGCCATAGTAAAAACAAACAAATCCCAAACCATTTATTTTTGGCCTCAGTCACTGCTTTGTTTTGTCCCATTGTGTGTTCAGAATTATTATGGATATTAAGGAATTAATCTGATTACATGATGGGGAAAAAAGTTTACCTTAAAGGTTACCTTATTATTTGCTCTTAGTTCATTTTATGATGTTTTATAGAAGGGTCGGATCAGGACTCGGTATCAGCAGATACTCAAAATATAATGACTTGGACTTGAGGGCAAAAAAAATGGGATCGAGACATCCCTATTTTTTGTTACTTTTTTGTAAGTCTTGATTATCTGCTGTATATTTTATTATAAAAGAAGAAGAAAGGGAGCAAAGGTGCTCAAAAACACCTGTTAATTTCAAAATGTCTAAACAAACCCCCCCTATGGCCAAGGTACAATTTGCATAGTTTGACACTCCACTACTCACTTGGCCAGGTCTGTTTTAGCAATGAATCAGTTAACTATTGATCTAAATGACTTACTTACAATATGCACATGTATGTAGGTGTCAGTGAGGAGTGCTAGTGAGTGGAATGCAGTATCTGAGGAGGTTAAAAAAACTGAAAATGTTGTTTATTAATATCTACAGCAGCCAACACTGAAAGAGAAACCTGTTGTGATCAACTGATATTTGTTGGTGTTCTATATTAATTCCATCATAAGTGTTTGAATATGCATTTTGTATTTGATTGTTTAGGTATTGTGTACTATGTGCTCTCTTAACAATTTGTTATGTATAAGTTATTTATTACTTTATTGTCCTATTTAAGTGTTTAACTATGTTTGTCACTTGTACTGTAGATGTATTTTGCTGGGTTTTTTTCTTTGTTTTTTTACATCATGGCCAGGGGAATACAGATGAAAACTAGCTTTCTAGCTAATTCTGGCTTTTTAAACCATGCAAACTCATGTGTTTTATGAAATTGTATTGTCCCCTTTCATATAAACTAAACTTAAACTAACATTACTAATGCTACTTCACTAAAATCCTTCTGTAACGCTGGTCTACAAGTAAAATACTTCTGGAATAACACTAATGAAACTTAACCACATGAGTGTCACAGATAAAGAAAACTCAAATCTTAAATTCTAGTTGGCTCAAGTTTCCAAGATAAGTCTTGGGTCATAATGTGAAATTCTTAGAAGGAACAAAAGGATAGGTTTCAGTCCAAAGGAATATTGGTCTCAGATCTACTTCAAAAACTATCTGCACATTATGATCCATTCACTTTACAAGTTCATGAACCACCATATATGTACGATGACACACCATCATATATATATATATATATATATATATATATATATATATACATTTCAACATTGTGGTTTTACAATTTTAACACACCGCATTTTTGTCATTTACAGTTTTATTTTGTCAAAACAATAGGAATATATGATTTCTACATACAAGTCAAGTCTTATTAACATACTCGTCCTGTAAAAACTTTTGATTTAATCATAATCATCATCAAAAATCTTCTCAAATAAACAAATTTGCATTGTATTTTTTTTATACATAATCTTACAACTTTTTGCTGTTAATTCGATTGAATTTTTTTACAGTGTGGTTTTCATATGCATGCGTGAAATGAAGGAAGGAAATTCAGACTGTCATCAATTGTCTATGTCCCGCAGTGGGAGAAAAAAATGACTGAAATAACAAAAACAATACATTTCATGAAATGAAGATTATTTCCAAGTCCTAAACCTCGAATCCACGTCAAGTCTCAAGTCTTTTGAGGGCGAGTCTGAAGTAAAGTTTTTGTTTATTTGACTTAAGTGTGACTCAAGTCAAAGTCTGAGACTCCAGTCTTCATCTCTGTTGCATATAAGGTACAGTTTAATATTCCTTTAGCGTTAATATCAACTCTCTGAATGTCAGGTAATGTAACACAGATTCAGAATTACAGCCGGGATTAGAGAATGTTAATGTTCATATGTAAACCATTGACCTTTCTCTTTACTCACCACATCTGATGTGTTTTAAGTAGACTAACCCGCCTTTCCCATTAGTATTAAATGCCTATGTATTTATTTTCTGGTATTATCAGAGATTTTACAAGGGATTTTAAATTCCACACCCTAACATCATGTAATGACACTGACCTGTTTAATTTTGTGTGCAATTCAAATTTAATGAAGTTAGAGTTCAATGTGTGGTTATTAAAATGTTTAATGTGGAGTGTGTCTAATATTAATTTAAAAATATATATTTATTACAAGAATAAAATGAACTGTTAGTGTTTGGTTAGAAAGTATGATCAGTTTAAAGCTTGTCTTTAATCTTTGATCATATTACACTGCTCTACATTTTTTTTAGAAAGTATCTGCTTCTGACATTAAATGTGCAAAATCGTACATACTTAACTAAGATGAATCAGACAACAAATGACTTAAGTGCTGGTTAGCTCATGTTTTTAATATATATGATGGTGTGTTATTCCACATATATGGTGGTTTATGTACATGTATACAATGGATTTGTAAATATTCCACTAGAAAGAGTCTGTAAAATGGATGGATCATAATATGCAGACAGTGTTTTGAAGTAGATCTGAGACCAACATTCCTTTAAAATAAAACCTATTCTCTTGTTAATTCTAAGAATTTCACATTTTGACCCAAGACTTGCTTGGAAACCTGAGCCAACCAACATTTAAGACTTTAGAGTTTTATTTATCAGTAACACAAATAAAATGTCACTCGTTGTATTGTTGAAGCATTTATTTTGAACATTTTGGGCATCAGCTCACTCAAAATGGCCTCCGTCACTCAACAATCTGTTCATTTCACATACTCACTGTATACTGCAGACATGTTTTACATTACTATTTCACTGCAAGACAAAAGATAATCAATATTTCTGTGGGAAGGAGGTGAGGAAAAGGAGAGCAGAACAGCACACAAATATATGAGTGAACACACCATGTACCCTGTGATAGCGAGGAGAGGAGAAGTGAGGTTTGTCAATGTAAAATGGCAGCTGAACTTAACAAGGAAGAGAATAAGCTTTGTTCTATCTATCTTTATCTGGTGTCAGTACTTTCTACTGCTTCCCTGACAAATTGCAGGGTACAATAATCTCTCATTACAGTTGTGGTATCAATGGAAATCATCATTGTAAAAATTTGGTTGAACTGACCATTTGAAACAACAACCCTAGTTACATTTCAGAAAGCTCTGTGCCATTTTAGAGATACACATATTTAAGTGGCTCTTGAATAATAAATGCTTTTGGTTAAACTGAAAATATAATCCCTCTGATGAGGGAATGCTTCATAGAAACATTGCTGTAGCTTTTATTCCCCCACTGTGAATAATACCATGTTCTCAACAGAGCAGAGGGAGAGAGAGGGGGGGGGGTTCCTGAAATCCCAGTTTTAGTGTGAAAATGCAAAAAAATAAATAAATCTATAATCCAGAATATATCAGGAAAATTGTGTAAATACTGAAATCTCAATCTTAAAATGACATTTCTGGGGCTGTGGATGTTGTACCCCCTATCAAATTCTCACACGGAGAATTGAGAATTTATTGAATTATTTATATTGTATATGATAGGAATCATGTGGTGAAGTGGATATTAAATGTATTGAATGATAGTTTCTGGTTTTTCTTTGATTTGAAACATATTTCGTATAGAATCACGTCAGCAATGGTTTATTTACAAGCACATTGTCTCTTATGCAGTTGAACTTACGGTCACTTCCTCTGTATTTTGGAAAATTCCTGTCCAGTATGTCTAACATGTCTGTGTTTTTGTGTTCCAGCTCAGTGCACATGGAGGAGTCCTCAGTAATGCAAGGAGCCCAGGGGGTCCTCGTTCAGAACTGGCCCACTGCATCCAGTGCCGCTGGTGAGCAACATACCTCGCATTTAACACTTCTACAAATGCAACAATGGCAAAGGCACATGAAAAAAACTTCAACAAAATCATAAAATAGTCTGAACTATGGAGTCCTTATTACACTGGTTTCCATTTCCATTTAACCCTTTGATGTATGAATTATGACAACCTTAGTCAAGATATTTTTCTGAAATGTTTTTATGCCTCTTTAGGCATGAAAATTTTTTTTTGAAAGAACATATTTTTTATGGAGTTACAAAAGTACCCATTCAGCTGGACAACATGAGTTTCAGCTTTGACCCAATGAAACTTGTATTTACAAAGCAATATCAGAAACTATAACATAAAATATTGTTAATGCATTTTTTTGTTTAAGAAGACATCTAATAACAACAAGCAATTGATTTACATGTAAACATGTTAGTCCAGATCAGGTATTATGAACAGACCATCAGTCAACAGTCAGTCACCATCCTAAATGCTAACATGCACTGAGTACATTCTCTGGCACTAGGGGAAACCCCACCATTGCACCACCACTGGTCACTTTACATTGTTATGTTCGTTATGTTTGTATACTGTATTGCGTAATGTAGATATTGCATATACCTTTTTATACACTTTTATACTTTTATTCTTTATATGTGTGTGCACTTGATGGAGCAAGCTTGAAATTTCATGGCACTCTGCGATGACAATAAAGGCATTCTATTCTATTCTATTCTATTCTATACTATTCTATTCTATTCTATTCTATTCTATTCTATTCTATTCTATTCTATTCTATACTATTCTATTCTATTCTATTCTATTCTATTCTACCAGTTACAGTAATGAAATGAACTGACTGATATGGAACTAAAACAACAAAACACATGAATATACAAGAGAACAACTGTAGAATAACTGTCCACTGGAGTGAGCAGTTTACATCAAAGGGTTGAATTTGTATGAAATCAGTTTCAAAATTGAAACATCGATTCTACATTACTCGAGAATTTATCGCACTTCTAGGGAGCAATAACAGGGAGGAAACAGATATCAGCTACAAGATCATCTCCTTCCACCTCCCACTGCAGAAAGAGGAAATGACGTCCTGTGTAGGCGTAGATCAATATCGTTCCTCAGCTCTGTGTAGCAGGAAAGGAGTCAATATTGTCCAAAAAATCCAGGGGCCTGACAGTTTATCACCAGCATGTTTACAGACACCAAAGAGCAAGTGTTACAGTAGGGTGTGACATTTAGACAATCAGAAAAGGATCATGTGTCAATCTAGTCACTGTGCAGTTGATTGGTGATTGTTTTATAGTTCTATTTTTGAAGGATACGCTTATGCAATCACAACCCAAGATAATACACTTTAATCAGGAGAAAGCAATTGAAATCACACATATTAAATGCTTTTTTGTTTTGTTTTTATAAATACAGTGTTCCTGTGAAACAGCTGGGGGAAAGTGATACAAGTTAATGGTTTAGAAAAAAAGTTTAAATATGACTTTGACATTGTTGTTTTCTAGTCATGATGTGTGGAGCAGATGGAGCAGACATGTGTCTGGACCAAAAATTAAACAAGCACTGGTTTCAACATTTATGTATTTAGAAAAACCGATTTGTTCTAGAAATATTATATCTATTATTATTATTATTATTATGATGATGATGATGATTATTATTATTATGGTTTTTACCATATTCCAAATATAAAGTGTAATTTGGAACTTTTCAAACCAGAACAGCTGTTGGCAGACTATTAATTTTGAAGATTAATCTGACTTCAGAAGGAAAAAAGAATTTGGTGGAATGTCCATGATTTTCAATCTCAGCTTTCATTTGTCTTGGTACCCTGTCCAACAGTTACTATATATACTATATATATATATATATATATATATATATATATATATATATATATATATATATATATATATATATATATATATATATATATATATATATATATATATATATATATATATATATATATATATATATATATATATATATATATGTCAATCATTCCTGGCAGAAGCCAGCCTTATTTGATTCTTCTGACCATCAATCTTAGTTTAGTTTAGTCATTTTATTTTGAATATGTCAAGCACAAAAACATTTGATCTCTCAAAAGCCAATAATTGATAAAAAAAAAATAACAAGACAAAGACAATATAGAATAAATACAAATGCCAAAAAATACATAAATCCATTCCTGTTAATCACATTTAAACAGCGATTGAGGACTGCACATTTAGAGTGCTTCCACGTGGCTTGTTTTGTCCATCTGGCATTTATGACAATAGAACAGATCTCATCACAGTTTAAATACTGCATGACAAAGAACATGAACAGAAACAAATGATAGATGAATTGTAAGAACAGAAATCACTGACCGCATTAAAAGTTCAGCTGACAGCATGCTCCCAGATGACATTTCACAAACATTGTCATAAGAATGTAATTTCATATGATGCCATGTCCCCTGCCTTTAACCAAAATGTATGACAGAAAATGGTATTTATGGTCTGTAAAGGAGGAAACATTTGTCTGCCTTAGTAATAACAAAACACAGGGTTAACACACAATTAGATAATTTAGAATAACAACTACACCTGCATATAATGAGGAAAATTTGCAATATGTGATGTGTTATTATCCCTAACGTATGACTTATAGTAAACAAACTAACCTTTTACTTGCCACCAAATTGAAAACTATTAATCTGACCATAGCTGACAGCCCACTGGAAGGTCATCTGATTTGTCAGATGGTATGAATATCTATTAAGGGCTCCATTTGAATGTTTGTATGCTGTATCTATATAAGCACATTTTTGTATGTATTATTTTTTAGACAACCTCTTATAATGTGTTTATTGTGCTTATACATATTATAATGAATATGTGGTTTATTGGTCAGCACCAAACGGGGAGTATGTGCTTTAATAGGACTGGAATGAGGGCGACACCACAGTTAAGCTTAGATAAAGAGGTGATTTGTTGTAATTAAGAATGTAAAATGGCTTTGCCTGGTATCTTTTATAGACAGCAGGCAGTGGGCTGGGCAGTCAGACAAATTTCCCACACACTGTTTCCTTGTCTCTTCTTATGCACACACACAGCTTCCTACATCATTGATTTCTTGCCCAGGCTTAGGAGTTATAGCCCGCAGGTACTTCAAAAACATGAGATAGAACAAGGCATACAGTAGATGGATGGAGAGAGGACAGAACAGGCAGTCGTGACGTCTTTAGGGTGGGTCAGTGGTAATGAGATCAGCTGGTGGAGATTTAAGGTGGTCTAATTAAGCCACAGCAGCATGAGTGTAACACATGTGAACATGCTAACCTTGTTTTGCTTAAGGGTATCTGTTCCCTCTTTATCTCACTGTTTGCCAGGTTAAAAATGGAAACATTAACTGGAGGCTACATTTATTTTGAAGGGCACAGTATTGGGTCAGTGTCAGGACAACTCTGGGTTAAGACATAAGACAATACGATTTATTTCAACAAGTCCTTAATTGGACAACAGATTTATGATATGTTTTGTACTTTTAAGACAGATTTCTTGATGTGAATACTCCCAGAGCAGAGAAGAATTTAAATATTGATTCTGTATGGGCTGTCACATCACAATGAGTCATGGGTTGTGCTATTTATAACTAAATCATGTTGTGTGCTATGCAGGCTTAGGTGCAGAGCAGGAGGATATCAGAGTTTGGGTTGTTGATAGAAATATACCCGTCTGTTTGCTGTACCTACAGTGTGCTGCTACGCCTCACAGTCTATTTTTTGCTACGACACGATACATAGCCGACAACGCCCCTGTTTCTTTCCTCAGATTTTCGAGCGTGCTGATTTACATAGTGGTGTTCGATTGCGAGCTTGTGTACTTGCAAAACGTGTGCCGTACCATCACGTTTTTGTGATTCCAGAATACATGTGTGGTTGTTGGCTGTGTTTCTGGGTGTATTTTGGCTGACTGCTTAGTGTGCCACTCCTGCTGTGACAGATGGAGTGCAGCCCACGCCCAGATTAACAGACCCACATTAATGAAATCAGGGTTCTGCTTACTGACTAACCCTCTGTCTCCCTATGCATTCTCACTCCCTCTGTGTCTATCCCCCTATTTGACTACTCTGTTTCTAAGTAGCAGAGATTCAGAGAGCACAGTGGGGTACTTAACTGTTGAGATAAAAAATAAAATAAAATAAAATAAAATAAAAAGCTAAATCAGATGGGAGGGAAGTGGGAGGCAGGTGGATGGCAAAAAAAGATTGAAAGAAACTAGACAAACCAATATGAAATAGTAGATTAAAGTGATTTTTGGAGGGAGTAACATTGACTACACTGGAAGGGATAAGGGACTGCAAAAGAAAGATAGGAAGTGCTATGAGGCTGCTGTTGCTAGGGGAGAGTGGTTAGACCAGACAGAAAGAGAGAGAGAGAGAGGGAGGGAGAGAGCTTGCAGCATTATTCTCCATCAGCACAAACACTGTCACCATGACTCCTACCAATGTCCTACTGCTTCACTGAAGGATGTAGTTTCCAGGGCAACCATTCATGGCCCCTGATTTTGGCAAGAGAGAGAGATAGAGGAGGGGAGGGGAGGGGCACTGTTATACGGACAGGAGTGCTAACATATGGTGTGGGACAAAAGGTACTGAAGGAGGGGGATTATGGGGGAGGGGGGGGGCGGGACTAGGTGTAAGGTGAAGGTCAAATGAAAGGAACTATTGTTCCTGGCAAAAGCAAAAAATCATAGCCTGAGTGATACAGGTACAAGAGAGAGGGATGTGTTGGGAAAGTGAGAGTTGGAAGTAGAGCTGCACAGTATATTATATCATGATGTAAGTATACACAATAGTCACATCACAGGTCGTGGTCCTGCAATATATAGGAGGCAAATGAACTCAATGTGTTCTTATCTAATTTCAAGGTTACATGACACACCCTGCAGCCAGCGATCCGCCAATCACAATCATTCTTAATCAATCTGGAGTGAGTCGCTGGTAACAACTTTGAAAATGAGCAACAAACTGTTAAAATCACTGTTAATTGAAGACTTGGTGCAGAGAAAAAAAAAAGTTTGGCCATTTACGTCGGCACCACACAGCCATTATGTCCTCACGAGTATTTTTTTTCATATTGCAATACATATATATATATATATATATATATATATATATATATATATATATATATATATATATATATATATATATATATATATATATATATATATATATATATATGTATGTATGTATGTGTTGCATAACTATAACTTGTACAGCCCAAGTTGGAAGTTATAGCTATAAAGGTAGAAGGTTAGAGCGTAGGAGGGAATAACAGTGACCTACATTCACTGAGGTAAGGGTGTTCTGCAGGAGTGGTTGCAGCTTTACTGTGTTCTGTGTCACCTCACAGACACAAACATATACATAGAAGAAAAGATAGAGGCTATTTGAACAGTGGTTCATTGCTAAAGCTGCAGACAGCTGTCAGGGCTAGAAGGTAGTCGATGTTAACGGTAAAAGGACAAGTGAAGGCAAAAGTGTGCTGAGACGACAGGGAGAGAAAAAAACGACAGATAAGGGAAAAGCTGAGGTTTGCAGCATTTGTAACCACAGCCTTATCTTATTTCACAGGGACGATGTAGCCAAAGCATTAACTTATAGGCTTGTGTCAATGTTACGGATATTTTTCAATTTCCATTAAATGTAAATGAATCTCCAAAGAAACTGGTTCTTTCCGAAAATAATATAGATGTATGGAGAAATACAATTAATATATATCACAAAATGCAAACATGTTGCATTTTGAAATGTTCGTGAGCAGGAAAGGTCTACAGATTAATCATATTACGGAAAGAAGTTTATTTATTATTTTCAAAGCGACAAATCTAATTTAATCAGATGAGATGCATTCATTACCTGAGTTTATTCCCTTGTATTTCTTGTGCCATGAGTGTATTATTAGCATTGAGTACATAACAAGTGACAAGGTAAGATACACTGCAGATAAACAATATAAAAATAAGGAGTGAGAAGATGTATTTTCTATTTATGCTTATTTTTTTCTTTAGTACTTTGAAGTTTTTGGCATAATCAGAAATGCAATATAGAGTGGTGCTAATGCTGCTACTTTTGCTGAATCTTTTCACCCCATCTGTTAACTGTTCTCATCCAAATTAATCTGCTTTATGGTTTCCTTTATTTCCACCCAGCATTATTTCCATTAGCTGTTGAGCTTCATCGCCTCATATTATCTTGCCATTTCACTCCTCACTGAAAACGGACTCTACTTTTATTTCTCCTTAGCAGTTTTACAGAATAATAGTAAAATAATAGTATACACACAGAGGAAAAAATTAAGGAAATTTTAACCCCCCCATACACTTACAGCACATTTGTAATTGCTTTGTGTCCTGTCACTTGGGAAAAACAACGTCCACCATCTGCCACATGATCCAGCTGGGAACAGACAGCAAGGTGTTAGAGCTGGCTTGAAGCCCAAATAGGCATACAGACAATACTTCACACATCACTTGTCCACAGTATTCTCAAACATGTGTATGGAAGGACATAATTGACCATAAAAATCCTCAAACCGAGCCAACATTGTAGTTTTACTTTCAACAGTTGTGTTTGTTTCTTTGGTTTTCTTTCAGCAATTTAAGAAATATGGTAATTTATGGATGGATAGTGTGTTACCATGCAAGTATAGCTGTAAAAACCTACACTTGAATTATAATTAGGATTTGAATTTACAGCAGCATTGTGCTTTTTTTTTAATCAATAAGTACAAACAGTACACACAGACACTAATGCACAACAGTTTCAGAGGGAAGGGTGTGGTCCCTGTTGTTGTTGGTGGTGGTTTGCAGTCATAAACATTACATATTTTGCTGCCACTGCAGTGTAAAAAAAAAAAGACAGAGATGTACCTTCAGGATCTTTCCCTTCAATCCAATCACTGTTTTGGTGGTGAGCATCATGTTTCCTATCTGCATCCTTGCACTTCCAGGCCCCTCTTCCACCTCCTCCTCCTTCTCTTCCACTTCAGCTCATTATGTAACACTGCGCTCCACTGCGCTTTCTGCCCAACTGGCCGATGGTAGGGTGAGACAAGGGGATGAATAAAGTAAATGTGGCAAAATGGAGCCTGGGTGATTTAAGTTGCTGTGAAAACCTTGGGTGGCACAAAAGAGTGAAAAGGACATTCATACACAGAAATGAATAAGACTGCAAAGCTCAAACTTAGGGGACAATACAGACAGAATCACAAATGATGATGTCCCAGTATTAACAAGACTGGCTTGTCTCTGTGGTATATCAGTGATGCATGCAAAAGCAGATGATTTTCAAAACACAAAGTCACAGAAACTAAGACAGAGCTATGATAGGAATGGGAAATATCCATCCTCATCCTTATCTTTAATGTGCCAGTCTGTGCCAATGAGCTGTTTAAAAGCCGATCACATTAATATTACTATAAACGTTGAAAGGCATGATTAAGACTTTTGTCAATAACTGGAAGGGATGGGTGTTGGCTGACTGAGTTTTCACACTAGATTAGACAAAAGGTCAAGGGGAATGAGTGTTAGAGGAGAGAGGGAGAGAGAGAGGCAGGGAAGAGAGAAGGAAGGAGGTTGTGTAAGAGAAACCGAAGAAGAGAGAATATTGAGTGTTTTGCTCTGCAACAGAGGTCAGCAAATCAAATAAAAAACAGTGACTGTGTAAAAATCAATGTTTAGGTGATTTAAATTTGTCGCCGTCCTGAAGTGAGAGAGGAGTAATAAGAGAGAGTGAGAACTGATGTATAAAGAGACATAGACAGTTCATTAGAGAGGGGATGGCTGCCTTTACACATTAAATCATATGTCAGAGTGATGGACAACATTTTCTTTTTAAAGAGCCACCTGCCTTACCCTTTTACTTCCGTCTGCTTTCAGAATGACTCATCACTCTTGAGGGCATTTTGTTTGTGAGCGTTTTCATGAGGGCACCGGTGCCTCATCAAGTTCCCATATTAAATACGACATTTAAAAAAAAAAAAAAGCAGAGGAGCACTCATCTCTTCATCATTTTTATTACATTAATTGTGCTTTCTCTTCATTCCCATTTCTGTGTTTGAGTCAGTAGAATCAGGGTCATTTTTCAGCTGAGAGAATCGGAAGAGGACTTATCAACTGTAGGAAGAGTCTTGTCTTTTAACTGAATGTGATTGTAGCTGTCTCTGGAGGAAGTAGTCTTGACCTTTTATAGACTCCAATTCTGTGTTCTCTCTGTAGCACTTGAAACAATGTTGTCAAAGTTGCTGAAAAAATTACAACTTTTTGGGGAACAGAGATGTGAAACAATTCATGACCCACCGAATTCCACTGGTCTACAAGGAAAATACTCTCAGAATAAACATTTGACCACATGTGTGTTACTGATAACGAAAACTCAAGTCTTAAATGTTGGTTGGCTCAAGTTTACAAGATAAGTCTTGGGTCAAAATGTGAAATTCTTAGAAGTAACAAGAGGATAGGTTTCAGTCCAAAGGAATATTGGTCTCAGATCTACCAGATCGACTTCAAAACACTGTCTGTACATTATGATCCGTTCACTTTACAGGTTCTTTCTAGTGGAATATTTACTAATCCATTGTATACATGCACATAAACCACCATATATGTGGAATAACACACCATCATATATATTAAAAATGTGCACTTTTGTCATTTGTTTTCTAATTTAGTGCATTTAGTGTCTGAAGTAGATACTTTCTAAAAAGGAAAAAAAAATGTAGAGCAGCGTTCTTGTATGGTGCCTGATTTTTAAATCTTTGTGAGGAAATTTAATATGACATTAAAAATTACACTCAAAAGGGGCTGTAGGTGATAATTATTCTAAATATTCAATTATTGCTTGATTGCTTTTTCAATTTATCTATTAATTGACTGCTCTGTAAGCATGAAATATTTATTGAAAAACACAATAACTGTATTAATGGATCCAATCAGGCGATAACATGGAGACACCTTTCACATTTAGTTTTATCTAAGCAGAGTTACTGATATTATGCATTATACGTATCTGAGTACATATTTAGAAGCACTTTAACATCATATATATCTACATTTGGGAAGATAATATTTTTAGGTTAAATTTTCAAATTACTGCTTAGTAACACATGGACCTGAAACAGACATATTTTTTAAAGCTTTGCACAAATATTCAAAACATGCAGTTCTCAACAAAAATAGTTACAGAGTTGAAGAAAAAAACACTTCTAGATATTATATTCCGTTATGCTGAAAATAAATTTTAGAGTAAAATATTGAAAAGTTTGTTTTATTCACATAATGTTTTACCATGTGGACAGGTTGCCATAGTAACATGTAAACAACTCTTTACCATTGTACATATCACCCAAAATGTTAACTTATTTTTTTAAAACATGCCAGATATAATCACAAAGTGTTATTTAATACTAACACAGTGTTATTCATCACTTGGGGTTGTTCATACTGATATAAGTAAAATACAAATGGAGTCATTTCTCTGCCACAGCTCACGGATAGTTTCTAAATATGACCAGTGTGTGAATTTACAAACTTGATCATTCAGAATTTGAATTTGTCACACTAATAGAAAGCCTTTTGCACATATTTTTGTTAATTTAATGCAGCCGAGCAGAAGGTTCAGAATGTATTGTGTAAGTGATATTTAAAAAAAGGTTAACAGTTTGAGATCTGTCGCAAAAAAATTAACCTACTTGATAAATAATGGGTACAAATGTAATTTATTATGGTGCAAATTTACTTTTGTGTTCAAACCCTAATACAGACTAGAATTGTCATGTCAGCTGCATTTGTATTTTAGTTCAAAAATATGGAATATGCACTTTGGTTCAGTCTGGACAGTTCCTCTGCAGACGGAGGACTGAAACAGCATTATGTGCCTCTATATAACTGTAGAGAACTGTGTGCCAAGAAAGACGTCATTGTCAGTTTGGATTAAGTCCCTGAATCCATTAGTGTAAGCACACCTCACAGAGTTGGTAACTTCAAATTATGAAATATGGAGGGGCAAACAGAAAGAAATATAGCTTCAAAGTAAGGATTGGAATAACTGAAGTGATTGTCAATTACACTTTACTTTGAAGCTGACTGGATAATAGAAGAGGAAGTTATATGAGTGGAAGGTGGTGTTCTTTGCCCTGGATGTCACATGAGGTCAAGTTACTTCTTCCAGACACAATTCCTTCTGGTTGGATGGCCCTCTGCTCACTTAATCTTCCCTTTGGAAAGAACTCAGAAAAAGACTTAAGAGAAATGAAAGGAATATAAGAAGCAAGTAGGTCATTACTGTGAAGGAAGAGGCGGACTTAGCTATGTGACATACTGCACAAACATAAAAATAATGACAAATACATTAAAAAAAAACATTAAGTAAAGGTGGATTCACTCTTTTTTTCTGACTATTACAACTAGTAATAGTTTATTTGTTTTTATTGTCATAATCAAAATGTACAGGATTCCTGAATTATGTCTTAGTTGTTTTGAGTCATTGTAATGGACAACTTACTGGTATAACCTCTAGGAAACTAAAATGTATTATCAAAGGAAAATATGCAACCAAATATGCAGCACATTCTGATATAAAACTAAAATATCCTTTTGTGGAAAGAGTTTAGTTGAATTCAGTGAAATAAGAAATAATCGTAAAATTATGTGTTGGCCTGTTTCAGCTTTTATCATTGTATTAAAGGTTTATAGTGTACATTTTACCAAATAGTTGAGCAGATATTAAGTGTCCCCAGGAGGGAACATTTGATTTATTAGTATTTCACAATCTCTCTCTTGAAATATCATATGAAGTTTGACTACCTTCCTTCTATCCATGGTATTTAATGACTATTCTTACTGAATGAAACACATTATTATATGACTCCCAGTATAAGTGGTTACTGTGGAATTTATTTCAAATATCTTACTTTTGACGTTTTAACACATGCACCTTTAAAATGAAAGATTTAAGCAGCTTTTCCTTCTATTTAAACAACTCTTTTCAAAGACGTCTGTTTAAAGGTTTAGTTCACTGCTGCGGTTTCTCTGATAGCCGTATACTTGGAATGCTGATCAAAATGTTGTAAAAGATAAATATGGAAACAGAGTACTTTTTATACTGTTTGAATGTATGGTGGTCTGTAGCCAACAATGTACAGATTTTCAAGTGTCTTGTAAAGCCCATGTGGCCCGGGCACGGTTTGGCAGGACACTTTAATAAATTCAATCAATCGGTCAATCAATACTTACATTGTTCTCAAAATGCACCTGTTTGAATCAAATATAAACCAAATAATAACCAATTTTGATTTGTCTTCTTTAATTTCAGATGCTGAAGGTGGAGAAGTGTCCCCCCCAATGGGTGCCGGTGTAGACAGCAACAGCTGGCACTTTCGCTATGGCCCCGGTGGACCTGGTGCACCCCCACAACACCTAAAGCCTGGCGAGGTTCCCCCAGAAGCTTTCATCATCCCAGGCTCCCCCGCCATTATATCCATCAGACAGAACCAGGGAGGTGAGGATGACAAGAGTGATTTCATCACCTTTGGCAAGAAGGAGGAGGCCAAGAAGAAGAAAAAGAAGAAGAAGGAGAAGAAAGACAAGAAGGATAAGGGAAAGGATGATGGAGATGAGTAGAGGAGCAGAAAGAGGAAACAGGAATGAAAAAAGGGTGTTGTTAAAACAGAGGTACCAACCAAAGTCCACTGGGCATAAAGAATATGTGAAAACTCAGAGATTTGCAGTTTCATTCACTGATAATATTTTAAAGCTTTTCTTTTGACAACCTGGCCTTATCGAGATTTGCTTTACCTCTAGTCTCTGAGGTAAATTATTGATTTTGCCTTGATAAATAATACAATTATTGACTTTCCCCCATGCCCTTTTGTGCCTATACACCAGTCATCCCAAATAGAAGAAGGACTCGGTCTTTGCCCTGATCTAGATTTGTTTCTCCTTTAACCCACTGGGCATGTTGGCACCTCTGTCTTATCCCCTCCCCCAAAACCATTCTCTCTGAGAGAAGACAAATACTTTGTACAAGAACCACAAAAAGTTCTGTGCCAGCCAAGGAAAAGAAGAAAGACAAAGAAGATTGAGACAGATGTATGATATCTGGAGCTGGACACACACTACTTGTAAATAGCACAGGAGAGAGTCACCGAAACTTAGGCTTACATGACACTGCTGCAGATTCCTCTTGTAATTACCAACAGTGTTTCCTGAGATCTCAATGAAAACACATGCACACACACGCATGCTCGCCAACACAAGCATCCAAACACAAATACACCTATTTACTATTATGTAACGGACATGGAAAGCACTTAACAACTGGAGATACAGAGAAATAAGATGGAGAGTATTCAACTGACAACAAAGAAATGTGCTTGAAATTAGACACTGCAAGCTTTTCTGCCCTGCACAGTCACCTCTGCAGTGCACATGTACATCAACTCTCTCAGGATGGAACGCAGCATCCTTTGCAATCACTCTGTATTTGCTTATTGCATTTGAAAGGACACAGAGAGCTGCGTTTCCAGCCTGAACGCCAAACGAGTAATGAAGAGAGCACCAGAGAGAGTGGAAAGATGGGAGGATATGACACATTCTCCCCCAGAATCTGCGGGAGAGTCCAGTAAAACCTGGCTTGTGACTCCATATTTAAAGTCAGAGGACTCTCATGATACTTTGCAGAATAATAGGAGTCTAGAATTTTTGATAACACCACCTCCTCTCCCCCTGCTGCAGCGAAGCCTGACGCTTTCTGCTTTGAATGTTTGGTAGCAACCAGTCCTTACCTGATACCTTGAGTTTACAACTGCTCACCTGCTTGTACTTGCCCTAAGCTGCCACGAGCCATCCTCTCCTTCCTCAACTGCCCCACCCCCAACCCCTCCCAACTCATCAACTATCTCACCTCCACTGACTGCCTCCTCTTGTGATGATGAAGTCTGTGAACTTGTTCTGTTTTCATTTAGTCTCTCGACAAATATACGTCACACTTCAGCATTCTGTTATTTTCTTCCTCATCTTAGCTTTAATTGCTTCTTGCGTGTCATCCCACAGCCATTTTTTGCTCCGTCACTCCCTCTAAGCCCCCCCCCCCCTCTCTGACCCCTTGCTCAGGACTGACCCTGAGAACAGCCTGCTCTGAACATTGTGGTGTGCTGACAACAGCATGGAGTAATGTATACGAGGCCAAGGGAAGCCCAGTCGGGGGCCCTGAACTCTTGTCAGATGTCTCTCTTAAGTGCAAAACGGTTCAGTGCTTTTAACTTGTGAATACTACACTATGCTGTTTATTTCCTGTTTGTAGACACTGATGAGAGAGGACCAGGTGGGATGAGGCAGATCACACAGGTGGAGAGTTCTAATAAAGTAAAGAGACCGGTGCAGTGGCCTGGCCCTCCCCCTCCATTTCTAAGTTGTTCTCCAAATTGATTGTTTAGGATTGTTGAGTCACATATTAGCTTGTATGTACGCTGTAAATTTAGCGTAGACATTTATAGATTGTCTCTACACAAGTAATTATCAGCTGGAAATATCAGCATCAAGGGATTCCAATCCCATAGCTATATCCCACCACTCCTCTCTCAAGAGGTTTTGAAAAAAGGAGCAAAAACGTCTCAATCTGCTCCTGCCAGATCCCTTCCCTGCCTGTTTCTTGTTGCCACGTCCCCAAGGTTTTGCGGCTCAGTATGACGTCACTCCATTAAGTGGCTGCTGCATGTACTGCTCTAAGGAAACACATACTATATAGAGAAATATATATATAAATAGATAGATGGCTATGATTTTATTCTTTTGTATTATCATTTTTTCTTCATTATTCACACAGGAGATATTTGTATGTACTTCTGCCTATGCCAAACATCTGTGGAATACAATCTTCACCAATCACAGATGGCTGATGGCGACCACGACTCATCTTTAGATATTTGTAAATGCTATAGTGTGATACCTTTCAGCGCAAGTTTGTTTATTTTTTATTTTTCCAACCATGATTTCTGTTTTTTGAGAACAAGCAAAGCAAGAAAAAAAAAATGTTAAAAAAAAGAAATAAAATAAAAAACAAAACTCTATGTCCAGCTTTGACATGACGATCTAACTAACACTGTAATATTGTAACTGAAATATGTATGATCCTATGATGAGCTATCACGTCCCTTTCACTCCTTTAAAAAAAAAAAAAAAAAAAATCAGAAAAAAAATCTGGTGTTAAAAAAAAAAACGTATATGTAGTGTATGCTTGTGTTTAGTGACCTTTCATGCTGTCATTCTTTCCCAATGTATGGTGGTGAAATATGGTGGCAATGTGCTGTTCTAAACTGATCAGCCCAGCTCTGTTGTAAAACCTTTTTTTGTACACCGACTCATCAACTGTGACAGTGAAGTAGTGAATTTTCATTTATTTCATTTATTTTACGACTTTTTAATTTTACCTAAATGGATAATGGTGGTAATGTGTTTTGTTTATAAATCACTAATAAAGTTTTCTTTCTTAAAAATTAATTTCAGGGCATTTTTGTGTGTGTGTGTATGTGTGTGTGTGTGTGTGTGTGTGTGTGTGTGTGTGTGTGTGTGTGTGTGTGTGTATTCCTATCTTTATGGGTGTGTTGATCTGTTTAGACTGTCACGCTATGGGGACCTCTGACTCCATGGGGATCAAAATTCAGGTCTCTACAATGTTTAAATAATAAATGTTGGTTAAATCTCTGTGAAGTATGCAAATTTGTGCAAATGATGTCCCCTATAAACATATTAACTTGTTTTTTTTTTTTTTTCTGGAAGGCCCCATAAAGCACAGGGGAAACAGATGTAAAACAAAACATATTTTTCAAAGGTTTCAAGATGTTTCCTTTTTTTGTTTACATGTTTTTTTATTATTATTCTAATTTCTTTTTATTGTTTAATTATTTAGGTTTGTTCATATTTTCAGTATTATTTTTTTAATTATTAAAATTTTATTGAATTTTATTGAAATGTATAATTTTATTTCTATTTAAAATATTTAAAAAACTTTTCATTAAAAAAGGACAACTTGTGTTTACACTCACTACCCAATGTCTACTTTACCTACAAGTAATTATTACAAACTTTGTCCTCATGAGCCATGGAAACAAGTATGTATGTGTGTGTGTGTGTGTGTGTGTGTGTGTGTGAACTTACAGTGACATGAATAAAATAGTGATTGATTTTCACTAAATTATTCTACAACCCAAATGTTTTTATTCTAACTGGTAATCATTTGTGCATTTCTCAAATAATACAGTGAATGATATTTTCAGTGTAATATGGCATGAGAATTTAATAACACATTTTTATGTCTCAGAGGATATTATAAAATGGTTTTAGTGATTTATCAGAAAGGAAGAAAATGACCATTTAGAGTAAATATCTTCAATATAAATCAGGTAGCACAGAAAAACCCTTCTACTTTATAATATCCTATATTCACACTTTCTGTGCCCTCACAAGCATTGAGAAAAGCTCATTCCCTGTAGAAAGGAAAGTGACCTGTGTGGCACTGATGCCATATTTTTCTTTATCAAAAGCCACAGTCACAGATGGTCCAAACAGTCCCTTGTGAAAGGAGGCTTCCAGACACAAAATAATTTAATAGAGTGGCTAAGTAGATTTATTGTCTGCTGTGGGCAACTTAAAAAATCAAAATGGAGAGACATTGGTCATGCTGCCCTAATTAAAAGGCAGAATATTTAATCAATATTTATATATTGTGCAGGAAACTCGATCGAGTTTTCAAATTCTGGAAGGATTGAATTAGAGAAGATCAAAGGATCAGGAAACATCAATAAAATATCATTGCTTTACAGAAAACAAAACATGTTTCTATGATTACAGATATTGTATGAAATACTCTCTTCAGCAGCAGCTTTGAACATTTTGCAACACTGGAGCAGAGAAACAGTAAATTGCACAATAAAGTACTTCATAAAGTGACTGCTGATATGATGCAAAATTATCTCCAAACTGCATTACATTAATCTGTATTTGTTTAAAACTGCTTAATAAAATCACCAACACCCACACATACAAAATATTATATTTCCCCACAGTATTCCCATGAGCATTCACAGAGTGGGCAGTGTTATTTTTCCTGAACTTTAGATAATTTGAGTTTTACAAAAACAACTGAATGTGTTCAGTGTCCCGCAGTGTCTGCATAATGAATATGGATATTTACTGTGGCAGAGTGAACAGAGTTATACAAGGAGAGTGGTGACTGCTCACTGTCCTTACAGGTTAATTACATCTGCAGAGACAAATGCAACCAGTCTGAACAGATATTACAGTGACCACTGTCACTATTGGATGTAAATAAAAAAGTAAAAACAGAAATGCTGTGATTATAAAACAAAGTCACGCAATGTGAGTTTGCACTGGTGATGTCGCAAATATAGCATCTGTAATGGTATTTTCCAAATACCATCCTCCTTTAATGTGAGTAAAGATGTTGGACTTCATGTACCATAATGCAGTGCGTTACAAAGGTATTCATCCTTTATATGCTTCACCCTCCAGTATTTTCAGTGACAAAATATAACAAAAAAATCCACATGGGTGCTCATTACTTACAAGGCTATACATTCAGAACAGATGGCCGCTTATGTTATTAGTTATTGTTTGATAGTAACTGACATTAAGTAGGAAGCTTTAAATGCTCAGGCACATTGCTTTGTCCCTGTTCATCTCATGGATGTATTATGGTTCATCCCCACGCAGCAGGCATTTTCTATCTGCAGGGGGATGAGTAAAAGGCGCCATCTCCTGGTAACAATTTCACAACACATATTTTCCAAGAGGGTTTGTTGTTGTTTAAAGCGATTAAAGGGGAATGGAGAGAAGCTTGGAACACAGATGAATATATTACAGTTGTTCTGACATGCACAGGGGGGAAGTAACTAAGAAAAATTATGTGGTTATTGCACTTAAGATTTTTAAAATTACATTTAAATTACTCTCATTGTCAGTAGTTCAGGAGCTGAAGCCACACTGAAAAGTCATAAGTTCAATACAACTTGTTTCTATAATTTACTTCTATTTAACACAATTAGTTATAAAATGGTCAATACAGCACAGCATAACACTACACGTCGAGCAGTAGCGGTGTTTCGCATTATAAAAAGTGCACTTCACTCAATTGTTTGTTTTCGTTATGGGAGTATTTGTTCTTTTGACTAATTATATATAAAATGTGATGGTTTTATTCTATTTTATGGTTGAAATGTGTTCAAAATGTGCCTGAAATGAATACATTAGAGCTATGTGATTCATCTTAACAGCTAAAAAGAAGATGTTTTATCAAAATATGTATATGTATGCCATGAAAAGCATGCTAAACTGCCCACAGATTTGCCATTTGACTAATCTACCTATAAGACCCAGAGGAGTGCCAAAAGGTGATGTGATTTAAAATTAACAACTCAAAAGCCAAGAGGCTGCTAACTGAGTACTCTATTAGCATTATTTACTGTGCAAATATGTTCATTAGAGTACTCAACTAGCAGCCTTGTCTTTTGAGTTATTAATTTTAAATCGCATCACCTTTTGACTTATCTCTGGGCTTTCTAGCAAGTGTAAAAAAACATGGGTATTCTAGTGTTAAGGTGTTAAAAACATAATTACTGAGGTTCATGATTTTCTTTACATGTTTAAGTTGTGAAATAAGAATTATTTTTGCTTATAGGCACTAAAAGACATCTTGTGTGATGTAATGTCTGACTATTCATTTTATAATGTTTAGACTATTGCATATTGTTAAAACCTGATATAAAAGAGAATGTTTGGATCACAGTCATGGTTTAAAGGGATTGATATATCGAGAAAAATATATTTTGACCTATGCATTCTGCACTTTGTGCATAGTTTTTTATTTTTATTTTTACCAGCTGAGATTGATCAAAACCTGAACTTAAAGTTCAATGGCGAGCCAGTGAGACCTGAAGATTTGACTGAGGAGAGCCAGCATCTGGTATGGCCAGCCACAGGATCTGCCTAGAACATGATTCGTCAATTCTCTACACTCATAAACAGATAAGACATTCACAAAATCTACTCAAGTAGTGAGCAACTCAGACAAGAACAAGAACACACACATCCACAACAAACTTTGCCTTTCAGAAGAGACCAGAGCACATTGAATGTTATTTATTTACATTTTTGTGTCTATTTATGGTGCAAATGTGCATCATAGGGAGCCGGCTTAGGTAGGCAGGGTTGTGAATTAATGTTGGTTTACCTTGTATAAAATATAATCTATCAAACCATTCCATTGTGTATGTGATATCTCTGCTGACACAGAGTTTCCGACTATGCAAATGTTTCTAGGACTTACTGATACTGGCCTGGTACATTTAAATTATCTAATCAATACAATTATCGTAGAACTAAAAACAAACACAAACAGGCTAAATCATATATTCACACACTACAAACTAAACTTTAATAACTCAAAATAACAAAAGGGACACATGGTACTTTTCCCGCTTGTTGACTAAGTATGGAATGTCCTTGCCACTTGAGCTAAAGTTCTTTATCTTAAGCTAACATGTTGATTTCAAGCCTGCGTGAAATCATCAGCTTTAATTCATACCACCTGTTATACCAAACAGGAAGTGGCAGACAGGAAGTGACAACGACGGGACAATATCAAAATACACGCACCATAAGGAAAATCAAATAACCTCTAAATAATTAATAATATGCCTCTCTCGCCTGAAAAATTCCCCTTTGTGAACACAAACACATACTATATGTCTATGACTGTCAGTACCATAATGCAATGTTTTTGTTTTCCCGCAAAAAAAAATGTCTGCTGTAACCTATCATATGTAAGTTTAGAAGTCATGTGGTGTACTGGGCCAATGAGAGTCAAGAAGAGAGGTGGGCTATTGTCTGGAGGAACGGAAGACTGAGAGCTGGTGGAGCCAGACCTTAACATTGAAGTTGACTTTTGTTGAACCGGCGCTAGCCATTCGGTGATTTTCTCAGTTTTTTTTCCTGACTGCTTTTTATGGAGGGTGGTGGTTCATGGTAAATGCCGGCGCGTGAAGCTTCGAGTCTTCTCTATTAAGACCACGGTAAAGCTAGCTACGTCCCCAAATGAAGCTAGCCGAGTCATTTGAAAACTCGTTGCCTGTTTGCAGTGGATCAGGAAGGTTACTGGAGGATACCAGCTGGTATATCATCTGTTTGGTACATATCCTGACCGGTAAGTGAATAGAGGGCTTGAACCCCAACGTTAGTCTTATTCATCATAGTAAGTGAACTCCATTGTCTCTCCGTCGGATAACTTTTTTTTATGTGCACCAACGTAATGTTCCCCTACGAGTTTTTATTGTTTCTTGCAAGCCTACATGTTATCAAATAAAATAGCTATGTTTGATTAGCAGCCCTGGTGCTTGGTAGCTAGCTAATATATTTTCGTTTGTTTTTAGGCTCCTTAATTAATATATAATATGGGGAAAAGGAAATATAATGTAGCTAAAGAAGGCTTGTCTTTAGATAAAATTGACTCAGCAAGTGTGAGCTACAAAACTGCTCCTGAAGCTTTGTTAGCTAAATTAGATTAACAATTGTATATACGTTATTATGATGTAATTTAAATAAGATTAGTGTCCACTTAGTATATTAATGTGATTGTCTTTGGCATAGTAAGAAAGAAAGAAAAAAAGTTCACCAAGTTGCCTTATCTTCGAGGACAGTATAGAATCGGATACCACCGATCACCATGGTCTGGGGTGCTTCATCTGTGGTGGTGGTGGTTCTGGTACTGAGGTGCAAAAACTATCAAAAGTAAGCCAGAAAGGTTACCAGTAGCTATTATTGTATTGTACGATTGTAGATGATGTCATTCTGATTAACAGACGACATGAGGGATGGAGATGACCCAAAGCTGATGTATCATTTGGATTGCAGAACAAAACTGTATTATTCAAGAAATGAATCAATTGCACACATTACACATTTTGTTTAATTCACTCACGTTTGTTGCCACTCTCTGTCAATCCTTTCAATGAATCACAATATAGGAGGTACATGATGTGCCATAAATGAAAACTTCATGAGCTTGTCTTTCATCCATAGGACAAAATGCTCAGGACAATCAATCAGACAGTATGAACAAACTCAGCAGGGTACAGAATGGCATAGTTTGTTTTGTTTCAAACTTGCCAAACAGGACAAGGGTTCCCACATAAATCTGTATGATATCACTCTATGACTACAGTGGCTTAAATGTTTTAATTCCTCTCCTCAGGTCACTCACAAGAAAAAAGTCATTCTTTGAGGTGCTGCTGGATATACATGGAGACATGTTTCTGCTCATCTCCCCTGCTCGTCTCTGGAATTTTCCCAAGTGAAGGAATATCTAATCTACTATTAAGAGCTTCTTTGAGGAACTTGAACTCACCTTTTTGGTGGTATTTCTTGTACTAACGTATTTTGATTTAGATTTTGTCAAGTGTTAACACAGAAATGTAGTTGACATTTCAATTTGGGTTTAGAGATAGAACTTTGTATTTACAGCTACACTGTATAAAACAGAAAATGTTTGACTTTACAATGGAAATAATGTTGGTGTAATCAGGGTACTAATATACAGTCATGGAAAAAATGTTAGACCAGCAAAAGTCATCAAAAATAATTCTTGTCTAATCAAGTACTAACTCTTTTGTGTATCATGTAACTAAAAGTCATGAGGGTTGTTGGATCAGCTGTAGGTCTGTCAGCCTGACTGAGAAAGACAACAACAGCATGGCTTAAACAGTACATGGTGTATTTTAGAATACTGATGTAATATATTTATGTGTACAGGAAATGTTCACTTGTTGCTTCATATCATCATCCCTTAAGATTTAAGATATTGTGCATTGTAATAAAAATAGAGTATAAAATGTTTTGCTCGGTTGTCATTGTTGAAATTGTATACCTTATTCGATTTGATTATTTTGCCTTTTTTAAGGATAATGTCTTGAAATCTTTAAAATCTTATTTGAAAACATTTTTTATTGGAAATTGTAATGTTGATCTATGTGTTCATTGTATACTTGTATGTATCGTAAACTCCACATCAAACTTGTATAATCCAAGATGAGTCTAAATGTTGCGCTGTCCGTGGTCCTGGAACAGGAAAGGTCTGCCCTCCCTTCACAGCAGTGATGTATTTCTGCTTCAATAATTAGTGCCTTATTTTGAATATTGTGTTTTGCTTAAAACACAAAGACAAACATTGATTCGTATCTTGAAAGTAGTTATTAATAAATAATGATTATCTTTGTCCAGAAGCCTGGTGTAAAATGAGGTATGTTTTCCAGTAACTAAGTAGAAGTACTTCCTTTACTGTACTTAAGTACAGTCTTTAGATATCTGTACTTTACGTGAGTATTTATTTTTCTGGCAACTTTTTACTCTTACTCCTTACATTTTTCTATGAATATCTGTACGTTATACTCTATACATTCTCAGAATTAGACTCATTACTTTTTCAAACTAGACAAATGTGACCGTATGAAAAATAAGTCGAAAATCAGAAACTGTAACTTAATGTATTGTAATTTTGACTGTTTATGTCACAATTCTCAATTTCTTGTCTCATAATTTTTACTTTAACTCATAATTTTGACCATTTAATCCCATGATTATGCTTTGTTTCTTTTTTCTATTAAATTTCCTATTTATGACTTGAGTTTTTCATAAATATCCTGTCCATACCCATAAACTGAGTACCATGACTCAATAAAACACATAATTTACACAGTAACTCACCTTTTAAAGGCTTTATGTTTTAGATATGTTTTTCCTGTTTAAAAAAATGCAGTTTTACTTTTTACTTTATTATAATTGAGAAGTTGTACTTTTTTACCTTTACTTCAATAAAGGCATTGAATCAGTATTTGGCCTTTTACCAGAGTATTTTTTTCACACAAGTAGCTTTACTTCTACTTAAGTACAGAATGTGAGTACTTTGACCACCTCTGATCTTTTCCCCTGACAAATCTATTATTATTATTATTTTCTCAGTCACAGCACTTTTGTCTAAGATGACTTTCATATGAGAACTATTGAAGTTATGGGGTCAGGGTCCTGGTCTTCGAGAGCTACTATCCTGCATATTTTGGATGTACCCCCCCCCCCCCTCCCAACACACCTGATTCAAATGATAAACCTCTCATCAACCTCTGCAGAATAATGCTAATAAACACTAGGTGTATTGGAAGAGGAATACATCTACAACATGCAGGATAGTTGCTTTTGAAGACTAGGATATGGCATGTCTGTTTTAGGCTCTGTCCAAAGGGTTGCAGTTGTAAAAAGCCAACTCGTGGTGCCGCTGCAGACTAATAGAACTGTGGAACAGACATATCCACCCACTGATACTGCGTAAAAGCAGCGGTAATATAATAGGATATCCACATATTTCATTGTGATTTTTACGTGTGTAAGTTTCAAAGATCGAGCTACTGGATAATAATTTATCATTTTCTATTTGTTGTGGATTGTAACTGAGCAGCGGCCATATATATCATGATGAGAGACAAAGGATTTTCCGCGACAGGCGCGATCTTCTTTATTCTAACACTACACCTCGTTGATGGAGATCTGAGTTATTCTATTCCAGAAGAAATGAAACGCCAATCTGTTATTGGAAATATAGCCAAAGACCTCGGACTTGACCTGAGCACCATTTCTTCACGGAAGGCCCGGCTGGATTTTGAGCGCAATCATAAACGCTACTGTGAAATCAACCTGGGAAACGGAGATTTGGTCACATCGGAAAGAATAGACAGAGAAACCCTTTGTGGACAGAAAGCATCCTGTGTTTTAAAAGCTGATCTAATGCTGGAAAATCCTTTGGAGCTTCACCGTGTAAGTCTACATGTTCAAGATGTCAATGATAACTCACCGAAATTCAAAAAGAATTTGATCGAAATGGAAATAAGCGAGTCCGCAGTCAGAGGTAACCGCTTCTCAATTGAGGAGGCCCATGATGCAGATGTAGGCCAAAATGCTGTACAAAGATATACTCTACAGAAGAACGATTACTTTATTTTGGCTTCTGACAGTAACAAAGTCGAGCTCCTGCTGGAAAATAGTCTTGACCGAGAGAAACAAAAAGAGATTAATTTAACTCTAACAGCTTTAGATGGTGGTTCTCCTCACAGATCAGGTACTGTAGTCATACATATAACTGTACTGGATGCTAATGATAATGCCCCAGTGTTCAGTCAGACTCTTTATAAAACTACTTTACCTGAAAACTCTCCTCTTGATACAATAGTGATTCATGTTAGTGCTACAGATGCAGATGAAGGAATAAATGGAGAGGTGACATATGATTTTGGTCATTTATCTGACGAAGATGTAAATGTATTTTCTATAGGTCCTAAAACTGGAGATATTCGGATAAAGGCAGTCATTGATTTTGAAGAAAGAATTTCATTTGAAATGAGAGTACAAGCTAAAGATGGATTAGGATTAACGTCATATGCCAAAGTAATACTAGATGTAACTGATATAAATGACAATGCACCAGTTATTAACCTGAAATCTTTGTCTAACCCAATACCTGAAAACGTGTCAACTGGTACAGAGGTGGGCATCATAAATGTTCAGGATATTGATTCTGGCATCAATAGTCAGGTCCGCTGCTCCATTCAACAAGGTGTTCCTTTTAAGTTAGTTCCTTCTTTTAAAAACTATTATTCTCTGGTGACCACAGAACAACTGGACCGTGAACTAGTGTCTGATTACAACATTACAATCACTGCCACTGACGAGGGCTCTCCACCTCTGTCCTCCTCTAAAACTGTTCAGTTATCTGTAGCTGACATCAATGACAACCCACCTGTGTTTGAGGAGCAGTTCTACAGCGCATATGTGACTGAAAATAACAAACCTGGATCCACTTTATGTTCCGTTACTGCTCGAGACCCAGACTGGAGACAAAACGGTACAGTGATTTATTCTCTGTTACCTGGTGAGGTGAACGGTGCCCCGGTGTCCTCCTATCTGTCTGTGAATGGAGACACGGGAGTGATCCACGCTGTGAGGTCCTTTGATTATGAACAGTTGAGGAGTTTTAAAGTCCACGTGATGGCCAGAGATAACGGTTCTCCTCCACTCAGCAGCAACGTGACAGTCAGTGTGTTTGTATCTGATGTGAATGACAACTCTCCTCAGATACTGTACCCCACCCCGGAGGGAAACTCCTTCATGACTGAGCTGGTCCCCAAAGCTGCCCACGGAGGCTCTCTGGTGTCCAAAGTCATAGCTGTGGACGCAGACTCTGGACAGAACGCCTGGCTGTCCTATCAAATAGTCAAATCCACTGATCCTGGACTTTTTACTATTGGACTCCACAGTGGAGAGATCAGGACACAGCGGGACATTTCTGAATCTGACAACATGAAACAGAACCTTATTGTGTCAGTGAAAGATAACGGACAGCCTCCTCTCTCTGCCACCTGTGCCATGTATTTACTGATTTCTGATAACTTGGCTGAGGTTCCAGAACTTAAAGACATTTCTTATGATGACAAGAATTCCAAATTAACCTCATATTTAATCATAGCACTGGTGTCAGTTTCTACTATTTTCCTCACTTTTATCATCATCGTCATGGGTGTGAGGTTTTGTCGCAGGAGAAAGCCCAGACTGTTGTTTGATGGAGCAGTTGCAATCCCCAGCGCTTATCTGCCTCCTAATTATGCAGATGTTGATGGAACAGGAACTTTACGCAGCACTTACAACTATGATGCATATTTGACAACAGGATCTAGAACCAGTGACTTTAAATTTGTGACATCTTATAATGACAACACTCTACCTGCTGATCAAACGCTGAGGAAAAGTCCTTCAGATTTCGTTGATCCCTTTGACGACTTGGATTCATCTGATGAGGTAGGAACTTTGCACTTGAAGTGATAGTGTTGTTTTAATTCTGTGTTTTCCGTCATTCTTTCCCTCGAAAGAGAGTTTTTGTTGCTCTGTGACAAATGTACCTTCATGATCTGGTAGTTACACGATAACATTGAAAGAAATCAATGTCTTATTCTTTTCTTTTTCATTTGTTTTAACATGAACGTAAGATTTGAAGTGTAACCGAAGTAGACTGATTTGGTGAATTAATCCAATTGAAATTTTCATAGTTTACTACATTTAGTGTTCTCCCTTCTCTCCCAAGTATTTTTTTCTCTCCATATAGGAATAAGTAAAAATGTAGTAACAATTATATGCTACTTCATCTCATATCTTTTAATCCTGAGAACTGTTTTGTAGAAACAATGACTACACAATCAAGTCATCTTTGACCAACGCAATTCACATCTGAGGTAAAAAAGTCACAGAATGGAGTTTAAAGGCATACGAGAGACTGACTGAATATTATCAGATCATGGCTTCAGGACCAGGAAAAAAATATTATGTTGCAGTTATTTTTTTAATATGTATTCATTGATCAGATAAAATCAAAAGTTAACTTTAAAATTAATGCCTTGCTCAGTAGCATTTTTATATGTGCATCATAATCTAGGAAATGTTTAGTGCAAAAAGCAAAACAATGGAGACCTGAAGATAACTCATTTATGTAATATTGACCACATTCTGTATAATACTTATTCGGATTCACAAGGTATTTTCAATCATAAAATAGACAATACCATATTTTTATGATGTCATCACTATGATGTCTTTTTCAAAAATATTTGTGAGCTGTGAAAGGAAAGTATTCATTTGGAATTTCAACTTATGTGAAATTTAATGACCATGGTTCACATTATTTCAATCTCCCTCGCTTTAAGGTTCTTGAAATATGTGAATGGAGTCATGGAAATGATTTGTGTAACCAAGAAGCACTGCAGATGTAGTTAATGTGTTCAGTTATTGTGTGCTTTTTTTTTAGTCACAAAAGGAACTGTAAAAGGTGGAGCATAGAGGTGTTCATTAAAGGTTTACCATTGAACACAATGTAAAATTATTGATTATATTGTGAAACTCTAAGTTTTAGTATTTTGAAGTGTCAATTTTAATTCAGACTGAACTAACTGAACTTCCAACGGGATACATTAAAGGTTCTGGTTCCTCTTAAAACATAGTTTTAAAAATAAATCAGTGTGTAATATATATGTATTTGGAGTCAAACACAAATTGTGCATTGGGTCAAGTGGATTAATATGGTTTATATCAAAATAAAAGAATCAGGTTGTAACAAGTGACTTAATTTAGATTCTGTGACGTCAACTATTTTAGATGTGAAAAACAGACATACTTTTTTTTCATTTGAGCAATGCTACACTTTTTTTCCAGTATGTTACCCCGAATTTCATATGTAATTACAAAATAAATTACAGTTTACTCACATGATTTATGTTTGGTTGTATTACTTTAAAATGTGAGTATGTGACCCTTGTTTACCATAAAATATCACTTTATAATATTTAAGTTTAACAGTAATCCATGTGTCAACAATTTTACATTATACTACATTTAATTTGTTAAGTGTTAAACCTGAACACTTGAATTCATTGATTAATCATTTTGAAGTTTGCATTGCATCATGGGAAAGAAAAACACAGAATAAACTCCAGCCACTTCAGCTCCGAAGAACCAGTTGTTACCCAATTGCATTGTGGGTATTGAGTAATTGTGTGGTCTTATGACCAGGAATTAATTATGGTTGTTGATTTTAATATGCTACTGTTAAATGTTAGTTTATATATGTTTAATTATCATTATTTGGTGTTTCTGTTCGCTTTTGTGTTTTGAGAACAGCACCTTGAGTGAGAATGAGAGGCAAAATAATGTGTTTCCTGCTACGGTGATAGAAAGAGTTTTTCTGTTTCCAAGAAAATGAAAGTACATTTTGTGATTGTACCTTCATCTAAAGCAATGCGTCTTACAACATGAATATGAGCTGTATGATGTCGAATTTTTCCACGATGCGAATCAACTGTTGTGAATGTGAACATATGATTTTATTGCATTATAAATAAATTATTTTCGTTTTGAAGCTGACGTGAAGAATGTGACTTAGATCAAGATGAAGAATCATTATTGGGTCAAGTGGAGTAATATGATTTATGTCAAAATAAATCATTCCGGTTGAAACAAGTAACTTAATTTATATTATGTGAAGTCAAATATTTTAGATGTGAAAATTGCACATCTTTTTTAAAAATCTGACTGAGGTTACACTTTTTTCTAGTGTATATTGTTTTACATTGATGTTCGTCGTCGGACGAATATTTAATTGTCTGTTTGGTTCAGACAGTTAATACAAATCAAGAGCTGCATGTAGGTATTGACAAATTAAATGATTTCACATCACATTGCTGGTGAAATGTTAACCCGTGGACCTGTGTTAACGTTAGAAAATAGAGCAAACGAGAATAACGTATATTCTATTTTGGATGAAAATGTAGCGTTTTTACATCACTTCTAAAAGATGGAAGGAAACTGAGTGGACATGGGAGGGTTTAGAATGTTGACAAAGGATTGCAGTTGAGAAAAAATGACTCATGGTGCCGCTACAGGCCAACAGAACTATGAATGAGAGATATCCACCCACTGATACTGCATTACAATAAGTAATAACATCACTACGACATACGCGGATTTGAAAACTCGATATATGGTGTGGAAAAATTGGGACTACCGACTCAGATTTTGGAATTGTTGTTTATTTCTTTCACTATAATTGTCCCGCGGATGTGTTTTTGCAAAGATGGGAGACAAAGGATTTTCCGCGACAGGCGCGATCTTCTTTATTCTAACACTACACCTCGTTGACGGAGACCTGAGTTATTCTATTCCAGAAGAAATGAAAGGTCAATCTGTTATTGGAAATATAGCCAAAGATCTCGGTCTTGACCTGAGCACCATTTCTTCACGCAAAGCACGACTGGATTTTGAAGGGACAAATAAACGCTACTGTGAAATCAACCTGGGCAGCGGAGATCTGGTCACATCGGAAAGAATAGACAGAGAAACCCTATGTGGAAAGAAAGCATCCTGTGTTTTAAAAGCTGATCTAATGCTGGAAAATCCTTTGGAGCTTCACCGTGTAAGTCTACATGTTCAAGATGTCAATGATAACTCACCGAAATTCAAAAAGAATTTGATCGAAATGGAAATAAGTGAGTCAGCAGCTACGGGTAACCTGTTTTCAGTGGAGGAGGCCCATGATGCAGATATAGGTCAGAATGCTGTTCAAAGATACACCCTACAAAAGAACGATTACTTTAGTTTGGCTTCTGAAAATAAAAAACTTCAACTCCTTCTGGAAAACACACTTGATAGAGAAAAACAAAAAGAGATTAATTTAACTCTAACAGCTTTAGATGGTGGTTCTCCTCACAGATCAGGTACTGTAGTCATACATATAACTGTACTGGATGCTAATGATAATGCCCCAGTGTTTAGTCAGTCCGTTTATAAAACTAATTTACCTGAAAATTCACCTCTTGACACTATAGTGATTAATGTCAGTGCTACAGATGCAGATGAAGGAATAAATGGAGAGGTGACATATGACCTTGGGCATGTTTCTGACGATGATTTAAATGTATTCAACATTAATACTAAAACAGGGGAAATCCGAATAAGTGGCGTAATTGATTTTGAAGAAAGAAGTTCATTTGAAATGAGAGTGGAAGCGAAGGATGGCTTAGGTTTGACGTCATATGCACAAGTAATAATAGATATTTCTGATGTAAATGATAATGCACCAATGATAAACCTTAAATCACTGTCAAGCCCCATACCAGAGAATGTTTTGCCTGGTACAGAGGTGGGAATCATTAACATACATGATATAGATTTTGGTTCCAACAAACAGGTCCGTTGCTCGCTTAACCGGAATGTTCCATTTAAGTTAACACCATCCTTTAAAAACTATTATTCTCTGGTGACCACAGAACAACTGGACCGTGAACTAGTGTCTGATTACAACATTACAATCACTGCCACTGACGAGGGCTCTCCACCTCTGTCCTCCTCTAAAACTGTTCACTTATCTGTAGCTGACATCAATGACAACCCACCTGTGTTTGAGGAGCAGTTCTACAGCGCATATGTGACTGAAAATAACAAACCTGGATCCACTTTATGTTCCATTACTGCTCGAGACCCAGACTGGAGACAAAACGGTACAGTGATTTATTCTCTGTTACCTGGTGAAGTGAACGGTGCCCCGGTGTCCTCCTATCTGTCTGTGAATGGAGACACGGGAGTGATCCACGCTGTGAGGTCCTTTGATTATGAACAGTTGAGGAGTTTTAAAGTCCACGTGATGGCCAGAGATAACGGTTCTCCTCCACTCAGCAGCAACGTGACAGTCAGTGTGTTTGTATCTGATGTGAATGACAACTCTCCTCAGATACTGTACCCCACCCCGGAGGGAAACTCCTTCATGACTGAGCTGGTCCCCAAAGCTGCCCACGGAGGCTCTCTGGTGTCCAAAGTCATAGCTGTGGACGCAGACTCTGGACAGAACGCCTGGCTGTCCTATCAAATAGTCAAATCCACTGATCCTGGACTTTTTACTATTGGACTCCACAGTGGAGAGATCAGGACACAGCGGGACATTTCTGAATCTGACAACATGAAACAGAACCTTATTGTGTCAGTGAAAGATAACGGACAGCCTCCTCTCTCTGCCACCTGTGCCATGTATTTACTGATTTCTGATAACTTGGCTGAGGTTCCAGAACTCAAAGACATTTCTTATGATGACAAGAATTCCAAATTAACCTCATATTTAATCATAGCACTGGTGTCAGTTTCTACTATTTTCCTCACTTTTATCATCATCGTCATGGGTGTGAGGTTTTGTCGCAGGAGAAAGCCCAGACTGTTGTTTGATGGAGCAGTTGCAATCCCCAGCGCTTATCTGCCTCCTAATTATGCAGATGTTGATGGAACAGGAACTTTACGCAGCACTTACAACTATGACGCATATTTGACAACAGGATCTAGAACCAGTGACTTTAAGTTTGTGACATCTTATAATGACAACACTCTACCTGCTGATCAAACTCTAAGGAAAAGTCCTTCAGATTTCGTTGATCCCTTTGACGATTTGGATTCTTCTGATGAGGTAGGACGTTTTTGCTTTGTCAAATCTGAGAAGTACATTTAACTTAAACAACTCATGTAACCTTGAGTCATTTAAGTTTGATAATTTATTTAAATTATGTTAGATTAAACTTATAATTTGCCGGAGTTGTCACCACTTGTGTATTTTACTTAACATTGACTTCCATGATTTAGGACCACTTGAATAATTTAAGTTGTTATCACTCAGATGTTCAGATGTTAACTACTCAAGCTATTTGAGGAAACATGTTGCCCTGAACTATTTTAGGTATGCAAACTTGTCTTCAAATACTGATCAATGAAAATGTTTTCTTAGAAGTCCATTCACAAACATTCTTTCTAATTCTTCGTTACAAACATCCTTCTTTGTAATGATGCATAGAAAAACAGCATTCAAAACAGTACAGCATTCACCTATAATGACATAAATATTGCAATGCTGCTTTAATGACTGTTATTTTTATTGATTAGTTTTCGTTGTTCAGTCTTCAACATTCCTACAAAGCATGTAATGAATGTAGTAATGAAGTGTCCACTGAGCGGTGATGGTTTGAATTCAATCTGCTTTCTGTGTTCCATGGATAATGTCTGTGAACTGATGACGTAGGCCAGACATGTCCAAACCATTCCCAAAGGGCCGGTGTGGCTGCAGGTCTTTGTTCCAACCAAGCAGCAGCACACCAGACTGGACTCAATTAATCAACTGATCTCAGTCTTCGGATAGTTGATTGGTCAAACTGTTTACTCTTGGTTGGTTGGAACAAAAACCTGCAGCCACACCGGCCCTTTGTGGAATAGTTTGGACATGCCTGACGTAGGCAATTACATATTTTTTTACCACTTTCTTCTATCTGAGAAGCATACTTGAACTTTTCATTTTGTAAATGGAATTTCTTATGCTGTAACTTTCTGATTCGTATCCTGACAAATATCAAATGCATAAGACATTATAACTACAAATGGGCTCATTTACTTTACAAATATATATTTTATGCTCCACTACAATCAAAGATGATTGCATTTCCCATATGGACAGATTGCTTTCCTGTGTAAACACCTCATTTTGTCCCAAAAATTGCTCCATATGCATACTTTTCTTAATGCAACTGTTCACATTAAACAGTTCACAGAATATCTCACAAAAAAGATTAAATATTTGTAATCATATTCATCTGATTTTAATCACTGCTTTTATTATTGACATGGAATCTGTAATAACTAAATTTAGCTTAACATATTAACATCATCATATTAAATTTAGCTTAACATATTAACATCATATTAACATCATTAATTATTAATAGTATTTATTTACTCAAGCTATTTTGACCTGGGTTACAAATGATTTGCCTGAAGCTCACTAGATTATGATTATTATAAAACAGTGAGGCTGTGACAATGCTAAAATTAGCTCAGCAATTTACTGTCAAAATGACACGATGAGAAGTAAAACTTGAAACGTTTTTCAACTTTGCTCTGTAATGTTGCACTGGACAGTTCTGCACACATATTGGCACAACGGTAGCTGAGCAGTTAGCGCTCTTGCCTCACGGCAAGAAGGCCGGGTTCGATTTCTGGACCGTGCAAGCCTTTCTGTGTGGAGTTTGGGTTTCCTCCGGGTGCTCCAGTTTCCCCCATCACACAAAAACATGTTTGTTAGGGTAAAATCCTCCAGCCAGTTGATTCTGACCATTAGCCTGGCTCTACAGCTGGAGATGGGTCCCCAGACGCTGCACATGGCTGCCCACTGCTCCTTACGGTATGAAGGTTGGGTTAAATGCAGAGGACAAATTTCATTGTATAATGACAAATAAAGTACTTTACCTTTACTTCACATCATTCACCAGGATCTTTGGCAACTCCAGTAAACAGTGGATGAGAACAAACTCTATGACATGTCATTTGCATTTGTTTTCATAGTGTTTACATGAGACTGAAAATGCTTAAACATCCTTACCTGAATATGGAAGTCATTAATGCATCGAGCTGATTTCCTCTGCCTGATGAAAGTCAACAGAGTGGTCTCACCTTGCATAAAGAATTTCATTAGTAAACAGAGTGTGTCAAAAATAAAGTATCAAAATAGCCTATGTTAATGCATTATTTACTTTTTTTGTTTTGATTTTGTGTGATGAGTCACTTTAATTATCACAGAAGGTAGACTACATATAAAGCTAAATAGGGGGTGAGTGCAGGGAGAAAGGAGGACAAGAAAAGGACCTGAGTGCATGGTACTGAAGAGGGCCCCGGTCAAAACTGTCAATACTCCTCTGGATACATGTGTCTGTTTGGTAAACTGTGTTAAATGTGTGTAAAATGCATTAAACAATAATGTATTAACACGTGTGCATGGTAGCCTACCTGCTCTTAAATCACAATGACAGTTAAAAAAAAAAGCTGCAGGACCAGGTTTTTTCATCATACAATCAAATACTGTACGAACATAATTCCAACCATAAATCATTATACCTACTTGTTTGTATGAGTGACTATAACATCAATGCTAAATGGAGTGCACTCCACTTTAAATGCTTAAGTATTGTTAACTTTTTGCTGTTTTAAGTGATGTTGACATGTGTCATTTGTTCAGATGTATCATCAGGTTTAGTGCTGAACTGAAAACTACATATTTGTTCTTCTGTGAAAATAAGTCTGTTAATCACCATATGAGCTGAGGTTTCTCCTTAACAGTAATGGACATTCATACTTCTGATTCCATAACAAATGCAGTTGTTTAGGTACTTAGTTGGAATTTAATTGCTTAACTTGTCGTCGTCTGTAAAGGTTATATTTTTGTCAGAAACGTAAAACGAACATAGAGGCAAGTAAGTGACTACATTTACAAGCACACTTTTATTCCAATGCCTCGTTCTCAATTCCATCAAAGGCACTATCTTTAATGAGAATGAGTTTATTGTTTAAATGGTATATAACCCATTTCTTCCCCCTGTGAGTTTTCCACTGACAGCTGAAGTTTACTGTTTTTACTTGACTTGTTGATTTGATTTTTGTGATTATTTTTGTTTTCCGTCAAACATCTAGAAAAGCATAGGCTCCTCACAGATCTATGAACCTATTCATATATGTCACATCTAATGAGGCGTGTATCTTTCTATAACTAGAGGTGGTGACTCCTGTGTGGAGCATCCATCACTATCAGTGATGATCTTTGTGTTTGAGACTATTCACAAGGAATTGTTAAATTCCTTGTAGACGTAGCTGAAATGTTTCATCAGAGGAGTTTCTCTGTCCATGGTTCTGAAGCCTTTCTCATCTGTGTTGTTTATCACTTATGGGTAATGTAAGAGCCAGGTTGTAATAATAATTTAGTTTAAAATATGGTGAAGATAAGTTCATAAGAATTAACAATGTGTACAAAAAGGTATAATCTAATAAGTAATGTTAAAAATGTAAGGAACCTTTATTGTGAATGCTATTTTTTTGCTTCCTTTTTGGATAGGTCATTTGTCATTGCTTGCTTGTTAAGGTTATTTGCAACTCGAGACATGGGAAGCAACACAGTTTTTTGACCGAGAAAAAATAGTTGAAGGAATTACTAGTCTTGTATGTACACTTTATTTTTTGTGCGTGTTTTAAGTAAACCTTTAAAAAGAAGGCTTCATCTCACTCTTGTTTTTTTTCAAATACTGGTTGTTAGACTAGCAGCAAAAGGTGGGACAGGGGAATCTGCAAGAAACAGAGTCCCACTACAGGTACTTTTGTGTATTAACACATCAATATTATTCTTGCTCTTTGAGACCTCTTTATTATAGTATATTGGATAAATAATAATTTTTAAGTAGATCGACAAAGATGGTAGCTAATATAAGTAATTGGACAATTAAGATATATGAATAAAGGGAATTAACAGATATATTTTACTTTACATCATATTACTGGTCAGAGACATACTGAAAATAAAAAAGGTATATACTGCAGATGAGAAACATTTAACTAATGCCATTACATTTGTAGGTTCTTAATGTCCTTATTGAAACTTTAGCATGACGCTCATCAGACTCCCTCTTATCTTGCACTCAAAAATAAATACATAAATCCATGTGTCTATTTCTTAAAGCTATTTGTTTACTTGAAAACTTTGAACGTTATAAAACCCAAAGGATATCCACAGTTACAAGACTTTAAAATTCAAAACAGCGTGTCCAAAACGAGAAAAGGAGAGAAAAAGGAAAGGCGACGTAAAAAAAACAACTCCAATCTCCGTTCTGTTTCCTACTGACCTGTCACCATGGCAACAACCCCAAACGTCATTGGTTTTTAAGCTTCACAATAAAAGTCCTTATACATTTCATTGAAATGTACATATGTAAATAACATTTTAAATATTTTGCAATTATTAAATTATAAATAATATTTATCTTGACTCTGAACTTGCATCCTTTTAAATAAAAAATATTCAAACTAAAATAAACTACATTTCGGCTCCTACGACATTTATTTGAATAACATTAAGTAATATTCGTCTTCTTTATAATAGACTGAATATCTGTAAGAGAGGGAAAGGAGGTTTAATGTTTGTCAGATAGAATGTAGAAGAGGAAAAATGACGCATGGTGCCGCTGCAGACCAACAGAACTGCAAAAACAGACATCTCCACCCTCCGATAATGCTTTAATATTTGTACATTACTAGGATATCTGGCGCTTCTGCAGCTGTTTTTTGGATTTATGTGGCGTGGAATGATTAAGTGCTGACACACAATAAGGAATAGTTTCACTGTTCTGGGCTATAACGGACCTGAAGACATGTTTTTGGACATGAAGGGAGACAAAGGATTTTCGGTTATCGGCACGAGCTTCTTTATTCTGACGCTGGGCCTCGTTTATGGAGATCTGACTTATTCTATTCCAGAAGAAATGAAAGGTCAGTCTGTTATTGGAAATATAGCCAAAGATCTCGGTCTTGACGTAGGGATGATATCTTCAAGAAAGGCCCGTCTGGATTTTGAAGAGACTCATAAACGCTACTGTGAAATCAACCTGGGAAACGGAGATTTGGTCACATCGGAAAGAATAGACAGAGAAACCCTATGTGGACAGAAAGCATCCTGTGTTTTAAAAGCTGATCTAATGCTGGAAAATCCTTTGGAGCTACACCGTCTAAGTCTACATGTTCAAGATGTCAATGATAACTCACCGAAATTCAAAAAGAATTTGATCGAAATGGAAATACGCGAGTCAGCTGATAAAGGTAACCTGTTTTCAGTGGAGGAGGCCCATGATGCAGATATAGGTCAGAATGCTGTTCAAAGATACACCCTACAAAAGAACGATTACTTTATATTGCCATCTGAAAGTAAAAAACTTCAACTTCTTCTGGAAAACACACTCGATAGAGAGAAACAAAAAGAGATGAATTTAACTCTAACAGCTTTAGATGGTGGTTCTCCTCACAGATCAGGTACTGTAGTCATACATATAACTGTACTGGATGCTAATGATAATGCCCCAGTGTTCAGTCAGTCCGTTTATAAAACTACTTTACCTGAAAACTCTCCTCTTGATACAATAGTGATTAATGTCAGTGCTACAGATGCAGATGAAGGAATAAATGGAGAGGTGACATATGACCTAGGACATGTTTCTGACGATGATGTGAATGCATTTTCTATTAATACTAAAACTGGGGAAATCAGAGTAAGTGGTGTGATTGACTATGAAGAACGGAGTTCTTTTGAAATGAGAGTAGAAGCTAAAGATGGTTTAAGTTTAACATCATATGCCAAAGTAATAGTAGATGTAATTGATATAAATGACAATGCCCCAATTATTAACCTGAAATCTTTGTCTAACCCAGTACCTGAAAACGTGTCACCTGGTACAGAGGTGGGCATCATACATGTTCAGGATAGAGACTCTGGCACCAATAGACAGGTCCGGTGCTTTATTCATCAACACATACCTTTTAAGTTAGTTCCTTCCTTTAAAAACTATTATTCTCTGGTGACCACAGAACAACTGGACCGTGAACTAGTGTCTGATTACAACATTACAATCACTGCCACTGACGAGGGCTCTCCACCTCTGTCCTCCTCTAAAACTGTTCAGTTATCTGTAGCTGACATCAATGACAACCCACCTGTGTTTGAGGAGCAGTTCTACAGCGCATATGTGACTGAAAATAACAAACCTGGATCCACTTTATGTTCCGTTACTGCTCGAGACCCAGACTGGAGACAAAACGGTACAGTGATTTATTCTCTGTTACCTGGTGAGGTGAACGGTGCCCCGGTGTCCTCCTATCTGTCTGTGAATGGAGACACGGGAGTGATCCACGCTGTGAGGTCCTTTGATTATGAACAGTTGAGGAGTTTTAAAGTCCACGTGATGGCCAGAGATAACGGTTCTCCTCCACTCAGCAGCAACGTGACAGTCAGTGTGTTTGTATCTGATGTGAATGACAACTCTCCTCAGATACTGTACCCCACCCCGGAGGGAAACTCCTTCATGACTGAGCTGGTCCCCAAAGCTGCCCACGGAGGCTCTCTGGTGTCCAAAGTCATAGCTGTGGACGCTGACTCTGGACAGAACGCCTGGCTGTCCTATCAAATAGTCAAATCCACTGATCCTGGACTTTTTACCATTGGACTCCACAGTGGAGAGATCAGGACACAGCGGGACATTTCTGAATCTGACAACATGAAACAGAACCTTATTGTGTCAGTGAAAGATAACGGACAGCCTCCTCTCTCTGCCACCTGTGCCATGTATTTACTGATTTCTGATAACTTGGCTGAGGTTCCAGAACTCAAAGACATTTCTTATGATGACAAGAATTCCAAATTAACCTCATATTTAATCATAGCACTGGTGTCAGTTTCTACTATTTTCCTCACTTTCATCATCATCGTCATGGGTGTGAGGTTTTGTCGCAGGAGAAAGCCCAGACTGTTGTTTGATGGAGCAGTTGCAATCCCCAGCGCTTATCTGCCTCCTAATTATGCAGATGTTGATGGAACAGGAACTTTACGCAGCACTTACAACTATGATGCATATTTGACAACAGGATCTAGAACCAGTGACTTTAAGTTTGTGACATCTTATAATGACAACACTCTACCTGCTGATCAAACTCTGAGGAAAAGTCCTTCAGATTTCGTTGATCCCTTTGACGATTTGGATTCTTCTGATGAGGTAGGACGTTTTTGCTTTGTCAAATCTGAGAAGTACATTTAACTTAAACAACTCATGTAACCTTGAGTCATTTAAGTTTGATAATTTATTTAAATTATGTTAGATTAAACTTATAATTTGCCGGAGTTGTCACCACTTGTGTATTTTACTTAACATTGACTTCCATGATTTAGGACCACTTGAATAATTTAAGTTGTTATCACTCAGACATTCAGATGTTAACTACTCAAGCTATTTGAGGAAAAATGTTACCCTGAACTATTTTAGGTATGCAAACTTGTCTTCAAATACTGATCAATGAAAATGTTTTCTTAGAAGTCCATTCACAAACATTCTTTCTAATTCTTCGTTACAAACATCCTTCTTTGTAATGATGCATAGAAAAACAGCGTTCAAAACAGTACAGCATTCACCTATAATGACATAAATATTGCAATGCTGCTTTAATGACTGTTATTTTTATTGATTAGTTTTCGTTGTTCAGTCTTCAACATTCCTACAAAGCTTGTAATGAATGTAGTAATGAAGTGTCCACTGAGCGGTGATGGTTTGAATTCAATCTGCTTTCTGTGTTCCATGGATAATGTCTGTGAACTGATGACGTAGGCAATTACATATTTTTTTTACCACTTTCTTCTATCTGAGAAGCATACTTGAACTTTTCATTTCGTAAATGGAATTTCTTATGCTGTAACTTTCTGATTCGTATCCTGACAAATATCAAATCCATAAGACATTATAACTACAAATGGACTCATTTACTTTACAAATATATATTTTATGCTCCACTACAATCAAATATGATTGCATTTCCCATATGGACAGATTGCTTTCCTGTGAAAACACCTCATTTTGTCCTAAAAATTGCTCCATATGCATACTTTTCTTAATGCAACTGTTCACATTAAACAGTTCACAGAGTAACTCACAAAAAAGATTAAATATTTGTAATCATATTCATCTGATTTTAATCACTGCTTTTATTATTGACATGGAATCTGTAATAACTAAATTTAGCTTAACATATTAACATCATCATATTAAATTTAGCTTAACATATTAACATCATATTAACATCATTAATTATTAATAGTATTTATTTACTCAAGCTCTTTTGACCTGGGTTACAAATGATTTGCCTGAAGCTCACTAGATTATGATTATTATAAAACAGTGAGGCTGTGACAATGCTAAAATTAGCTCAGCAATTTACTGTCAAAATGACACGATGAGAAGTAAAACTTGAAACGTTTTTCAACTTTGCTCTGTGATGTTGCACTGGACGCCTGGACAGTTCTGCACACATATTGGCACAACGGTAGCTGAGCAGTTAGCGCTCTTGCCTCACGGCAAGAAGGCCGGGTTCGATTTCTGGACCGTGCAAGCCTTTCTGTGTGGAGTTTGGGTTTCCTCCGGGTGCTCCAGTTTCCCCCATCACACAAAAACATGTTTGTTAGGGTAAAATCCTCCAGCCAGTTGATTCTGACCATTAGCCTGGCTCTACAGCTGGAGATGGGTCCCCAGACGCTGCACATGGCTGCCCACTGCTCCTTACGGTATGAAGGTTGGGTTAAATGCAGAGGACAAATTTCATTGTATAATGACAAATAAAGTACTTTACCTTTACTTTACATCATTCACCAGGATCTTTGGCAACTCCAGTAAACAGTGGATGAGAACAAACTCTGCTATGACATGTCATTTGCATTTGTTTTCATAGTGTTTACATGAGACCGAAAATGCTTAAACATCCTTACCTGAATATGGAAGTCATTAATGCATCGAGCACATTTCCTCTGCTTGATGAAAGTCAACAGAGTGGTCTCACCTTGCATAAAGAATTTCATTAGTAAACAGAGTGTGTCAAAAATAAAGTATCAAAATAGCCTATGTTAATGCATTATTTACTTTTTTTGTTTTGATTTTGTGTGATGAGTCACTTTAATTATCACAGAAGGTAGACTACATATAAAGCTAAATAGGGGGTGAAAGGAGGACAAGAAAAGGACCTGAGTGCATGGTACTGAAGAGGGCCCCGGTCAAAACTGTCAATACTCCTCTGGATACATGTGTCTGTTTGGCAAACTGTGTTAAATGTGTGTAAAATGCATTAAACAATAATGTATTAACATGTGTGCATGGTAGCCTACCTGCTCTTAAATCACAATGATAGTTAAAAAAAAAAGCTGCAGGACCAGGTTTTTTCATCATACAATCAAATACTGTACGAACATAATTCCAACCATAATTCATTATACCTACTTGTTTGTATGAGTGACTATAACATCAATGCTAAATGGAGTGCACTCCACTTTAAATGCTTAAGTATTGTTAACTTTTTGCTGTTTTAAGTGATGTTGACATGTGTCATTTGTTCAGATGTATCATCAGGTTTAGTGCTGAACTGAAAACTACATATTTGTTCTTCTGTGAAAATAAGTCTGTTAATCACCATATGAGCTGAGGTTTCTCCTTAACAGTAATGGACATTCATACTTCTGATTCCATAACAAATGCAGTTGTTTAGGTACTTAGTTGGAATTTAATTGCTTAACTTGTCGTCGTCTGTAAAGGTTATATTTTTGTCAGAAATGTAAAACGAACACAGAGGCAAGTAAGTGACTACATTTACAAGCACACTTTTATTCCAATGCCTCGTTCTCAATTCCATCAAAGGCACTATCTTTAATGAGAATGAGTTTATTGTTTAAATGGTATATAACCCATTTCCTCCCCCTGTGAGTTTTCCACTGACAGCTGAAGTTTACTGTTTTTACTTGACTTCTTGAATTGATTTTTGTGATTATTTTTGTTTTCCGTCAAATATCTAGAAAAGCATAGGCTCCTCACAGATCTATGAACCTATTCCCACATGTCACATCTAATGAGGTGTGCATCTTTCTATAACTAGAGGTGGTGACTCCTGTGTGGAGCATCCATCACTACCAGTGATGATCTTTGTGTTTGAGACTATTCACAAAGAATTGTTAAATTTATCCAGAATCATTTAAATTTTAGGTAGACGTGGGTTAAATGTTTCATCAGAGGAGTTTCTCTGTCCATGGTTCTGAACCCTTTCTCATCTGTGTTCTTTATCACTTATGGGTAATGTAAGAGCAAGGTTGTAATAATAATTTAGTTTAAAATATGGTGAAGATAAGTTCATAACACTTAACAATGTGTACAAAAAGGTATAATCTAATAAGTAATGTTAAAAATGTAAGGAACCTTTATTGTGAATGCTATTTTTTTGCTTCCTTTTTGGATAGGTCATTTGTCATTGCTTGCTTGTTAAGGTTATTTGCAACTCGAGACATGGGAAGCAACACAGTTTTTTGACCGAGAAAAAATAGTTGAAGGAATTATTAGTCTTTTATGTACAGTTTATTTTTTGTGCGTGTTTTAAGTAAACCTTTAAAAAGAAGACTTCATCTCACTCTTGTTTTTTTCAAATACTGGTTGTTAGACTAGCAGCAAAAGGTGGGACAGGGGAATCTGGAAGAAACAGAGTCCCACTACAGGTACTTTTGTGTATTAACACATCAATATTATCCTTGCTCTTTGAGACCTCTTTATTATAGTATATTGGATAAATAATCATTTTTAAGTAAATCGACAAAGATGGTAGCTAATATAAGTAATTGGGCAATTAAGATATATGAATAAAGGGAATTAACAGATATATTTTACTTTACATCATATTACTGGTCAGAGACATACTGAAAATAAAAAGGTATATACTGCAGATGAGAAACATTTAACTAATGCCATTACATTTGTAGGTTCTTAATGTCCTTATTGAAACTTTAGCATGACGCTCATCAGACTCCCTCTTATCTTGCACTCAAAAATAAATACATAAATCCATGAGTCCATTTCTTAAAGCTATTTGTTTACTTGAAAACTTTGAAACTTTACAAAACCCAAAGGATATCCACAGTTACAAGACTTTAAAATTCAAAACAGCGTGTCCAAAACGAGAAAAGGAGAGAAAAAGGAAAGGCAACGTCAAAAAAACAACAACTCCAATCTCCGTTCTGTTTCCTACTGACTTGTCACCATGGCAACAACCCTAAACGTCATTGGTTTTTAAGCTTCACAATAAAAGTCCTTATACATTTAATTGAAATGTACATATGTAAATAACATTTTAAATATTTTGCAATTATTAAATTATAAACAATATTTATCTTGACTCTGAACTTGCATCCTTTTAAATAAAAAATATTCAAACTAAAATAAACTGCATTTCGGCTCCTACGACATTTATTTGAATAACATTAAGTAATATTCGTCTTGTTTATAATAGACTGAATATCTGTGAGAGAGGGAAAGGAGGTTTAATGTTTGTCAGATAGAATGTAGAAGAGGAAAAATGACGCATGGTGCCGCTGCAGACCAACAGAACTGCAAAAACAGACATCTCCACCCTCCGATAATGCTTTAATATTTGTACATTACTAGGATATCTGGCGCTTCTGCAGCTGTTTTTTGGATTTATGTGGCGTGGAATGATTAAGTGCTGACACACAATAAGGAATAGTTTCACTGTTCTGGGCTATAACGGACCTGAAGACATGTTTTTGGACATGAAGGGAGACAAAGGATTTTCGGTTATCGGCACGAGCTTCTTTATTCTGACGCTGGGCCTCGTTTATGGAGATCTGACTTATTCTATTCCAGAAGAAATGAAAGGTCAGTCTGTTATTGGAAATATAGCCAAAGATCTCGGTCTTGACGTAGGGATGATATCTTCAAGAAAGGCCCGTCTGGATTTTGAAGAGACTCATAAACGCTACTGTGAAATCAACCTGGGAAACGGAGATTTGGTCACATCAGAAAGAATAGACAGAGAAACCCTTTGTGGACAGAAAGCATCCTGTGTTTTAAAAGCTGATCTGATGCTGGAAAATCCTTTGGAGCTTCACCGTGTAAGTCTACATGTTCAAGATGTCAATGATAACTCACCGAAATTCAAAAAGAATTTGATCGAAATGGAAATAAGTGAGTCGGCAGCTACGGGTAACCTGTTTTCAGTGGAGGAGGCCCATGATGCAGATATAGGTCAGAATGCTGTTCAAAGATACACCCTACAAAAGAACGATTACTTTAGTTTGGCTTCTGAAAGTAAAAAACTTCAACTTCTTCTGGAAAACACACTCGATAGAGAGAAACAAAAAGAGATGAATTTAACTCTAACAGCTTTAGATGGTGGTTCTCCTCACAGATCAGGTACTGTAGTCATACATATAACTGTACTGGATGCTAATGATAATGCCCCAGTGTTCAGTCAGTCCGTTTATAAAACTACTTTACCTGAAAACTCTCCTCTTGATACAATAGTGATTAATGTCAGTGCTACAGATGCAGATGAAGGAATAAATGGAGAGGTGACATATGACCTTGGACATGTTTCTGACGATGATGTGAATGCATTTTCTATTAATACTAAAACTGGGGAAATCAGAGTAAGTGGTGTGATTGACTATGAAGAACGGAGTTCTTTTGAAATGAGAGTAGAAGCTAAAGATGGTTTAAGTTTAACATCATATGCCAAAGTAATAGTAGATGTAATTGATATAAATGACAATGCCCCAATTATTAACCTGAAATCTTTGTCTAACCCAGTACCTGAAAACGTGTCACCTGGTACAGAGGTGGGCATCATACATGTTCAGGATAGAGACTCTGGCACCAATAGACAGGTCCGGTGCTTTATTCATCAACACATACCTTTTAAGTTAGTTCCTTCCTTTAAAAACTATTATTCTCTGGTGACCACAGAACAACTGGACCGTGAACTAGTGTCTGATTACAACATTACAATCACTGCCACTGACGAGGGCTCTCCACCTCTGTCCTCTTCTAAAACTGTTCAGTTATCTGTAGCTGACATCAATGACAACCCACCTGTGTTTGAGGAGCAGTTCTACAGCGCATATGTGACTGAAAATAACAAACCTGGATCCACTTTATGTTCCGTTACTGCTCGAGACCCAGACTGGAGACAAAACGGTACAGTGATTTATTCTCTGTTACCTGGTGAGGTGAACGGTGCCCCGGTGTCCTCCTATCTGTCTGTGAATGGAGACACGGGAGTGATCCACGCTGTGAGGTCCTTTGATTATGAACAGTTGAGGAGTTTTAAAGTCCACGTGATGGCCAGAGATAACGGTTCTCCTCCACTCAGCAGCAACGTGACAGTCAGTGTGTTTGTATCTGATGTGAATGACAACTCTCCTCAGATACTGTACCCCACCCCGGAGGGAAACTCCTTCATGACTGAGCTGGTCCCCAAAGCTGCCCACGGAGGCTCTCTGGTGTCCAAAGTCATAGCTGTGGACGCAGACTCTGGACAGAACGCCTGGCTGTCCTATCAAATAGTCAAATCTACTGATCCTGGACTTTTTACTATTGGACTCCACAGTGGAGAGATCAGGACACAGCGGGACATTTCTGAATCTGACAACATGAAACAGAACCTTATTGTGTCAGTGAAAGATAACGGACAGCCTCCTCTCTCTGCCACCTGTGCCATGTATTTACTGATTTCTGATAACTTGGCTGAGGTTCCAGAACTCAAAGACATTTCTTATGATGACAAGAATTCCAAATTAACCTCATATTTAATCATAGCACTGGTGTCAGTTTCTACTATTTTCCTCACTTTTATCATCATCGTCATGGGTGTGAGGTTTTGTCGCAGGAGAAAGCCCAGACTGTTGTTTGATGGAGCAGTTGCAATCCCCAGCGCTTATCTGCCTCCTAATTATGCAGATGTTGATGGAACAGGAACTTTACGCAGCACTTACAACTATGACGCCTATTTGACAACAGGATCTAGAACCAGTGACTTTAAATTCGTGACTTCTTATAATGACAACACTCTTCCTGCTGATCAGACTTTGAGGAAAAGTCCTTCAGATTTTGTTGATCCATTTGACGACTTGGAATCATCTGATGAGGTAAGCCGTTTGCGCTTAACTTCGGTAATTCCAGTTTTATAATCTGTACATTGAACAATGTTATTTATGTAATGCACAAGTCGTATTTTTTTAATAATCCAAAATCGTAGGTTTTGTTCCTCTAAAGTATTTGATAAGTCATGTGAAATGCGTTTTGTTATTGACACCCACACTGAAGTTTTTTCTCTCACTTTTTTGTTTGTAAAGCACTTTCCACATCGACATGATAATCAGGTTTGTTTTATGTTTTTAATTGTTACTTTGTTTCTTAAGCATGAATAATGGGGTGTAAGTCATACAGTAGCAGATTTCTTCGGCATTATTTTACATTGACTTTTAAGATAACTGTCGAGTCACGTGGTGTCACATTTTTTATGATGCTTATTATTATTATTTCATTTTTTTGCCTCATTTTTTTTAAATACTGAACAAATATCAAGTAGAAAAAGGAACAAAACAGTTGTCTGTTGCTTTAAGCACTCGTATGTCACATGGAATTCGTCCTCCCTTCAGATGTATCCAGTAAACTGCTGCATTCTAATAATGACGTGAATATATATAGGCCTATATATTTGCTCTGTTAATATTACTGGACACATAATTTATTTATGAAGTATATGACTTGACAACATCGTTAATGATGATGACGTTTTATGCTATGCTTTGGAATTTTGACAGGATGATACATCTACTGTAGTCCTATCCTATTTCACTATCTCCTTCAATTTAACTTTGTTAAATGTGCGGCATTACTTGCTCATTATATTGCGCTGTCTAGTGCGGAAACAGTTATGTTTTGTGCGTCATTCTTTATACTATCTTTTTGCATTAGTCATAAATAGCTTTTTTGTTTGGCTTTCATAAAGGGCATGTTCAATAACCCACAGCATATTTGTTGTTCATATGGTGACAATTATATATGTATATACTGTAAGGACGTTTTCAACATGTGCATACTTGCTTGAGTTTACATAACATTACTATTCAAAGCCCAGACTGAACATATGAGGCAAACAATGGGAAAAGTCACGAATGAAACAATTATATTTCGCTGAATATTATGAATACTTCAAAAAATGTTCATTTTCATTTTTATGGCTTGTTATTTAGATGAGTGAAATGGAAAATGAGTGTGCTTAGTCCTGATCAAAATAACTGTAATAGTCAAAATGTGACTCCTGGTGCCGCTACAGGCTAAGAAGACTACAGAACAGACATCTCCACCCACTGACACAGGCTTTTAAACTGGAAGAATATCGATAGGATACTCGGACATTTCACAGCTTTTCTTTCTGCGTCGCCGTGTAAATAACTCGTTTGGAATTACGTTTCTTTCGTGGATTTTAACAACGCGGCCTCCACATTTATTATCATGATGAAAGACAAAGGAATATCCGCACTCCTGATGATCATCTCTGTAGCTTCTTTTATTCCAATGATGCCTCTTGTTTGTGGAGATCTGAGTTATTCTATTCCAGAGGAAATGAAAATCCAGTCTGTTATTGGAAATATAGCCAAAGACCTCGGTCTCGACTTAAGTACCATATCTTCAAGGAAAGCCCGACTTGATTTTGAGGAGACTTACAGACGATACTATGATATAAACCTGAGTAACGGAGATTTAGTGACGTCACAAAGGATGGACAGAGAAAGCCTTTGTGGAAAGAAAGCATCGTGTGTTCTAAAATCAGATCTGATGTTGGAGAATCCTCTGGAGCTTCATCGTGTAAGTCTTCATGTTCAAGACGTCAACGACAATTCACCGAAGTTCAAAAAGAATTTAACTGAAACGGAGATAAGCGAGTCCGCAGTCAGAGGTAACCGCTTCTCAATGGAGGAGGCCCATGATGCAGATATAGGCCAAAATGCTGTACAAAGATATACTCTACAGAAGAACGATTACTTTATTTTGGCTTCTGATAGTAATAAAGTCGAGCTCCTGCTGGAAAATAGTCTTGACCGAGAGAAACAAAAAGAGATTAATTTAACTCTAACAGCTTTAGATGGTGGTTCTCCTCACAGATCAGGTACTGTAGTCATACATATAACTGTACTGGATGCTAATGATAATGCCCCAGTGTTTAGTCAGACTCTTTATAAAACTACTCTGCCTGAAAACTCCCCTCTTGATACAATAGTGATTAATGTTAGTGCTACAGATGCAGATGAAGGAATAAATGGAGACGTGACATATGATTTTGGTCATGCAGATGACCACGATGTAAATCTATTTTCTATTGATCACAAAACAGGGGAAATTCGAATAAGTGGTGTTATTGACTTTGAAGATAGAAATTCTTTTGAAATGAGAGTGGAAGCTAAAGATGGTTTAGGGTTGACATCATACGCCAAGGTAATAATAGATATTTCTGATATTAATGACAATGCCCCCCTAATAAACCTGAAATCACTCTGGAACCCCATACCTGAGAATGTGTCACCTGGTACAGAGGTGGGCATCATTAATGTACAGGATAGAGACTCTGACAATAATAAACAGGTCCGCTGCTTCATTCAACAAGGTGTTCCTTTTAAGTTAGTTCCTTCTATTAAAAACTATTATTCTCTGGTGACCACAGAACAACTGGACCGTGAACTAGTGTCTGATTACAACATTACAATCACTGCCACTGACGAGGGCTCTCCACCTCTGTCCTCCTCTAAAACTGTTCAGTTATCTGTAGCTGACATCAATGACAACCCACCTGTGTTTGAGGAGCAGTTCTACAGCGCATATGTGACTGAAAATAACAAACCTGGATCCACTTTATGTTCCGTTACTGCTCGAGACCCAGACTGGAGACAAAACGGTACAGTGATTTATTCTCTGTTACCTGGTGAGGTGAACGGTGCCCCGGTGTCCTCCTATCTGTCTGTGAATGGAGACACGGGAGTGATCCACGCTGTGAGGTCCTTTGATTATGAACAGTTGAGGAGTTTTAAAGTCCACGTGATGGCCAGAGATAACGGTTCTCCTCCACTCAGCAGCAACGTGACAGTCAGTGTGTTTGTATCTGATGTGAATGACAACTCTCCTCAGATACTGTACCCCACCCCGGAGGGAAACTCCTTCATGACTGAGCTGGTCCCCAAAGCTGCCCACGGAGGCTCTCTGGTGTCCAAAGTCATAGCTGTGGACGCAGACTCTGGACAGAACGCCTGGCTGTCCTATCAAATAGTCAAATCCACTGATCCTGGACTTTTTACTATTGGACTCCACAGTGGAGAGATCAGGACACAGCGGGACATTTCTGAATCTGACAACATGAAACAGAACCTTATTGTGTCAGTGAAAGATAACGGACAGCCTCCTCTCTCTGCCACCTGTGCCATGTATTTACTGATTTCTGATAACTTGGCTGAGGTTCCAGAACTTAAAGACATTTCTTATGATGACAAGAATTCCAAATTAACCTCATATTTAATCATAGCACTGGTGTCAGTTTCTACTATTTTCTTCACTTTTATCATCATCGTCATGGGTGTGAGGTTTTGTCGCAGGAGAAAGCCCAGACTGTTGTTTGATGGAGCAGTTGCAATCCCCAGCGCTTATCTGCCTCCTAATTATGCAGATGTTGATGGAACAGGAACTTTACGCAGCACTTACAACTATGATGCATATTTGACAACAGGATCTAGAACCAGTGACTTTAAGTTTTTGACATCTTATAATGACAACACTCTACCTGCTGATCAGACTTTGAGGAAAAGTCCTTCAGACTTTGTTGATCCTTTTGAAGACTTGGATTCATCTGATGAGGTATTTACTCTTCAAATCTTTTTAAAAGTTATTGAAAAATTGACCTTTTCCCTTAATACGTACCTTCCCACACACACACACACACACACACACACACACACACACACACACACACACACACACACACCTTCATCGGTAGTTTTAAAGATTTCAGGGTTAATAAAGTCATTACTTGGCTAATAAAATCAGTAACTATTAGAATGAGAGAGCGCATGTCCAAAAATGTTTCATAACATTTATTAGGTAATTTTTTTTATAACTATATAGACTGATAATGTTTCTGACTTAAATCTTGTGCAACTGAAATTATATCACCATGTTACTGAAATACTCTGGCATTATTTGTAATGGTAGTTTTGTTTAATATTTAACTTTGTACGAATTGTTATAGGGAACAGGGGTTATTACTTGTTTTCCCTTTTGTATTAACACAAAACTTATTCCCGTTCACCCACGTGTCTCGGTACATGTGCTGTTCTCTTCTGACTTGAACACTAACCATGTCTACGTTTTTCCATCGTGGCAAACTTTCTTTGCACTTTGTATTGTTCAGAATTAATCGTTAAATCCATACATTCAATACCGTTTGTTTTCTTCTCACATACTTTGGCGAATTTCCACGTCAAGCGCTTTGTAAAAAAAAAAAATCTGAGATATTTTTCGGATTCTATTCTAACATTTTTTCAGAAATTTCACACGTTTCATACGATCAAGACATTTTATTCCAGTCACTCTAATCATCTCAAATCCTTTTTCATGTTGAATTGATAAAGGACTGAGGGTGTCGCTGTTGACTGGTGGAATTTGAAGACCCCCTCACTCCACCCACGGCTGCACAGAGCACATATGAGTTCGCATTGTTAAAGCCAGTCGATTACTTCTTTAAATACACTTCATATTTACAATTCTGCAGAGCGTTTGAATGCTTTTCCTTAAATATATTTTACCATCTGTATTGTGGATGTAAATCGAGGAAGCTGTGATATATTTTTCATCAGAATGGGAGACAAAGGATTCTTAGTGCTTGGCCTGATCTGTTTTTTTTCTTTAACGCTGCCCTTCGCTTATGGAGATCTCAGTTATTCTATTCCCGAAGAGATGAAACACAATTCTGTCGCTGGAAATATTGCTAAAGACCTAGGGATTGACCCACAGAGATTTTCTTCAAGAAAGGCCCGACTTGATTTTGAAGGGACTCGTAAGCGATACTGTGATATTAACATGAATACCGGAGATTTGATGACGTTGGAAAGGATTGACAGAGAGAGCCTTTGTGGACAGAAACCTTCATGCGTTTTAAAAATAGATTTAGTTTTAGAAAATCCTCTGGAAGTCCATCGACTGAATTTGCATATTCAAGATATAAATGACAACTCTCCAAAATTCATAGATAGTTTAATAGAAATGGAAATCCGGGAATCTGCCGATAAAGGTAACCGTTTCTCTATAGAGGAGGCCCATGATGCAGATATAGGTCAGAATGCTGTTCAGAGATACAGTCTGCAAAAGAATGACAACTTTATTCTGTCTGCTGACAGTAATAAGGTGGAACTCCTGCTAGAAAACACACTCGATAGAGAGAAACAAAAGGAGATTAATTTGATTTTGACAGCTTTAGATGGTGGTTCTCCTCAGAGATCAGGTACTGTAGTCATACACATAACTGTACTGGATGCTAATGATAATGCCCCAGTGTTTAGTCAGTCTGTTTATAAAACTACTCTGCCTGAAAATTCACCTCCAGATACCATTGTGGTTCAAGTTAGTGCTAATGATGCAGATGAAGGAGTAAATGGAGATGTGACGTATGACTTTGGTCACGTGTCTGATGACGATTTAAGTGTGTTTTCAATTGATCCTAAAAGTGGAGAAATACGTGTTACTGGTGTGATTGACTTTGAAGAAAGGAATTCATTTGAGATGAGAGTGAAAGCTAAAGATGGTTTAGGGTTGACATCGTATGCTAAAGTGATAATAGATGTTATGGATATTAATGATAATGCACCAGTGATTAATCTAAAGTCCTTGTCTAACCCCATACCAGAGAACGCATCACCTGGTACAGAAGTTGGTATAGTTAATGTTCAGGATAGTGATTCTGATAATAACAGACAGGTGCGCTGTTTCCTTCAGCAAGGTGTTCCTTTTAAGTTAGTTCCTTCTATTAAAAACTATTATTCTCTGGTGACCACAGAACAACTGGACCGTGAACTAGTGTCTGATTACAACATTACAATCACTGCCACTGACGAGGGCTCTCCACCTCTGTCCTCCTCTAAAACTGTTCAGTTATCTGTAGCTGACATCAATGACAACCCACCTGTGTTTGAGGAGCAGTTCTACAGCGCATATGTGACTGAAAATAACAAACCTGGATCCACTTTATGTTCCGTTACTGCTCGAGACCCAGACTGGAGACAAAACGGTACAGTGATTTATTCTCTGTTACCTGGTGAGGTGAACGGTGCCCCGGTGTCCTCCTATCTGTCTGTGAATGGAGACACGGGAGTGATCCACGCTGTGAGGTCCTTTGATTATGAACAGTTGAGGAGTTTTAAAGTCCACGTGATGGCCAGAGATAACGGTTCTCCTCCACTCAGCAGCAACGTGACAGTCAGTGTGTTTGTATCTGATGTGAATGACAACTCTCCTCAGATACTGTACCCCACCCCGGAGGGAAACTCCTTCATGACTGAGCTGGTCCCCAAAGCTGCCCACGGAGGCTCTCTGGTGTCCAAAGTCATAGCTGTGGACGCAGACTCTGGACAGAACGCCTGGCTGTCCTATCAAATAGTCAAATCCACTGATCCTGGACTTTTTACTATTGGACTCCACAGTGGAGAGATCAGGACACAGCGGGACATTTCTGAATCTGACAACATGAAACAGAACCTTATTGTGTCAGTGAAAGATAACGGACAGCCTCCTCTCTCTGCCACCTGTGCCATGTATTTACTGATTTCTGATAACTTGGCTGAGGTTCCAGAACTCAAAGACATTTCTTATGATGACAAGAATTCCAAATTAACCTCATATTTAATCATAGCACTGGTGTCAGTTTCTACTATTTTCCTCACTTTTATCATCATCGTCATGGGTGTGAGGTTTTGTCGCAGGAGAAAGCCCAGACTGTTGTTTGATGGAGCAGTTGCAATCCCCAGCGCTTATCTGCCTCCTAATTATGCAGATGTTGATGGAACAGGAACTTTACGCAGCACTTACAACTATGATGCCTATTTGACAACAGGATCTAGAACCAGTGACTTTAAGTTTGTGACATCTTATAATGACAACACTCTTCCTGCTGATCAGACTTTGAGGAAAAGTCCTTCAGACTTTGTTGATCCTTTTGAAGATTTGGATTCATCTGATGAGGTAAACAAATCTTATTACAAATTATGCCGTTTTGGCTTTTGTTGTTTGATGGTCTTTTGTGCAATGATTTCAGATAAATATGAATCTAAATAAGTTTTTATTCTTCAATGTTTTGTTGTCATGTATTTTGAGAGTCAATAGTTGCCTGAATACAAAGGTTTAGACTAACATAAGTAAAATATATCATGCAGTTTAATTTGGGATAACCAGTACTTAGAGAAGTCACTATGGTAATTCGATATGGCACTTTGAATATATCCAATACTATACCAGTATCAATAATAATACTTTAAAGGAAATTTTGCAACTCATAAAAGGGAGGGTTTACTGTGTTATCATTGTTATTTGTCAAAGTGTTGTATTATTATTTTTTTGTGGGTTGAAACGTCAGTTTTGTTTGTATTGGTGAAGATTAATTGTCAAATGCCCAGTTTGGATTGTTAGCTGTCTTTAATACCTGTATAAATCAGTATCTACTGATTATTTTTTGCCAGTTATATAAGAGCTAATTACATTAATTTTTTAAATGTTACTCATAGGCCTAATGCCACTAGTGCATAGACATTATTTTACAGACACATGGTTGAAACATTAATAAATGTAAGGTACCTTTGGCAGAAACTGAAGTCTTTGGATACATTTTATTGTCTCTATACAGTACAACTCATGTACAAATGTTGTTCCTCATCTTTACCGATGATTTACTCTTTTTGGTGTAAATCATCGTCCTGTCCTCATGACACTTAACTGTGAGGTTATACAGCCAGCTAACAACATTTAAAAAAAGAGTCCAAATCAAGCGTACTTTTCTGGTAATGGAGGTTCTCTTTTTACTTTGTGATCCGTTTTCTTTTGTTTTTTAACTGCAACATGCAGAACACAAATTCAGTTACATACAGAACTCATACAACTACAGATACATACAGGGATTATACAACTACAGATACATACAGGGCTTATACAATTACAGTTACATACAGGGCTTATACAACTACAGTTACATACAGGGCTTATACAACTACAGATACATACAGGGCTTATACAACTACAGTTACATACAGGGCTTATACAACTACAGTTACATACAGGGCTCTACAGTTACATACAGGGCTTATACAACTACAGATACATGCAGGGTTTATACAACTTCAGTTATATACAGAACACATAGAACTTCAGTTACTAACACATTCGCTACACATCTAATGCATTCACACCGCTAGCTTGAATAGCATCAATGTTAGCTCATTATCTCACACAACACTCAAACTTTACATATAACTATCTAGTCATATATAGGACATTAACCTGTCCACTTACAAAGACGAAAATTGCCCAAGTTTAAAGATGACGGAGGAAATTCAACATAAAAATTAGTTAGCAGAAACATATTCGACAAAGACCGAAAAAATAAGGCAAAGCTCCACTCTAGTGAAGAGCGCTCACTCTCCATGAACCATCGCCCTCACCGAACACAAAGAGTTTTAAAGATAACATCTCGCTCCTATAAATTATCAATCAACAACATTTTGACTTTTTTAACATATACAACATATGAAAGTATGTATTTGACCTAAAGACATCACAATCGTTAGTAATCAAATATTACGTAACGGAAATATTTGACACACCTGAAAGTGTTTAATTGGGATCGTGCGTGTGTGTGTGTGTGTGTTTATTTTATTTTACTGTCTGTACATTAGCACCACGGTAGTTTTCTTTCCATTTTAACGTACTGCACACAAAACAGACGTTACTACACATTTGTTTAAAATAAACAATATCAGGTAATGAACAACTCATGCAGATACATGCTTTAAAACAACACTATTATAACTTAAACACATGCGCACTGCGATCCCCCTCTTTTAGCCACAAACAAAATATCGTAAAACACATCTGATCTGGGATACCCGGATGTTCTCGTCACAGTCATACAAGTAATGATTCAAATCATTGAATGTGTGCTTTAGGATAAAATAAATAACTTTACATTGGTCCTCAGAGTTGTAACATGTAGTCATTCACTGCAGAGCGGCTGTATATGGAAACTGTCCATGGTACTGAAACCTGCTCGTCTGTTCTGTTGTGGCATGATTTTTTTTTTGTCGGAATGTCAGAGCTCATTCAGTAGTTGTAATTGAAATGTTTGAACACATATATGTTATTTATATTCAATTTTAAACTCATATTATCATCAGTACTATTTTGATTTTAAAACCAAATACTTTTAATTAATTACGAATAAAATTATATGGATATAATTAACACGAGTTTACTTTGAGTCAGTTTTAGACTTAATATCTCAAAATATCATGTCTCACTGTAAATATAGAAAAGAATCGCATGGTGTCGCTGTGGATCTACAGACATTTTGACGACACTACTCCACCCACTGCTACGGCCGCAACAAAAGCATTTTCCTCAGAATCAGTCTGATCTTGGAATATACTCCTCCGTGCGTAGTTGTACCTATATTTTCGGATTTATATACTGTCTTTGGATTTAAGTTTTTTTTTCATTGGATGGTAAACTACACAAACTACAGTCGCGTTTTATAACACAATGGGAGACAAAGGATATTCGACTCTAGGCCCCGTCCTCTGCTTTGCTCTCTTTTTCATGACATTACAACTCGTTTATGGGGACTTGAGTTACTCCATTGCCGAAGAGACGAAAGGGGGATTTGTTTTTGGAAATATAGTCAAAGATCTCGGACTTGATCGCAACGCATTTCTCTCACGGCAGGCTCGTCTGGATTTTGAAGGGACTCGTAAACGGTATTGTGATATTAATCCTGCTTCCGGAAATTTGACAACAGTGGATAGACTTGACAGAGAAAGCCTTTGCGGAAAGAAAGCATCATGCATATTAAAGGTAGACCTGGTGTTGGAAAATCCTTTGGAGCTTCATCGTTTAATTATACACATCCAAGATATTAATGACAACTCACCACAATTCAATGACAAGTTAATTGAAATGGAAATATGGGAGTCAGCTGAAAAGGGGAGCCGATTCTCTATCGAGGAGGCCCATGATGCAGATGTAGGTCAGAATGCTGTTCAAAGATACAGCCTACAAAGGAATGATAACTTTATCCTTGCATTTGACAGTAATAAAGTTGAACTCCTTTTGGAAAATAAACTAGATAGAGAAAAACAAAACGAGATGAATTTGCTACTCACAGCTTTAGATGGTGGTTCTCCTCAGAGATCAGGTACTGTAGTCATACATATAACTGTACTGGATGCTAATGATAATGCCCCAGTGTTTAGTCAGTCCGTTTATAAAGCAAGTCTCCCAGAAAATTCCCCAGCAGATACTGTAGTGATTAAAGTTAGTGCTGACGATGCAGATGAAGGAATAAATGGAGATGTGACATATGATTTTGGACATGTTTCTGAAGAGGATGTAAACACCTTTTCTATAGATCCTAAATCAGGAGAAATCAGAGTAAGTGGCGAAGTTGACTTTGAAGAAAAAAACTCTTTTGAGATGAGAGTCAAAGCTAAAGATGGTTTAGGTCTCACTTCTTATACAAAAGTTATAATAGATGTAACTGATGTAAATGATAATGCTCCAGTGATATACTTAAAATCACTCTTTAATCTGATACCTGAGAATGTGTCACCTGGTACAGAGGTGGGCATCATTAATGTACAGGATAGAGACTCTAACAATAATAAACAGGTCCGCTGCTCCATTCAACAAGGTGTTCCTTTTAAGTTAGTTCCTTCTATTAAAAACTATTATTCTCTGGTGACCACAGAACAACTGGACCGTGAACTAGTGTCTGATTACAACATTACAATCACTGCCACTGACGAGGGCTCTCCACCTCTGTCCTCCTCTAAAACTGTTCAGTTATCTGTAGCTGACATCAATGACAACCCACCTGTGTTTGAGAAGCAGTTCTACAGCGCATATGTGACTGAAAATAACAAACCTGGATCCACTTTATGTTCCGTTACTGCTCGAGACCCAGACTGGAGACAAAACGGTACAGTGATTTATTCTCTGTTAACTGGTGAGGTGAACGGTGCCCCGGTGTCCTCCTATCTGTCTGTGAATGGAGACACGGGAGTGATCCACGCTGTGAGGTCCTTTGATTATGAACAGTTGAGGAGTTTTAAAGTCCACGTGATGGCCAGAGATAACGGTTCTCCTCCACTCAGCAGCAACGTGACAGTCAGTGTGTTTGTATCTGATGTGAATGACAACTCTCCTCAGATACTGTACCCCACCCCGGAGGGAAACTCCTTCATGACTGAGCTGGTCCCCAAAGCTGCCCACGGAGGCTCTCTGGTGTCCAAAGTCATAGCTGTGGACGCAGACTCTGGACAGAACGCCTGGCTGTCCTATCAAATAGTCAAATCTACTGATCCTGGACTTTTTACTATTGGACTCCACAGTGGAGAGATCAGGACACAGTGGGACATTTCTGAATCTGACAACATGAAACAGAACCTTATTGTGTCAGTGAAAGATAACGGACAGCCTCCTCTCTCTGCCACCTGTGCCATGTATTTACTGATTTCTGATAACTTGGCTGAGGTTCCAGAACTCAAAGACATTTCTTATGATGACAAGAATTCCAAATTAACCTCATATTTAATCATAGCACTGGTGTCAGTTTCTACTATTTTCCTCACTTTTATCATCATCGTCATGGGTGTGAGGTTTTGTCGCAGGAGAAAGCCCAGACTGTTGTTTGATGGAGCAGTTGCAATCCCCAGCGCTTATCTGCCTCCTAATTATGCAGATGTTGATGGAACAGGAACTTTACGCAGCACTTATAACTATGATGCATATTTGACAACAGGATCTAGAACCAGTGACTTTAAATTTGTGACATCTTATAATGACAACACACTTCCAGCTGATCAGACTTTGAGGAAAAGTCCTTCAGACTTTGTTGATCCTTTTGAAGATTTGGATTCATCTGATGAGGTAAACAAATCTTATTACAAATTATGCTGTTTTGGCTTTTGTTGTTTGATGGTCATTTGTGCAATGATTTCAGATAAATATGAATCTAAATAAGTTTTTATTCTTCAATGTTTTGTTGTCATTATGTATTTTGAGAGTCAATAGTTGCCTGAATACAAAGGTTTAGACTAACATAAGTAAAATACTGTATATCATGCAGTTTAATTTGGGATAACCAGTACTTAGAGAAGTTACTATGATAATTCGATATGGCACTTCAAATATATTTAATACTGTACCAGTATCAATAATAATACTTTAAAGGACGTTTTGCAACTCATAAAAGGGAGGACTTCTACACACATGTGTTATCATTGTTATTTGTCAAAGTGCTGTATCATTAGTTGTTGTTTTTTTGTGGGTTGAAACTTGTTTCGCTTGTATTTGATTGTTTGCTGTGTTTAATACCTACATAAATCAGTATCTACTGAATATTTTTTGGAAGGTATATATGCGTTAATTGAATTTATTAAATGTATTTTTGAAATGTTGCTCATATGCCTAATGCCACTAGTGCGTGTATATTATTTTACAGACACATGGTTGAAACATTAATACATTTGTAATGTGAGGGTTCGTTGATGGTTTATTTTGCACCATTTTTAACATGAAACTGCAGGATGAAAACTGATTTCTTTAGAACAGTGCTTTACTTGGCACACACGTAGCGAAGGCCTTTTCACTTCCTTACAACAACTCACATGACTTAACCAGCCAACCAGGAGCCAGCAACCTCAATTTAGGAAAGGTGATACAGAAAAGCAGATTCAATTAATAAGAATAATTGAATGTGTAAATCATAATTCTGTAAACATAAATGTAAACAGTCTATTGGGTGAACACTGCCAATATATTATTTTTCTTAACACATATGAATCCTCTTAACTCCTGAGTCTTACACATTTATTATACTTTTAGTAGAAAGTGAAGTCTTTGGATACGTTTTATTGTCTTTGTACAGTACAACTCATGTACAAATGTTATTCATCTTAACCTATGATCCGTGTTGGTTTTGCAGTAGCTCATGTGAAGTACTTTAATAGAAATATAGATAAGAAGAACTGGATTGCATGGCAGAAGTAGATCACTGGCAGCTATCGTGTGTGTTTACTCTTTTTGGTCTTGGGACTTTTGTATTTGAAATAATAAAAATGAACCCACGGGGTCGCTGTGTCGCTACACATAGAAAGGGCTTGATTTCTCCACCCATTGGATGAACAGTCCTTGCAGTTAAACCAGGGCTGTATTGTTATAGGAGACACATACCGCAAGTCTGCAACTGTCTTTGAATTTAACGAGTGACTACGAATATTTCCCCCTGATCTTGAGGAAATGGAACTAAAACTGCATTTCTTGCTGAGCTGCTGCTTCTGTGGCTTTGTTCTCTTTTTTGACACCGCAGTTGCAGATCTCAGTTATTCTTTTCCCGAGGAAATGAGACCTGGAGCCGTGGTTGGAAATATCGCTAAGGATCTGGGCCTGGAAGTAGGGAGATTGTTAACGCGTAAAGCCCGGATAGATACCGACACAAGCTACCAAAATTATTGTGATATTGATCTAAAAACAGGAAATTTAGTAGTCAGAGAAAGGATCGACAGAGAAGAGATATGCGTGGAGAAGGTTTCGTGTTTGCTTAAATTTGAATTAGTGCTGGAGAGCCCATTGGAGCTTCACCGTGTTTCTCTGATCGTGCAGGATGTTAATGACAATTCACCATTTTTTCCAAAAGATGTGATGAAACTGGAAATCAGAGAATCAGCTGTTAAAGGAGCTCGGTATCGTGTTAGTGAAGCGCATGATGCAGACATCGGACAAAATAATGTAAAGGAATACAGCTTACAGAAGAATGAACATTTCGTTTTGTCTGTCCGTGATGATGGTGGATCTAAGAATGTGGAGCTGGTTTTAGACAAAGAGCTTGACCGTGAAAAGAAAAAGGAATTAAATTTTGTGTTAACTGCTGTCGATGGTGGCAACCCTCAAAGATCAGGTACTGCCCTCATACATGTGACTGTCTTAGATGCTAATGATAACGCACCAGTGTTTGGTAAAGCTTTATACAAAGCTAGTTTACCAGAGAATTCTGCCCCTGATACTGTTGTTCTGACTGTTAGTGCCACTGATGCAGATGAAGGGGTTAATGGAGAAGTGACATATGAATTCAGTCGCATTTCAGAAAGGGCTAAAAGGTGTTTTTCACTAAACAGTGAAACAGGAGAGATCAAAGTCATAGGGCAACTTGATTTTGAGACAGATTCCAAATATGAAATGCGCATTGAGGCGAAAGATGGATACGGACTTTCATCTGATTCTAAAGTAATGATAGATATCACTGATATAAATGATAATGCTCCAATTATACATTTGAAGTCACTGAGCAACCCTGTGGCAGAAAACATATCACCTGGTACAGAGATGGGCATCATAAATGTTCAGGATAGAGATTCGGAGAATAACGGGCAAGTCCGCTGCTCTATTCAACAAGGTGTTCCTTTTAAATTAGTTCCTTCTATTAAAAACTATTATTCTCTGGTGACCACAGAACAACTGGACCGTGAACTAGTGTCTGATTACAACATTACAATCACTGCCACTGACGAGGGCTCTCCACCTCTGTCCTCCTCTAAAACTGTTCAGTTATCTGTAGCTGACATCAATGACAACCCACCTGTGTTTGAGGAGCAGTTCTACAGCGCATATGTGACTGAAAATAACAAACCTGGATCCACTTTATGTTCCGTTACTGCTCGAGACCCAGACTGGAGACAAAACGGTACAGTGATTTATTCTCTGTTACCTGGTGAGGTGAACGGTGCCCCGGTGTCCTCCTATCTGTCTGTGAATGGAGACACGGGAGTGATCCACGCTGTGAGGTCCTTTGATTATGAACAGTTGAGGAGTTTTAAAGTCCACGTGATGGCCAGAGATAACGGTTCTCCTCCACTCAGCAGCAACGTGACAGTCAGTGTGTTTGTATCTGATGTGAATGACAACTCTCCTCAGATACTGTACCCCACCCCGGAGGGAAACTCCTTCATGACTGAGCTGGTCCCCAAAGCTGCCCACGGAGGCTCTCTGGTGTCCAAAGTCATAGCTGTGGACGCAGACTCTGGACAGAACGCTTGGCTGTCCTATCAAATAGTCAAATCCACTGATCCTGGACTTTTTACTATTGGACTCCACAGTGGAGAGATCAGGACACAGCGGGACATTTCTGAATCTGACAACATGAAACAGAACCTTATTGTGTCAGTGAAAGATAACGGACAGCCTCCTCTCTCTGCCACCTGTGCCATGTATTTACTGATTTCTGATAACTTGGCTGAGGTTCCAGAACTCAAAGACATTTCGTATGATGACAAGAATTCCAAATTAACTTCATATTTAATCATAGCACTGGTGTCAGTTTCTACTATTTTCCTCACTTTTATCATCATCGTCATGGGTGTGAGGTTTTGTCGCAGGAGAAAGCCCAGACTGTTGTTTGATGGAGCAGTTGCAATCCCCAGCGCTTATCTGCCTCCTAATTATGCAGATGTTGATGGAACAGGAACTTTACGCAGCACTTATAATTATGATGCATATTTGACAGCAGGATCTAGAACCAGTGACTTTAAGTTTGTTTCATCCTTCAATGACAACACCCTACCTGCAGATGAGACTCTAAAAAAAAGTCCAACAGATTTTCTGGACGCTTTTAACGACTGTGACGAGGTAAGATCACACTATATATTCTACTATATATAACTCCATGCTTGGAATCAGATACACAAAAATTACTCTATTCAGATTTGGTTCCTCTTCATAAAGACTATCACTTAATCTTTGGGTAGAGTTATCCAAGTTTAATACAGAGCCACATTTAATCTTCTTGTGGAAAATATGTTTGACTCTAGATAAAATGATTAGACCCCCCCCTCTCTAAATAGTTCCCCCATGACTCATAAAAAGGGGGGTGGCGGGTAACTATCAAATTAAATTTGTTATGCCTCAAGAAAAATTGGCAGTGATGATTTACAAATTACATGATTTAATACTTTAAAAAATGACTACAACTTTAGGCCTTGATCATTTACTTCACATTTCCTTATCTAATATAACTGTTTTTGTCAAGTACATTAATCCTTGTCAGCCATACATTGTACGTTTTACAGAAAAGTTATTTGCTTTTTTTAAGATATATTTGACTTTTTCTCAACTGGAAATTGTTGGTGACTACATTTTTTTTATAACACATGTTTTGACTAATTAATGCAGATAAATTCAAAAGCAAATATGATTGGGTGGCACATAAAGCCTTTATAAATAATAATAACTGCAATCAATTTGTTTTGGGAATCATTACATTTACATTGACTTACTGAAAAAGTGCCTGGGATGCTTGAATATAATCAGGTGATTTCAGTTATACCTGTGATTTTCAGACTATCTATTAATAAATCTCTTCTTAAAATACAGAAATATGTAGTACTTTATATTTGATTTCATTTGGATAAAAATAGGCTTTTTAATTTCACACAGAAAAAAGGGGGGAAAAAAGAAAACTGTGTTTTGAGTGTTTTCAGTTTTGATCTGAAATGACGTTTCCCTCATATTAAAATGACATGTTTTCCAAGATCAAAATAGCATTAATGTGTTTTGCAGTAGAATGTAAGTTTAAGGTGATGACTGGTTTTGTTGTAATGTTTTGATATGACTATATATAACACTTCTGCTTATTTAATATAAGCTATATCAGATATTGCACTTGTTCTCTGCACTGGGAAGAAGTAAATGGATGTCACATTTAAACAAGTCATGCTTCAACATAAACACACCGTGTCGCTGTCTACCAGTTTTCTACAAATAGACAGTGCTGCACATTATAAAATCTCCTCCCATTGCTCCTTCTGTGTGTGTTGCCTATTCAATAGTGTAGGTTTATGAGCTGTGACATTATGGTTATGGTTGATGTCTTTGGATATGCTGTGTTTTGTTCATCTTAAATTCTTTTGGGAGTGACGCAAAACCAAAAGAGTTTTGTCTTTATTTTTTTTTTGGATATTGGACATTTGGAATAATGGAAACCAAAGGATTTTCAAAGCTCGGCCTCATAACCTGCTTCATCCTCTTTCTGTTTGCGATGAAGACAATGTCTGCCGAGGTGAGCTATTCTATCCCCGAGGAGATGAAACCAGGCACTGTGATTGGGAATATCGCCAAGGATCTTAGTCTTGATATAAATACATTAGGAACCCGAAAAGCGCGCATTGATTCTGAAGAGAATAACGAAAGATTTTCTGTTATAAATGTGATAAACGGAGATCTGAGTGTTGCTGAGCGTCTGGACAGAGAGTCTCTTTGTGGTACTAAACCATCGTGCATCTTAACCCAAGAGCTCGTACTGGAAAATCCTTTAGAATTGCACCGTTTAAATTTACACCTTCAGGACATCAATGACAATTATCCACAATTCAAACGAGAAATAATTAGAATGGAAATACGCGAGTCTGCAGAAAAAGGTACACGTTTCTCCATAGAAGAAGCACACGACGCAGATATTGGACAAAACACGGTTCAGAGGTACAGCCTGCAAAATAATGACAATTTCATTTTGATGATTGATGCAAACAAAGTTGAATTAGTTCTAGAAAATAAACTTGACCGAGAGACACGGCAAGAGATTATGTTATCTCTAACGGCAGTGGATGGTGGTTCTCCACAGCGATCGGGAACAGTAATGATTCAGGTCACTGTACTGGATGCTAATGATAATGCCCCAGTGTTTACCCAGACAGTTTATAAAGCCTTTCTTCCCGAAAACTCCCCTCTTGATACTGTAGTTGTTACAGTAAGTGCCACCGATGCAGACGATGGTATGAATGGAGAAGTGACATATGATTTTGGTCACGTGTCAGAGACAGATGAAAAAATATTTTCAATTGACGGTAAAACTGGAGAAATAAGAGTAATTGGTAAAACTGATTTTGAAAAGAAAAATGCTTTCGAGCTGCGAGTCATGGCTAAAGATGGACTTGGATTAAGTTCTTATGCTAAAGTTTACATAGATTTAACTGATGTAAATGACAACCCTCCCATAATACATTTAAAATCCGTGACAAATCCCATACCTGAGAATGTGTCACCTGGTACAGAGGTGGGCATCATTAATGTACAGGATAGAGACTCTGACAATAATAAACAGGTCCGCTGCTTCATTCAACAAGGTGTTCCTTTTAAGTTAGTTCCTTCTATTAAAAACTATTATTCTCTGGTGACCACAGAACAACTAGACCGTGAACTAGTGTCTGATTACAACATTACAATCACTGCCACTGACGAGGGCTCTCCACCTCTGTCCTCCTCTAAAACTGTTCAGTTATCTGTAGCTGACATCAATGACAACCCACCTGTGTTTGAGGAGCAGTTCTACAGCGCATATGTGACTGAAAATAACAAACCTGGATCCACTTTATGTTCCGTTACTGCTCGAGACCCAGACTGGAGACAAAACGGTACAGTGATTTATTCTCTGTTACCTGGTGAGGTGAACGGTGCCCCGGTGTCCTCCTATCTGTCTGTGAATGGAGACACGGGAGTGATCCACGCTGTGAGGTCCTTTGATTATGAACAGTTGAGGAGTTTTAAAGTCCACGTGATGGCCAGAGATAACGGTTCTCCTCCACTCAGCAGCAACGTGACAGTCAGTGTGTTTGTATCTGATGTGAATGACAACTCTCCTCAGATACTGTACCCCACCCCGGAGGGAAACTCCTTCATGACTGAGCTGGTCCCCAAAGCTGCCCACGGAGGCTCTCTGGTGTCCAAAGTCATAGCTGTGGACGCAGACTCTGGACAGAACGCCTGGCTGTCCTATCAAATAGTCAAATCCACTGATCCTGGACTTTTTACTATTGGACTCCACAGTGGAGAGATCAGGACACAGCGGGACATTTCTGAATCTGACAACATGAAACAGAACCTTATTGTGTCAGTGAAAGATAACGGACAGCCTCCTCTCTCTGCCACCTGTGCCATGTATTTACTGATTTCTGATAACTTGGCTGAGGTTCCAGAACTCAAAGACATTTCTTATGATGACAAGAATTCCAAATTAACCTCATATTTAATCATAGCACTGGTGTCAGTTTCTACTATTTTCTTCACTTTCATCATCATCGTCATGGGTGTGAGGTTTTGTCGCAGGAGAAAGCCCAGACTGTTGTTTGATGGAGCAGTTGCAATCCCCAGCGCTTATCTGCCTCCTAATTATGCAGATGTTGATGGAACAGGAACTTTACGCAGCACTTACAACTATGACGCCTATTTGACAACAGGATCTAGAACCAGTGACTTTAAATTCGTCTCATCTTATAATGACAACACACTTCTTGCTGACCAAACTATAAGGAAAAGTCCAACTGATTTTGCTGTGGCTTTTGAAGACTCACCGGAGCCTGTAGAGGTAGGCTAATGCTTTTGTTTCAGTCATTAGAGAACATATTATAGAACATATGATTTTGCCAAAAGACAAAATCTTATTTGGTCATATATTTGTTTTTTATTCTTTTTTGATAAATGAAGTGAATTCCAAACTTGAGTCATGAATATAGTGTTTATTGTCTAGTTGTTTACCTTTAGCTCACATCTGGTCACCAGACAGCTGCGCACGTGCAGTGACTCACGTACCATCATATGAGTTTCTGTCCATAGCCCTGAAACAACGCAGCCTTTTGTCATTTTCAGTCACTGTACTGAAATACAGCTTATTTACAATGTAAACACACACTTTAAGTTTACAATCAAAACTACCCTTTAAGATTCTGTCCTTTCTTTCAGCACTCACATTGATATTTATTATATATGCTTACAGATAGAATTTTTTAAAATCATAAAACAGTGTTTGTAAAATATATTTAATACCTCTTCTTTACTCACAGCGTCGCTGTAAGTCAACTTTACTGGATGGTGCTATCCTGTTAGTCTGTATTTGGCCATTTTCAAATCAGTACAGACTTTCCTTTTGTGTGAGCTGTACCGTTTGTGAGTGGATCTATTGTACTGTCGCAGTAAGATCGCAGGTTATCTGGTAATATACAGGTACTGAGTGTTTTAAAAGTGGTCCTGGATTTTCGGGAAAATGGGATTTAATGGATCCTCGAACATCAGTTCGGTTATTTACTTGGGAGTATTTCTTCTGACCCTGCATGGCGCAAGTGGAGATTTGTCGTATTCGTTTCCAGAGGAGATGAAAAGTGGATCCGTTTTTGGAAATATAGCGAAAGATCTTGGACTTGAAATGGGCATACTATCCACTCGAAGGGTCCGTATTGACACGGACGGAAACAACAAACGTTATTGTGATATTAATCTGAGTACTGGAGACATCTTTGTTTCCGACAGGATTGACAGAGAGGGTCTTTGTGGTAAAAAAGCGTCTTGTGTTTTGAAACATGAACTCGTTTTGGAGGAACCATTTGAGCTACACCGTATTAGTGTTCACGTTCAGGATATCAATGATAATTCACCACAGTTTAAAAAGAATGTAATACGATTTGAAATTCGTGAATCTGCAACCAAAGGGAGTCGCTTTCGGTTGGATGAGGCCCATGATGCTGATATTGGACAAAACGCAATTCAAGGTTATAGTATAGAGGCTAATGAATATTTCAGATTAAACATAATTTCAAAAAATGGGGGAGGAAAATTCAGTGAGCTAATTTTAGAGAAGGAGCTGGACAGAGAGCAACAACAGGAGCTAAATATTGTGCTCGTTGCAACTGACGGAGGCGCGCCTCAGAGGTCCGGGACTGCTGTGATTCACGTTACAGTATTAGATGCTAATGACAATGCTCCTGTGTTTGAAAAATCAATTTATAAAACCAGTCTACCTGAAAACGCTCCAATAGATACAGTAGTAATTATAGTTCATGCAACAGACGCAGACGAGGGAGTGAATGGAGAGGTCACGTATGAATTTGATCATATTTCAGATGAAAGTAATGTGTTTTCTCTTGATCAATCATCTGGTGAAGTGAGAGTGAGTGGACCAATAGATTATGAGGAACTCACTACTTATGAAATGCAAATTACAGCCAAAGATGGCCTTGGATTAGTGTCATCCTGTACATTAATAATTGATATAACAGATATGAATGACAACGCACCTGTGACATCTATTAAGTCCTTAAAAAACCCCATACCAGAGGACACCCCTCCTGGTACAGAGGTGGGCATCATTAATGTACAGGATAGAGACTCTGACAGGGATGGACAGGTCCGCTGCTCCATTCAACAAGGTGTTCCTTTTAAGTTAGTTCCTTCTATTAAAAACTATTATTCTCTGGTGACCACAGAACAACTGGACCGTGAACTAGTGTCTGATTACAACATTACAATCACTGCCACTGACGAGGGCTCTCCACCTCTGTCCTCCTCTAAAACTGTTCACTTATCTGTAGCTGACATCAATGACAACCCACCTGTGTTTGAGGAGCAGTTCTACAGCGCATATGTGACTGAAAATAACAAACCTGGATCCACTTTATGTTCCGTTACTGCTCGAGACCCAGACTGGAGACAAAACGGTACAGTGATTTATTCTCTGTTACCTGGTGAGGTGAACGGTGCCCCGGTGTCCTCCTATCTGTCTGTGAATGGAGACACGGGAGTGATCCACGCTGTGAGGTCCTTTGATTATGAACAGTTGAGGAGTTTTAAAGTCCACGTGATGGCCAGAGATAACGGTTCTCCTCCACTCAGCAGCAACGTGACAGTCAGTGTGTTTGTATCTGATGTGAATGACAACTGTCCTCAGATACTGTACCCCACCCCGGAGGGAAACTCCTTCATGACTGAGCTGGTCCCCAAAGCTGCCCACGGAGGCTCTCTGGTGTCCAAAGTCATAGCTGTGGACGCAGACTCTGGACAGAACGCCTGGCTGTCCTATCAAATAGTCAAATCCACTGATCCTGGACTTTTTACTATTGGACTCCACAGTGGAGAGATCAGGACACAGCGGGACATTTCTGAATCTGACAACATGAAACAGAACCTTATTGTGTCAGTGAAAGATAACGGACAGCCTCCTCTCTCTGCCACCTGTGCCATGTATTTACTGATTTCTGATAACTTGGCTGAGGTTCCAGAACTCAAAGACATTTCTTATGATGACAAGAATTCCAAATTAACCTCATATTTAATCATAGCACTGGTGTCAGTTTCTACTATTTTCCTCACTTTTATCATCATCGTCATGGGTGTGAGGTTTTGTCGCAGGAGAAAGCCCAGACTGTTGTTTGATGGAGCAGTTGCAATCCCCAGCGCTTATCTGCCTCCTAATTATGCAGATGTTGATGGAACAGGAACTTTACGCAGCACTTATAATTATGATGCATATTTGACAACAGGATCTAGAACCAGTGACTTTAAGTTCGTCTCATCTTATAATGACACTACATTACCTGCAGATCAGACTCTGAAGAAAAGTCCAACTGACTTCTCTGATGCTTTTGGAGATAGTGATTGTTCACCTGAGGTAAGAAACAACTTATAAAACTATGCTTTTGTTTGGAAAGACCAAAGGCAATGTCACTTTCACTTAATTCTCTCATGTTTTGGCTTCTGTTGTCCTTTGCTTAACTTAACATTTTGAGGACCTTAATGGGTAGTTACTAGTGATGCGCGGGCTACCCGCTGGCCCGCGGATATCCGCGGGTGACCCGCGGGGCGGGCGGGTTGGGTCGCAGTTTTTAATACATATTGCGGGCTGGGCGGGTTATATTTAATATATATTGCGGATGCGGGCGGGGCGGGTCAGGGACGATCAATACCCGCATTTTCATACGACATTCCCAAAAATGGCACAATATGGATAGACTGAAGGTATACAATATTTCAACTTAAAATAACCTCAGTAAGAATAATCAACGACATATCAAAAATATGATGATGAAAGACAACTCAATTGACATCGGCAGTTTCATTCCATGAGAGGCGGCACGCTCCAGTCATAATGAATGGGTAACAGCCACGTTATTTTCACATCCTTTGCATTGCCATCTACAGGAAAGGGTTGCCTTCATATCTTTACAGACCATGTTAAGACCGATGAGGGAGGATAGAGAGGTGTGTGCGTGCATGGAGCAGTCTCCACAGCCGTGTTATGAAACGGAAAGGAGCCCCGCTAACCTACAGTAGCATCCTCGTCTCTCCTCTCCTTCCAATTACTCGTACACTTAATTCTCCTATGACCCGCGAGTCGGGCGGGTCAGGGATGATCAATACCCGCTGAAGTGTGTGTGTGTGTGTGTGTGTGTGTGTGTGTGTGTGTGTGTGTGTGTGTGTGTGTGTGTGTGTGTGTGTGTGTGTGTGCGTACGTGCTCGGCTCGCGCATGTGCAAGCCCGTCAGTTCCTGTTTTGAATGCTGTTTTATCCCAACTTTTTGTTATTTGTTATTAGCGCCAAATCTCCCTGAACACTCAGAGATAAGAGTGAAAATGTCGGACTTGATCAGGGAGAAGATTAAAACAGGCGATGCGAAGAACAAAGAAAAATTCCAAGGCACTCTCTTAAAAGTGAAAGATAAAAAGCCTTTATTAAACTGGCTTGGTTAACAAAACCTATAAAATCATATAAAAAACCCCAACGCGTTTCGGCACAAATGGCCTTCATCAGGGAGTATGACTTGTCACTAAAACAGGAAGAGGCATTTAAAACAGAGCCAACCAATCACCAGCCTACACATAACAGTGTTAATTTGGTAAAAAAGTGTAGTCTAGGAAGCAGTGTAATAAATAAAACCTCCACTAGGTGTCATCCTAAAAAAGTGAACAAGCCACAGGCGATGCGAAGGTTGTACGGAAACGTTGTATGTGTTGGCTTTATAGAGTGATGATGTGGGTGGAGTCTATTTTATGTGCTGGAGTGCATATTGAGACGTTAGAAAGGAGGCAAAAATGATGCTTTTAACATTAGAAGCACAAGGTAAAGATGCTGCGAATGTACTATGTGAGTTTAGAGACAAATTTAAGCTCGCGGGTTGATAGCGGGCGGGTTGGGTTTATCAATACTTGATAGCGGGCGGGTTGGGTTTATCGATACGTGACATCATGCGGGTTGGGCGGGGCGGGCCGAGCCACGTCTTGGGTTTGGGCGGGGCGGGTTTCTGTAAAACCCCCTAACCGCGCATCACTAGTAGTTACACATTCACACTGGTGTATGTTCCATTAGCCTAATTTTCTCTCGATCTTGCATTCATAGTTCTATTCCTAGTATTTTCATTCATATTTTACATCTGTAAGTGGCTTTCTTAGAATTGTGACATATACACTTCTTCTACACTGTGCACAAAATTTTTACTGTTGTCAAATTTTATTAATGGTTTACAACCCAATGAATGGAATCCATGGTAGTGATCTTTCATTAAATATTATTTCACAGATCTTATATGATAAGAAAATTGCAACAATGAATGTTAAGATATTCATTTTAACATACTGCTTTGGCCAATATACCCTCACTGTAAAAGGAGAATGTAAGCAATAATTGAATGCAAAACTAATCACTCATAATTAAACTTTTATGGTGATGACCGAGTGTTTAAAACCTCTGGCATCAAAGGGGAAGGGCTCTGCTATTTCATTATATTGTTACATATGAGAAAAAAATAAGTGTATGTTTTAACCATGATTCGGTGACTGTTGTGTTTGTTCTCCAAATTGTGTCCACAGTGCTAGACAACATCCATGACAGACTATAACATTTAGATGATAAACCCATTCCCTTATTTTACCATAATCATTTGCTGAGTCCTTCCTCTCTTCTTGGTGTTGATGAGGCATCTGTGGAACTACTTGTAGTCACTCCCTGCTTTGTCATTTTTATTTTAAAATGTAGAGTGGATTTATTTTGCCTATATTTGGATCCTATATGATACTGAATTATTTATGACTTTAGTCGGGCTTCAGTGTATTTAAATTGTAGTCTGTGCCTCTACTATTTTCCTCTTTTATCATCATCATCATGGGTGTGAGTTTTTGTCGCAGGAGAAAGCCCAGACTGTTGTTTGATGAAGCAGTTGCAATCCCCAGCACTTATCTGCCTCCAAATTACGCAGATGTTGAACAGGAACTTTACGCAGCACCTATTATTATGATGCATATTTGACATGATCTAGAACCAGTGACTTTAAGTTCATTTCATCATATAATCACACTACATTACCTGCAGATCAAACTCTTAAGAAAAGTCTGATAGAGTTTTGTGAAGCTTTTGGTGATGGTGAGAATTATCATGAGGTGAGAGCATAACTTTTTCCATACGTTTTTTTTTTTTTTTAATGAATTGATTGGATCAGTGTGGTTCATTTCTCATTTATAAAGTGTATTTGGGACTCATTATGTATTTATCCTCTTGAGACCAAGAAATGATCTTTTGTCCTCTGTAGTAGAAAGTTTCTCAGTTTTACTTAAAAATGCATAATAAGTAATATAAACAACTTCCATTTCAAGTAACTATAATAAAAAAATTTTTTTTTAATTAATCTCTAATTATTGAAACTTGTTTTGTTTATTTACCTGGAAAAACAATGAGGTAATTTCCAGGAAATTACACAGAATGAGCTATAAAATACATTATCACTTGTTTCCACTCAACTATAGTTATTACTAAGAAAGAGACAAACCAATTAGCCTTATTACATTTCTAGTGTTGTTTTTGTTTGAGGTCATTTCCACGAAATTACATATCAAGGCCTTAAAATGCATTATTACTTATTTCCACTCAAATACTTAGTTGTTACCATCTGAAATCACCTACCGTGTCCTAACATTTACTAAACAAACACTTGTAGAGCACAACCCTTAGTACTTTATTACAAATGGTAAATGTTTGAACAGTCGGCTTGTCCATTATTTGAGTGTGCTGATGCTCTAAACAGCCTCCAGAGTGACAGCTGTACATCAGGATCTCCCTGAAGTGCAAGTTCAGTGAAGCTCTGAAAAGGTGAGGAGGAAACATTTCTACAAAGTACGGATGTTATGAAGACACGTTTCTAATTTGGCTCAATAATTCTGTTTGTATTCTACCTAAGAACACCGAATGATCTAAAATACATGGAAACATATCTTGTAAAATATACAGTCGTTAAAGCAAACAGTATGATGGTAATAACAGTTAGCCAGCCTGTTTAAGCTAACTATCATATCAACCCAGCGGACTTAGTTAGCCGTAGCAACTATGCTAGCATACGGTAAGCTACCACAGTGAAGTCAGTTTGACAGTTTAACGTTCGACATTCAGATAGATCCTTTCCGTTGCTCATGCTGCTTGTGAACCCCCAGTTTGGCGTTGACGGATGTCAACCTTCTCCACAAGTATCAGCGGCTGTTCGCTCAGCCTTACCCCAGTTAAGCGGATCGAGGAGCAGACACGTACTTTTTCACTGCTGGGGAGTTTAGGGACCATCACAAAAATTGTGGTCACATGAGTCAGACAATAGTGAACAAAAACTTTTAATTGTATTAAAAATATAGAGTAAATTAACAAATGTGATTATATATGTATACAGTATATTTACAATTGACTTTATGGATACATGTTTGGTCTTTTTTTATTACTTTTTTTTTTTGTCGTGCAGGTATTTTTTGTGATGGTCCCTAAACTTATCAAGCGTGACAAAGTACATGTCCGCTCCTCAAGCCCCTCAACTGGGGAAAAACTGAGCGAACAGCCGCTGATGCTTGTGGAGAAGGTGGACATCGGTTAACGTCAAACTGCCGGTCCTAGAGCAGCACGATCGGAGAATCGGTGGGGAGGGAAGATCAGAATATCGAACGTTAAACTGTCAAACTGACTTCACTGTGGTGTCTTACCGTATGCTAACATAGCTGCTACTGTTAGCTAATTCCGCTAGGTTGATATGATAGCTAGCTTGAACAGACTGGCTAACTGTTATTACCATCATACTGTCTGCTTTTCCGTTGTTAAAGCACAAACTGTATATCGTACAAAACATGTTTCCATGGTTTTTAGATCCTTCAGTGTTCTAAGGTAGAATACAAACAGAATTATTGAGCCGAATTAGAAACGTGGCTTCATAGCATCTGTACTTTGTAGAAATGTTTCCTCTTCACCTTTTCAGAGCTTCACTGAACTTGCACTCCAGGAAGATCCTGATGTACAGCTGTCACTCTGGAGGCTGCTTAGAGCATTAGCACACTCAAACAATGGACAAGCCGACTGTTCAAATAATAACTATTTGTAACAACAACAAAAAAGTTATAAAGGTTGTGCTCTACAAGTGTTTGTGTGTTGAATGTTTAGACACGGAGCTCACAGATGGTAATAACCAGATGTGGTCAAAGTACTCACATTCTGTACTTAAGTAGAAGTACAGCTACTGGTGTGAAAAAAAAAATCTGGTAAAAGTAGAAGTACTGATTCAACTCGTTTACTGAAGTAAAAGTAAAAAAGTACAACTTATCAACTGTAATAAAGTAAAAAAGAAGCTGCCTTTGTTTGCTATGGATGAAATAATGGTTATTTAAGCAGGTATAATCTGAAAAATGTATATATGTATCCGAAAGTAAAGCATTTAAAAGTGAGTTGCTGTGTAGCTGATGTGTTTTATTGGGTCAAATTCAAAAGTCATAAATAGGAGACTTAAAAAATACAGAAAAAAGTACAAATAGTTATATAAATCTAAGGAGTATAAAATGTAGAGTATAAAGTACAGATATATGTAAGGAGTATAAAGTACAAATATTTATACAAAAATGTAGGAAGTAAAAGTAAAAAGTTGCCAGAAAACTAAATACCCAAATAAAGTATATGGATACCTAAAAACTGCACTTAAGTACAGTAAAGGAAGTACTCCTACTTCCACCCATGGTAATAACTAAGTAGACCAAATTGAGTGGAAATAAGTAATAATGAAATTTACCGCACTGATGTTGTGTAGTTTCCTGGAAATGTGTTACCATTAACAACAAAATTACCTCCTAACATGTTAATTTCAGAACTGATATCTTACACTTGTCCATGGTTTGCTTAATAAGCAAATCACGTATAGGTTATTAAATCAATAGCTATTTTATTGTTGTGACAACAAATTCGTTTAGACATTCCATGATTTAATTTATCTTTTTTAATCACATGAAATACAGGGATTACTAGATTGCATAACTATTGTTTCTGATTACTTCTGATGGTGTCATTGTTTTTTTTCCCCCTTGACTTTATGTGACTTGTGCAGATGGCTGTTTTTTCTGCTTATAACTGTAATTTCTTGACCAGACTCACGATGTCGCAATGCACCAGCTGTTAAATCTTTCAGATATCCACCCACTTTTCTCCAGACACAATTTGAGCTTAGATGGTCTACTGCATTAGATCTCACACAGAGGCTCGTAGTTCGTTGATTTTCTTTTACTTCTTTTACCTTCTCAGTGTTTTGCCTTACTGTCTTTGACTCCTTCACCATGATTGTCAATGGAATCTCAACACAAATCGTGGCTGTTAATGTGTTACTGCTGTTTCTTTTCCGTTTTGCCAGTGCGGATATAAACTATTCTTTTCCAGAGGAATTAAGGCATGGCTCAGTAATCGGGAATATCGCTAAAGATTTGGGACTTAATATCAATAAACTATCGTCAAGGAACGCCAGAATCGATACTGAAGGAAGCGACAAACATTACTGTGATGTAAACCTCCGTAATGGGGACCTGACTGTTGCCGAGCGGATTGACAGAGAAGGCCTGTGTGGAGACAAAGCATCCTGCGTTCTCAAACAAGAGCTCATGTTAGAGAATCCGCTAGAATTGCATCGAATTAACCTACATGTTCAAGACATAAATGACAACTCTCCTCAGTTTAACAAAGAACTAATTAATATAGACATCCGTGAATCAGCTGTAAAAGGTGCGCGTTTTCCAATAGAAGAAGCGCATGATGCTGATATAGGCAAATATTCTGTTCAGGCGTACGACCTCCAAAAGAATGATTATTTCATTCTGGGTGTTGAAACTAATTCAGTGGAACTTGTATTAAACAATGAGCTTGACCGTGAAAAATTGAAAGAAATCGATCTACTTCTTACAGCTCGGGATAGCGGTTCACCACAAAGATCAGGTACTGTGCTCATTCACGTCACCGTACTAGATGCTAATGATAATATCCCAGTGTTCAGTGAGGCTGTGTATAAAGCAAGTCTGCCTGAAAACTCTCCGCAAGACACTATCGTCCTCAGGGTTAGCGCTACTGATGCAGATGAAGGACTAAATGGAGAGGTAACATACGATTTTGGACACATTTCAAACGATATTAGGTCCGCGTTTTCCATAGATCATAAGACAGGTGATATCAAATTAACAAGTGTCATTGACTATGAAACCACCTCATCATTTGAACTTCGCCTCACAGCAAAAGATGGTTTAGGATTAACCTCATATGCCAAGGTTATTATTGATGTAACTGACGTCAATGACAATGCTCCTGTTATATATTTGAAATCACTTACTAGTCCAATACCTGAGAATGTGTCACCTGGTACAGAGGTGGGCATCATTAATGTACAGGATAGAGACTCTAACAATAATAAACAGGTCCGCTGCTCCATTCAACAAGGTGTTCCTTTTAAGTTAGTTCCTTCTATTAAAAACTATTATTCTCTGGTGACCACAGAACAACTGGACCGTGAACTAGTGTCTGATTACAACATTACAATCACTGCCACTGACGAGGGCTCTCCACCTCTGTCCTCCTCTAAAACTGTTCACTTATCTGTAGCTGACATCAATGACAACCCACCTGTGTTTGAGGAGCAGTTCTACAGCGCATATGTGACTGAAAATAACAAACCTGGATCCACTTTATGTTCCGTTACTGCTCGAGACACAGACTGGAGACAAAACGGTACAGTGATTTATTCTCTGTTACCTGGTGAGGTGAACGGTGCCCCGGTGTCCTCCTATCTGTCTGTGAATGGAGACACGGGAGTGATCCACGCTGTGAGGTCCTTTGATTATGAACAGTTGAGGAGTTTTAAAGTCCACGTGATGGCCAGAGATAACGGTTCTCCTCCACTCAGCAGCAACGTGACAGTCAGTGTGTTTGTATCTGATGTGAATGACAACTCTCCTCAGATACTGTACCCCACCCCGGAGGGAAACTCCTTCATGACTGAGCTGGTCCCCAAAGCTGCCCACGGAGGCTCTCTGGTGTCCAAAGTCATAGCTGTGGACGCAGACTCTGGACAGAACGCCTGGCTGTCCTATCAAATAGTCAAATCCACTGATCCTGGACTTTTTACTATTGGACTCCACAGTGGAGAGATCAGGACACAGCGGGACATTTCTGAATCTGACAACATGAAACAGAACCTTATTGTGTCAGTGAAAGATAACGGACAGCCTCCTCTCTCTGCCACCTGTGCCATGTATTTACTGATTTCTGATAACTTGGCTGAGGTTCCAGAACTCAAAGACATTTCTTATGATGACAAGAATTCCAAATTAACCTCATATTTAATCATAGCACTGGTGTCAGTTTCTACTATTTTCCTCACTTTTATCATCATCGTCATGGGTGTGAGGTTTTGTCGCAGGAGAAAGCCCAGACTGTTGTTTGATGGAGCAGTTGCAATCCCCAGCGCTTATCTGCCTCCTAATTATGCAGATGTTGATGGAACAGGAACTTTACGCAGCACTTACAACTATGATGCCTATTTGACAACAGGATCTAGAACCAGTGACTTTAAATTTGTTTCATCTTATAATGACAACACACTACCTGCAGATCAGACTCTTACGAAAAATCCGATGGACTTTACTGAGGGGTTTGAAGATTTTGATGCTTCTCCTGAGGTAGGAACTTGTATCAATATATTACAATCTCTATTTGTGTGTTCTTCGACTTTTAATTCACTCATATGATGTAATTTGGGATGAGGACTGTCTCCATTTGTGTTGTTTAATTGCAGTGACCTTTAACAAATCAGGGTATATATATATATATATATATATATATAGTGATGTATTTTTCCTTTTGAGTATTATTTTATGTGTTTAGGGTTGGGTAATCATTCTCATACCTCAGGTGGCATACATTTTACATGCTGTTTTGTAAAATAGGCATCTTAATGCCAGTATAATTTTAGTCTTTGTTGGTGCCTTTGAATGAAATCTCCCACATGTTGTGTCCTTGGCCTGAATGAAAGAAGTTGTTAGTGCTGTCCTTGGTGCTGAAAACTAAGTGTTGCTCTTTGGGCTGCATGCTCTCCGGTGTTTTGCTGCATTTTTCTTGATGCAAACATTGTATAGTACTGTATAATTATATATTACTCCTATTCAAGAGTTTATTCTGTGTCATTTTATAAATAACCTGGTGGCATGGTACCATTACCTTTTGGAATATCATCTACACACCAGTGCTGTGATTTTTCTTTTTCAACGTTTGTCTGAGGTTTTTAATACTGTACATTCACTGACACACTTAACTTTATTGTAATGCCTTTGTCAACGCATTTAACAGTATAGTTCACTTCTTCCAAAGACAATATCAACAAAATATAAATAGAATGATTAATCAGTTTGTCAAAATATTTAGCACACTTTAATGACATCCTAATTTTCAAGTTGTTGTTCCTCCTCATTTGTATTTTAGGAGTGTTTAGACATTGTGTCCACCACAATATATAGCAAGAGTTTGTTAGATTTGCATGCCCTTTAAAGGAAAATAGATAATTACATCTTCCGAGTGGAAGGAAGTTATATTTATGTTTTGCTTATGGCAGCTGTTTGCATTAAACATGGTGGAAGACTAAATATTTTATCAAGCCATTTGACAGAAAGAAAAAAAGATCCTTTGTCAAAGGAAAAGTAAGATTACATAAAAAACATTGATCAAAACGTATCATATATAAATGCCTCATATTCAACCATTGGGCCAGAAAATGTGTATCTTTATTACATAGTGTACACATGTTATATTTTGTTTGTACTCACGGTGTCACTGTAGACCAACAGAAAAATAATCTGCAGCTCTCTTTGCGTTCCACCCATTATCTGGATCTATACTACCCTATGTTTGTCTGTTGTCTTGTGTGCAAACGACGAGATCTGATAAGGTTTATGAAGCTATCAAATAACACAGTTTGAAGTTTGGCAGTTCAACTGATTGAATATGAGAAGAATGAGGAATCTTCAGACCTATGGATTTGTGTTTTTCTTTGTTGTGCTCCATTACGCACACGGAGACCTTAGCTATTCTGTACAAGAGGAGCTGAAACGCGGATCTGTTATTGGAAATATCGCTAAGGATCTGGGACTAGATGTGGCAAGATTGTCTGCTCGGAAAGCTCGAATTGATCTAGATGGAGGTGACAAGCAATATTGCGGAATTAACCTACGAAGTGGTGAATTATTTGTTGCGGAGAAAATAGACAGAGAGGAGCACTGCGGAGAGAAACCCTCCTGTGTCCTTAAATTCGACTTACTATTAGAAAATCCTTTAGAGCTACACCGTGTGTCTCTTCAGGTGCAGGATATAAACGATAACCCACCCATTTTTCAGAAGGATAGTGTGAAATTGGAAATTAGAGAGTCCGCAGATAAAGGCGCTAAGTATCGTATTAATGCAGCTCATGACGCGGATATAGGCCAGAATGCAGTGGAAAGCTATATTTTGCAAGAAAATCCGCATTTTTCATTCAATATTCAGACTACAAGTGCTGGAAATAAATACGGTGAGTTAGTTTTAGAAAAAGAATTAGACCGTGAAGAGCAGCAAGAAATACAATTGGTGCTGACCGCTGTAGATGGTGGCTCTCCTCAAACATCCGGGACTGTTGTCATACACGTTATTGTTCTCGACGCTAATGATAATGCCCCGGTGTTTACAGAGTCGGTTTATACTGCAAAGCTACCAGAAAATTCACCTTTAAAAACAGTAGTTATTACTGTCAGTGCATCAGACGCAGATGAAGGTTTAAATGGGGAGGTGACATATGAGTTTAGCAGACTCTCTGATAAATCACGGAAGCTGTTTGCAATAGATGAGAGAACCGGAGAAATAATTGTAACCGGTGACTTAGATTATGAAGAAGGGTCAAGGTATGAAATGAATGTCGAAGCTAAAGATGGATATGGCCTTTCCTCAGAGGCAAAAGTCATTATTGATATAACTGATGTGAATGATAATGCACCGGTTATGTATCTGAAGTCACTGACTAACCCCATACCTGAGAATGTGTCACCTGGTACAGAGGTGGGCATCATTAATGTACAGGATAGAGACTCTGACAATAATAAACAGGTCCGCTGCTCCATTCAACAAGGTGTTCCTTTTAAGTTAGTTCCTTCTATTAAAAACTATTATTCTCTGGTGACCACAGAACAACTGGACCGTGAACTAGTGTCTGATTATAACATTACAATCACTGCCACTGACGAGGGCTCTCCACCTCTGTCCTCCTCTAAAACTGTTCACTTATCTGTAGCTGACATCAATGACAACCCACCTGTGTTTGAGGAGCAGTTCTACAGCGCATATGTGACTGAAAATAACAAACCTGGATCCACTTTATGTTCCGTTACTGCTCGAGACCCAGACTGGAGACAAAACGGTACAGTGATTTATTCTCTGTTACCTGGTGAGGTGAACGGTGCCCCGGTGTCCTCCTATCTGTCTGTGAATGGAGACACGGGAGTGATCCACGCTGTGAGGTCCTTTGATTATGAACAGTTGAGGAGTTTTAAAGTCCACGTGATGGCCAGAGATAACGGTTCTCCTCCACTCAGCAGCAACGTGACAGTCAGTGTGTTTGTATCTGATGTGAATGACAACTCTCCTCAGATACTGTACCCCACCCCGGAGGGAAACTCCTTCATGACTGAGCTGGTCCCCAAAGCTGCCCACGGAGGCTCTCTGGTGTCCAAAGTCATAGCTGTGGACGCAGACTCTGGACAGAACGCCTGGCTGTCCTATCAAATAGTCAAATCCACTGATCCTGGACTTTTTACTATTGGACTCCACAGTGGAGAGATCAGGACACAGCGGGACATTTCTGAATCTGACAACATGAAACAGAACCTTATTGTGTCAGTGAAAGATAACGGACAGCCTCCTCTCTCTGCCACCTGTGCCATGTATTTACTGATTTCTGATAACTTGGCTGAGGTTCCAGAACTCAAAGACATTTCTTATGATGACAAGAATTCCAAATTAACCTCATATTTAATCATAGCACTGGTGTCAGTTTCTACTATTTTCCTCACTTTTATCATCATCGTCATGGGTGTGAGGTTTTGTCGCAGGAGAAAGCCCAGACTGTTGTTTGATGGAGCAGTTGCAATCCCCAGTGCTTATCTGCCTCCTAATTATGCAGATGTTGATGGAACAGGAACTTTACGCAGCACCTACAATTATGATGCATATTTGACAACAGGATCTAGAACCAGTGACTTTAAATTTGTTTCATCTTATAATGACAACACTCTACCTGCTGATCAAACTCTGAAGAAAAGTCTGACAGACTTTTCTGACGCATTTGGAGATTGTGACTCTTCTCCTGAGGTAAGAACAGTTGCTTTACTTCAAATATTAAGTATTACAATTTTCATAACACAATGCAAATATCTTAAATTACTTTGTGACTCTTAACCAAAAGACAGTCGAAGTTTGACTTGTGTAAATGTTCCTGGCAGTTAGTTTATATTACAGCAAACAAAACATTAGTAACAACCCAGGTTTCAACATTATAATTTTTAGAGGTTTTTCTACTTTTCTTTACCTTTATATGAGCAATAATTATTATTTTCAATGGATATACTGAATATTTTGCAAGTAGTTTTTATTTAGTTTACAGTTTAGTATTAAAATGTCATTTTTTAAAGTGCAAATAGGGGGAAAAAACATGTAATTTGGGTGAGCACGTTTTTGTTTATCATCTATTTATGGTGCCTATTTATACCTGTTGTACTTTTAGTGTATTGGTTGCAGTTGTACTTCTGAGACGTTAGTGACTAAGTGATACTAGTTCCCTGTTACACCATGTGTTTATGGTTAAAAGGAGTTTCCAACATGTGATTATGACAGGACTCATTCTTGCATAGCTCTTAATTTGTATTTTTCTCACAAATGGGGGTGTCCAGCCATTTGTATTGAACAGGTGTCACTGTCGTCGGTTCTGATTTTATAATTTTGGGATGGACTTTTACATTTCTTTACTTTCTGAAAACCATTCAAAATAATGTGCACTCAGACTTCACTGCAGATATTATGTTGGATTGTAATTCTGTAGTTTGCACTCCTGGTGTCACTACAGACCAATTTTGCGATGGTACCAGGTTAGTCCAAACGGCATCCATTACTGGACTTCTCCACCCGTTTTATCTAAAGGCTGATACTCTTTAAAGGGTTGACTACGGATGGTATCACATATTTAATGTTAGAAATATCTTTTTTCTTATTTGTCTAGCATATTTTAACAATGATGCCTTCACGGGACATCATTCAGACCTATGGATTTGTGTTTTTCTTTGTTGTGCTCCATTACGCACACGGAGACCTTAGCTATTCTGTACAAGAGGAGCTGAAACGCGGATCTGTTATTGGAAATATCGCCAAGGATCTGGGACTAGATGTGGGAAGATTGTCTGCTCGGAAAGCTCGTATTGATCTGGATGGAGGTGACAAGCAATATTGCGGAATTAACCTACGAAGTGGTGAATTATTTGTTACAGATAGAATAGACAGAGAGGAGCACTGCGCAGACAAACCCTCCTGTGTCCTTAAATTCGACTTGTTATTGGAGAATCCTTTAGAGCTACACCGTGTGTCTCTTCAGGTCCAAGATATAAACGATAATGCACCAGTTTTTCCGAGGGATGTGATAAAGCTTGATATTACCGAGTCCGCAGTCAAAGGCGCGAGGTATCGTATTAATGCAGCACAAGATGCAGATATCGGCAAGAATTCTGTTAACGGTTATATTTTGCAGCAAAACCCACATTTTGTGTTCAGTATTCAGACTACAAGTGCCGGTCGAAAATATGGTGAGTTGGTTTTAGAGAAGGAATTAGACCGTGAGGAGCAGCAGGAAATAAAATTGGTGTTGACTGCTGTAGATGGTGGTTCTCCTCCTAGATCTGGGACAGTAGATATACACGTAGTTGTGTTAGACGCTAATGATAATGCACCGGTGTTCACAGAATCAGTGTATACAGCAAAGTTGCAGGAAAATTCACCGTTAAATACAGTAGTTATTACTGTCAGTGCATCAGATGCGGATGAAGGTTTAAATGGAGATGTTACATATGACTTTAGTGAACTATCTGAAAAATCACGGAGACTTTTTTCAATAGACGAAAAAACTGGAGATATAATTGTAGCAGGCGACATAGATTACGAAGAAGGGTCAAGGTATGAAGTTATTGTCGAGGCTAAAGATGGTTATGGCCTTTCTTCAGAGGCAAAAGTCATTATTGATATAACTGATGTGAATGATAATGCTCCAGTAATATATCTGAAGTCACTGACCAACCCCACACCTGAGAATGTGTCACCTGGTACAGAGGTGGGAATCATTAATGTACAGGATAGAGACTCTGACAATAATAAACAGGTCCGCTGCTCCATTCAACAAGGTGTTCCTTTTAAGTTAGTTCCTTCTATTAAAAACTATTATTCTCTGGTGACCACAGAACAACTGGACCGTGAACTAGTGTCTGATTACAACATTACAATCACTGCCACTGACGAGGGCTCTCCACCTCTGTCCTCCTCTAAAACTGTTCAGTTATCTGTAGCTGACATCAATGACAACCCACCTGTGTTTGAGGAGCAGTTCTACAGCGCATATGTGACTGAAAATAACAAACCTGGATCCACTTTATGTTCCGTTACTGCTCGAGACCCAGACTGGAGACAAAACGGTACAGTGATTTATTCTCTGTTACCTGGTGAGGTGAACGGTGCCCCGGTGTCCTCCTATCTGTCTGTGAATGGAGACACGGGAGTGATCCACGCTGTGAGGTCCTTTGATTATGAACAGTTGAGGAGTTTTAAAGTCCACGTGATGGCCAGAGATAACGGTTCTCCTCCACTCAGCAGCAACGTGACAGTCAGTGTGTTTGTATCTGATGTGAATGACAACTCTCCTCAGATACTGTACCCCACCCCGGAGGGAAACTCCTTCATGACTGAGCTGGTCCCCAAAGCTGCCCACGGAGGCTCTCTGGTGTCCAAAGTCATAGCTGTGGACGCAGACTCTGGACAGAACGCCTGGCTGTCCTATCAAATAGTCAAATCCACTGATCCTGGACTTTTTACTATTGGACTCCACAGTGGAGAGATCAGGACACAGCGGGACATTTCTGAATCTGACAACATGAAACAGAACCTTATTGTGTCAGTGAAAGATAACGGACAGCCTCCTCTCTCTGCCACCTGTGCCATGTATTTACTGATTTCTGATAACTTGGCTGAGGTTCCAGAACTCAAAGACATTTCTTATGATGACAAGAATTCCAAATTAACCTCAGATTTAATCATAGCACTGGTGTCAGTTTCTACTATTTTCCTCACTTTTATCATCATCGTCATGGGTGTGAGGTTTTGTCGCAGGAGAAAGCCCAGACTGTTGTTTGATGGAGCAGTTGCAATCCCCAGTGCTTATCTGCCTCCTAATTATGCAGATGTTGATGGAACAGGAACTTTACGCAGCACTTACAACTATGATGCATATTTGACAACAGGATCTAGAACCAGTGACTTTAAATTCGTCTCCTCTTATAATGACAACACTCTACCTGCTGATCAGACTCTGAAGAAAAGTCTAACGGACTTTTCTGACGCATTTGGAGATTGTGACTCTTCCCCTGAGGTAGGAACAGGTCATTTATTTCAAGTAGCAAATTAGGTAATTATTGCCATTTTATTCAATATCTTGCAGATATCATAATTTACTTAATGTTTGGTAAACAGAAGCGCTTTGAATTGTGTAAAAACTGTTCCACTGCTTTGGTGTCAGTTGATTATGTCACAACCCAGTCTTGAATATGATAATTTTTAGAATTATTGCACTTTTCTATATCTTTACTCGTGCCCTTATTAATGATGTCCCAATGGTTACAGTGGATATTTCGAAAGTGATTTCATTTATTTATTTATTAATGGGATTTTATTACACATGATTATATATAAACTCGGATATTTTAGGCACATACAGACAAATATAATATCATTTGGGTGAACACCTTTTTTTAGTTGTCATGTATTATATATTTCCATCTGCTTTTATATTTTGTTTGTTAGGTTGCCGTTGTATTGCTGATACGTCCGTGACTATATGATACAATTGGTTTAAATTTGTTATAACATTCTATTAGCGTTACATGACGTGTTTAACATGAGACTGTGATAAGTGTGAGGATTCTTGCAAAGCCATGCATTTGTCTTTTTCCCCCAAAACGGTGAGTCTTCTTGTTTGTCTTGTTGCCAGAGCTTTGGTGTGTCATTGTCCTTGGTGTTGAATTTATGATTTAGGGAACGATTTAAAAGCATGTTTCTTATTTAAAGCTTTTCTAATGAACATGTATTTCGACTCTACTGCAGACTTCAAAATGAATTGTAATTCAATCCTTTGTACTCGTGGTGTCACTACAGACCAATTTTGTGATGGAATGGTTCGGTTCCTCTAAACGACATCCATTACTGGACTTCTCCACCCGTTTTATCTGCAGGTTGAGGCTCTTTGAAGGCTTGAATACGGATGAGATCATATATTTAATATTTCAAATTGCCTTTTTCTTATTTGTCTAGCATATTTTAACAATGATACCTACACGGTACATCATTCAGACCTATGGATTTGTGTTTTTCTTTGTTGTGCTCCATTACGCACACGGAGACCTTAGCTATTCTGTACAAGAGGAGCTGAAACGCGGATCTGTTATTGGAAATATCGCCAAGGATCTGGGACTAGATGTGGGAAGATTGTCTGCTCGAAAAACTCGTATTGACCTGGATGGAAATGACAAGCAATATTGCGGAATTAACCTACGAAGTGGTGAATTGTTTGTTACAGATAGAATAGACAGAGAGGAGCACTGCGCAGACAAACCCTCCTGTGTCCTTAAATTCGACTTGTTATTGGAGAATCCTTTAGAGCTACACCGTGTGTCTCTTCAGGTCCAGGATATAAACGATAATGCACCCGTTTTTCCGAGGGATGTGATAAAGCTTGATATTACAGAGTCAGCTGCAAAAGGCGCGAGGTATCGTATTAATGCAGCACAAGATGCAGATATCGGCAAGAATTCTGTTGAAAGCTACACGTTGCAAGAAAATGGCCATTTTGTATTTAATATTCAAACAACAAATTCTGGCAGTAAATACGGTGAGTTGGTTTTAGAAAAGGAATTAGACCGAGAAGAGCAGCAGGAAATAAAATTAATTCTCACTGCTGTAGATGGTGGTTCCCCTCAAAGATCTGGGACTGTTGTCATACATGTCATTGTGTTAGACGCTAATGATAATGCCCCAGTGTTCACAGAGTCAGTTTATACAGCAAAGTTGCCAGAAAACTCACCGTTAAATACAGTAGTTATTACTGTCAGTGCATCAGATGCAGATGAAGGTTTAAATGGGGAGGTGACATATGAGTTTAGCAGACTCTCTGATAAATCACAGAAGCTTTTTTTACTGGATCCGAAAACTGGAGAAATAAGTGTAACTGGTGACATAGATTATGAAGAAGGGTCAAGGTATGAAGTTATTGTCGAGGCTAAAGATGGTTATGGCCTTTCCTCAGAGGCAAAAGTCATTATTGATATAACTGATGTGAATGATAATGCTCCAGTAATATATCTGAAGTCACTGACCAACCCCACACCTGAGAATGTGTCACCTGGTACAGAGGTGGGCATCATTAATGTACAGGATAGAGACTCTGACAATAATAAACAGGTCCGCTGCTCCATTCAACAAGGTGTTCCTTTTAAGTTAGTTCCTTCTATTAAAAACTATTATTCTCTGGTGACCACAGAACAACTGGACCGTGAACTAGTGTCTGATTACAACATTACAATCACTGCCACTGACGAGGGCTCTCCACCTCTGTCCTCCTCTAAAACTGTTCACTTATCTGTCGCTGACATCAATGACAACCCACCTGTGTTTGAGGAGCAGTTCTACAGCGCATATGTGACTGAAAATAACAAACCTGGATCCACTTTATGTTCCGTTACTGCTCGAGACCCAGACTGGAGACAAAACGGTACAGTGATTTATTCTCTGTTACCTGGTGAGGTGAACGGTGCCCCGGTGTCCTCCTATCTGTCTGTGAATGGAGACACGGGAGTGATCCACGCTGTGAGGTCCTTTGATTATGAACAGTTGAGGAGTTTTAAAGTCCACGTGATGGCCAGAGATAACGGTTCTCCTCCACTCAGCAGCAACGTGACAGTCAGTGTGTTTGTATCTGATGTGAATGACAACTCTCCTCAGATACTGTACCCCACCCCGGAGGGAAACTCCTTCATGACTGAGCTGGTCCCCAAAGCTGCCCACGGAGGCTCTCTGGTGTCCAAAGTCATAGCTGTGGACGCAGACTCTGGACAGAACGCCTGGCTGTCCTATCAAATAGTCAAATCCACTGATCCTGGACTTTTTACTATTGGACTCCACAGTGGAGAGATCAGGACACAGCGGGACATTTCTGAATCTGACAACATGAAACAGAACCTTATTGTGTCAGTGAAAGATAACGGACAGCCTCCTCTCTCTGCCACCTGTGCCATGTATTTACTGATTTCTGATAACTTGGCTGAGGTTCCAGAACTCAAAGACATTTCTTATGATGACAAGAATTCCAAATTAACCTCATATTTAATCATAGCACTGGTGTCAGTTTCTACTATTTTCCTCACTTTTATCATCATCGTCATGGGTGTGAGGTTTTGTCGCAGGAGAAAGCCCAGACTGTTGTTTGATGGAGCAGTTGCAATCCCCAGCGCTTATCTGCCTCCTAATTATGCAGATGTTGATGGAACAGGAACTTTACGCAGCACTTACAACTATGATGCATATTTGACAACAGGATCTAGAACCAGTGACTTCAAATTTGTTTCATCTTATAATGACAATACTCTACCTGCTGATCAAACTCTGAAGAAAAGTCTGACAGACTTTTCTGACGCATTTGGAGATTGTGACTCTTCCCCTGAGGTAGGAGCAGTTGATTATTTACATAACGTATTCGTTAATCATTACCATGTTCCAAATGCCTTGCAGATATTGATTGTTAAATAGAAGTCTTTCAACATTTGAATTGTGCAAACATCTGTCAGGGTGTTTACACTACTGAGTTTTTCAATAATGCTTTCTTTTCTCTCATGAACTGTCACAATCCAGTCGTTATTGAGATTATTTTTCGTGTGTGTGTGTGTGGGGGGGGGTAATTGTGTTAACCGTAATTGTCGTAATTATTCATAACTTTATAAAGATTGCAGTGAATATTTTGCATCTGATTTTATTCATCATGGAAAGTGATGATGCTTTTTATACAACATGCGACTTGACATTTATTTTTGTCTTCGTATAATGACAACCCAGTGCCTTTTGACAAGACTGTGAAGAAAAGCTCAACTTTTCACACTTTTTTGGATTCTGTTGATATCATATATATTTATGTACAATTTTCACAACATAAATCTAATATTCTTAATATATATGAGTCGAATTTTCGTTTTTTTTTTAATGTATTGGTATCAGAACTTTATTGTTATCTCATGTATGTTGCATCAATTTCACAATACAGTTGCATTGTCAGAATGTTATTGATGATTTGAGGTGTAGTAACTAGGGTTTGGGAACGTGTTTTCCACATTTTTCTCCTTCTAAACACGCTAATACGCTTCTTTTAGATGTCATTTAGTCTTTTACAAATAAACAGAGGAGTTTGTGCCATAACCCTAGAAATACTCACGGTGTCACTGTCGACTAATACACGAGGAAACACGTCCACTCCCCTTCCATTTGTTCAGACAACATAAAGCATTTTTCTTATAGTGCAGCATTTGACCTGAAGCACTTCCTATCTGGATATCGTTTTTGGATCCATTTTGAGCTATTTATTTACACAGTCGGTACTGATATATGGTTGTTCATTGTAATAATGGAACTAAAAAGAGTCGCTCTGATATACCGTTGTCTTTCTTTTGTGATATGTACCCTATACCCCATCAATGGAGACGTGAGTTACTCTATTCCTGAAGAGATGAAACGCGGATCTGTCATCGGAAATATCGCTAAGGATCTCGGACTTGATTTGAGAGGATTGTCTGCTAGAAAAGCTCGAATTGATACTGAAGATGATAACGTTAACTATTGTGGTGTTAATCTGAACACCGGGGATCTATTGGTGCAGGAGAGAATGGACAGAGAAGGGCTTTGTGAAAAAAGAGCATCGTGTATTCTGAAGCAAGAGCTCGTGTTGGAAAACCCGTTAGAACTGCATCGTATTAATATCCACGTCCAGGACATTAATGATAACGCACCACAGTTTAAAGAGGAGTCAGTGAAGATTGAAATTCAGGAATCGGCAGTAAAGGGTGCACGGTTTCTTCTCGGTGAGGCACATGATGAAGACATTGGAGAAAATGGTGTCCAGGACTACACTCTTCAACAGAATGATCATTTCAAACTGAATGTTAATGCTAAATCTGGTGGGCGGAAATATTGTGAATTAGTTTTAGAAAAAGAATTAGACAGAGAGGACAAAAAAGACATTATGCTTTTGCTCACTGCATTTGATGGTGGTTCTCCTCAGAGATCAGGTACTGTAGTCATACACGTCACTGTACTGGATGCTAATGATAATGAACCAGTGTTTAGTCAGACTGTTTATAAAGCAAGTTTACCAGAAAATTCTCCTCCTGATACACTCGTGATCACAGTCAGTGCCACTGATGCAGATGAGGGTTTAAACAGTGAAATTACATATGAATTTGACCATATATCAAGTAAAAATAGCAAAGTGTTTTCATTGAATCCTAAAACAGGAGAAGTGAAAGTACTTGGAGTCATTGATCATGAGAAAGTTTCATCTTATGAAATGCAGATAAGTGCAAAAGATGGTTTGGGACTAGTCTCATATGCAACTTTGATGATTGAAATTATTGATATAAATGATAATGCTCCAGTTATATACTTGAAATCACTTTCTAACCCCATACCTGAGAATGTGTCACCTGGTACAGAGGTGGGCATCATTAATGTACAGGATAGAGACTCTGACAATAATAAACAGGTCCGCTGCTCTATTCAACAAGGTGTTCCTTTTAAGTTAGTCCCTTCTATTAAAAACTATTATTCTCTGGTGACCACAGAACGACTGGACCGTGAACTAGTGTCTGATTACAACATTACAATCACTGCCACTGACGAGGGCTCTCCACCTCTGTCCTCCTCTAAAACTGTTCAGTTATCTGTAGCTGACATCAATGACAACCCACCTGTGTTTGAGGAGCAGTTCTACAGCGCATATGTGACTGAAAATAACAAACCTGGATCCACTTTATGTTCCGTTACTGCTCGAGACCCAGACTGGAGACAAAACGGTACAGTGATTTATTCTCTGTTACCTGGTGAGGTGAACGGTGCCCCGGTGTCCTCCTATCTGTCTGTGAATGGAGACACGGGAGTGATCCACGCTGTGAGGTCCTTTGATTATGAACAGTTGAGGAGTTTTAAAGTCCACGTGATGGCCAGAGATAACGGTTCTCCTCCACTCAGCAGCAACGTGACAGTCAGTGTGTTTGTATCTGATGTGAATGACAACTCTCCTCAGATACTGTACCCCACCCCGGAGGGAAACTCCTTCATGACTGAGCTGGTCCCCAAAGCTGCCCACGGAGGCTCTCTGGTGTCCAAAGTCATAGCTGTGGACGCAGACTCTGGACAGAACGCCTGGCTGTCCTATCAAATAGTCAAATCCACTGATCCTGGACTTTTTACTATTGGACTCCACAGTGGAGAGATCAGGACACAGCGGGACATTTCTGAATCTGACAACATGAAACAGAACCTTATTGTGTCAGTGAAAGATAACGGACAGCCTCCTCTCTCTGCCACCTGTGCCATGTATTTACTGATTTCTGATAACTTGGCTGAGGTTCCAGAACTCAAAGACATTTCTTATGATGACAAGAATTCCAAATTAACCTCATATTTAATCATAGCACTGGTGTCAGTTTCTACTATTTTCCTCACTTTTATCATCATCGTCATGGGTGTGAGGTTTTGTCGCAGGAGAAAGCCCAGACTGTTGTTTGATGGAGCAGTTGCAATCCCCAGCGCTTATCTGCCTCCTAATTATGCAGATGTTGATGGAACAGGAACTTTACGCAGCACTTATAATTATGATGCATATTTGACAACAGGATCTAGAACCAGTGACTTTAAATTCGTCTCATCATATAATGACACTACATTACCTGCAGATCAGACTCTGAAGAAAAGTCCTACCGACTTTTCTGACGCATTTGGAGATAGTGATGATTCATCTGAGGTAGGCTAAAATGTTCTTTCACTTAATTTTCTTACTTGGAATAAGGTAGTTGTGTTTTCAGATGTTTTGTTGTATGCTTTCCTTGTTTACATATATGATGTTTGGCTAGTAAGGGTAATGTTCATCAGTGGTAGGGAAGTATTTCAGTTCAACTTGATTTTACAGGCATTTTTGACATGCCTGCTTAAATACACTGCATTTGTAACTGTTTCCTTTATGAACCTATTTTAGCGTTCATTCATAAGAAGATCAAAAAGTGCAGTAGGCTATTACTGTTTTTTTTTATTTTACTCTTTTTATCCATGCTGTCATTCATTTTCTTCTCAGGTTGTATTTACCTTAGTGTATTAAATCTTCCCCTTATTTTTTTTTTGGTACATTTGCTTTTTGTTTTGTCCATAATGGTACAAAATTAATATCATAATGTGTATGTATGACCTCTGATCTATCGATTCAATTCAGTTTTGTTAATTTATCCCAAATCCTATTACAGTTATCTCATGGCATTTCAAACTCTCTAAAAAACCCATTTTGAAAATGACATTAAACACATCATCATCTCCACACACTTAGACATACTTTTATTTATCTATTATTTCACGAATTGGATTGTGTCATAGATACAAATGTTCCACTCTGTGTTCATCCCTTATCTCCTTTGCTGCTCTCATATATCTGTCCATGGTGCTGAAGTCTGTACATGATAAGTCTTTTTTATACAAGTTTTTTTTTTTTTTTGGTAGTTGGAAATATTTCATGCTATTTATTGATATTTGTAGTTATTTCAGTAGTTTTTCACTGTTTTCGAACAATGTCATATGTATTCTAATGGGTAATACATCAGTGATGGGACGATGATAACAAATTGTAGGGTGACTATACTTTTGTGTTATAGAAGTTGACTGCCCCTTCATTAAAAGGATTTACAAGACATGGATTGACAAATAACTTCTTTGTTTGCAGCAAGATAGTCAGGAATGCAATTTAAATAATTAGACTATCTCCAAACCTGTCAGTCATGTTATATTTGTTTGATTACGAATATGATAATGTATTTATTTTATTATTGAGTACAATTAACTACTATTTCACAAAACTGAACCCCATCATCCATACTGCAGAATACTAAACAATAAAAACTTGTGTCATTTTAAAATCAACACACAATGGATTCCTTCATTTACAGCCAGGTTGCAATTTGAGCTTAATGTATTGAACCAATGCTTCATATGCATATTTAGTGTGCTGCACAGTGAAGCTGGACTCCATTACACATTTAATTTGAAAGTCTTTTATTTTGTTTGCAAAGAGCAAACATAAGCATGATATTATCACAGTTTGGTACACACGCATACAGTGACTTCCAACTCGTGTGTTGGAAGTCACTATTTTCACAAAGAAAAGTTATAAACATCGGCGCCAATATACGAACAGTAATGCTGTCTGTTGCATCTCTATTCCAGATCACGTTCATCATGTACATTCAATATCAACTTGTTTCTCCAGTACACAGTCAGCTAACCATGTGTATTAAACATTGTCACACTAACCAAATCCATCATGTATCTACTTTACTTATTTATGTATTATTGAAGTATAAACAGGCATTCCGGGTTTTTTTTTTTTACAATAGCTCATAGTTCCTTCTCCAGCCTCACGCTCGCGAGGGTTAAATCGGCCATGCAGGCTAACCTACTGGCTAGCCACTTTCAGTAGCTACGTTACTTTGGCTGAACGAGTGACGTTCGTAAACACTACATGAAGACAAAACGGGACTTTAAACTTACATATAACACATTCGCCCATTAGTTATACAATTCTGACACTCCCTCCTTATATGTAGAGAGCGAAAATAAGAATGTCATTATCACAGTTCGGTACACATATATAGAGTAACCTCAAACTCGTGCGTGTGTTCTCGTTCTTTTTAACGTATTCGCGCGATACTTGCCTTGTCCGAACACATACTGATGGGCGTTAGACACTGCATACTGCTAGATAAGTACAATTTTCAAACACTAAACCAACATTTTCCTTTCCGAAAATACACAGATACTTTTCGGTGCACTCTGAACATGAGCTGAATTCAATTAAAATCATGTGAAACATGCGAATAATAATAATAATAATAATAATAATAATAATAATAATAATAATAATAATAATAATAATAACACTACTACTACTACTACTACTACTACTACTACTACTACTACTACTACTACTACTACTAATAATAATAATAATAATAATAATAATAATAATAATAATAATAATAATAATAATAATAATAATAATAATAATGTAGGTATATCAACGTGCTGATAGCTCTTTATGCCACAACTGACTTTTGCTTTCTATAATAACGGTTATTTCTCATCTACATTGTTTAACTACACGGCAGAGAAGAGAAATGCGGTATTGGAAGATTGTTTGATTTCAATTGTAATTGTATTTAGTTTATTTAAAACGGAAAAAAGATGTGTTTAATAAAGGTGGGGGCTTTTTTGAAATTGTTATTCCCTACACTGTACTCATGGTGTCAGTGTCTACCAGCAGACGAGAAAATGGTTTTATTCTCCACCCTTCTTTGTCCGTAAATGCAAGGAATGAATCAGCTACTGAACTACACTTGAGATAAACCATTTGTCTGAGGCTGGAGAGAAGAAAATATTATTACACTGAGGATATTGGTCTGATTCCGATTTTTGTACCCAATCATTAAGTGACTGACAATGGGACATAACAATTGTGCGCTGTACTGCGGCTTTTTATTTGCTTTTCTTGCTGTTCACTCGATACACGGAGACGTGAGCTATTCTATTCCAGAGGAAATTAAACGGGGATCCGTCATTGGAAACATCGCTAAGGATTTTGGACTTGATGTCGGAAGACTGTCTGCTCGCAGGGCTCGTATAGATACTGAGGATAACAACGTTCAATACTGCAGCATTAATATTAATACCGGAGATTTAATTGTACAGGAAAGGATCGACAGAGAAGGACTGTGTGCGAAAAAGGCATCATGTGTTTTAAAACAGGAACTCGTTTTGGAAAATCCTTTAGATCTTCATCGTTTTAATATCCGCGTCCAGGACATTAATGACAACTCGCCACAGTTTAAAGAGGAATCACTTAAATTTGAAATTCAGGAATCAACAGACAAAGGTGCACAATTTCCACTGGATGAAGCACATGATGGAGACATCGGAGAAAATGGTGTTCAGGGATACACCCTCCAAGAAAACGATTATTTCTCTTTAAATATAAAAACAAAGGGCAATGGAAGAAAATATGGAGAACTAATATTAAATAAAGAGTTGGACAGAGAAGATAAAAACGAGATTACGTTGTTGCTAACTGCCTTTGATGGTGGTTCTCCTCAGAGATCAGGTACTGTAGTCATACACATCACTGTACTGGATGCTAATGATAATGTCCCAGTGTTTAGTCAGACTGTTTATAAAGCAACTTTACCAGAAAACTCTCCTCTTGATACTGTTGTATTAACAGTCAGTGCTACTGATGCAGATGAAGGAGTTAATAGTGAAGTTATTTACGCATTTGATCATGTTTCTGATGAAAACCAAATTTTCTCTTTGAACCCCAAAACAGGAGAGATCAAAGTTATTGGATCTATTGATTATGAAAAAGAATCATCATATGAAATGCAGATTAGTGCAAAAGATGGTTTGGGTTTGGCATCATATGCATCTTTAATAATTGAAGTTGTTGATGTAAATGATAATGCTCCAGTTGTAAACTTGAAGTCACTGACTAACCCCATACCTGAGAATGTGTCACCTGGTACAGAGGTGGGCATCATTAATGTACAGGATAGAGACTCTGACAATAATAAACAGGTCAGCTGCTCCATTCAACAAGGTGTTCCTTTTAAGTTAGTTCCTTCTATTAAAAACTATTATTCTCTGGTGACCACAGAACAACTGGACCGTGAACTAGTGTCTGATTACAACATTACAATCACTGCCACTGACGAGGGCTCTCCACCTCTGTCCTCCTCTAAAACTGTTCAGTTATCTGTAGCTGACATCAATGACAACCCACCTGTGTTTGAGGAGCAGTTCTACAGCGCATATGTGACTGAAAATAACAAACCTGGATCCACTTTATGTTCCGTTACTGCTCGAGACCCAGACTGGAGACAAAACGGTACAGTGATTTATTCTCTGTTACCTGGTGAGGTGAACGGAGCCCCGGTGTCCTCCTATCTGTCTGTGAATGGAGACACGGGAGTGATCCACGCTGTGAGGTCCTTTGATTATGAACAGTTGAGGAGTTTTAAAGTCCACGTGATGGCCAGAGATAACGGTTCTCCTCCACTCAGCAGCAACGTGACAGTCAGTGTGTTTGTATCTGATGTGAATGACAACTCTCCTCAGATACTGTACCCCACCCCGGAGGGAAACTCCTTCATGACTGAGCTGGTCCCCAAAGCTGCCCACGGAGGCTCTCTGGTGTCCAAAGTCATAGCTGTGGACGCAGACTCTGGACAGAACGCCTGGCTGTCCTATCAAATAGTCAAATCCACTGATCCTGGACTTTTTACTATTGGACTCCACAGTGGAGAGATCAGGACACAGCGGGACATTTCTGAATCTGACAACATGAAACAGAACCTTATTGTGTCAGTGAAAGATAACGGACAGCCTCCTCTCTCTGCCACCTGTGCCATGTATTTACTGATTTCTGATAACTTGGCTGAGGTTCCAGAACTCAAAGACATTTCTTATGATGACAAGAATTCCAAATTAACCTCATATTTAATCATAGCACTGGTGTCAGTTTCTACTATTTTCCTCACTTTTATCATCATCGTCATGGGTGTGAGGTTTTGTCGCAGGAGAAAGCCCAGACTGTTGTTTGATGGAGCAGTTGCAATCCCCAGCGCTTATCTGCCTCCTAATTATGCAGATGTTGATGGAACAGGAACTTTACGCAGCACTTATAATTATGATGCATATTTGACAACAGGATCTAGAACCAGTGACTTTAAGTTCGTCTCATCATATAATGACACTACATTACCTGCAGATGATACTCTGAAGAAAAGTCCAACTAACTTTTCTGATGCATTTGGAGATAGTGATGGTTCACCTGAGGTAGGTAAACATGTCATACAAAGTTTATTTCTGCTGACCCATAAAAAAACAAAAAAAACTTTAATTAGCTTTTTCTGTTTTTTAGTTATGTTTGTTGTACCTTTACTTTAATGACACATTCATACATCAGCTGTTAAAAACCTCTACAAGTATCTTCTGGAGACTTTATTTTTGTCTTGATATTTTGTTTTGTCAGTTATATTGTTTCTAGAGCTGCTTTGGGAGATTCCATATTAGCTGTCAACAACATAATAATTTAATATAATTGCTCTGTCATTCATTTATCATTGGTGTCATGTAAACAGAAGTATGTTTAAAATGTCATCTATAGAATTATCACAGTTTTCTACACTGACCATGTCATTCCATGTGACATCTACGCACCTCACAGGTATATATCATTTTAATTTCCAGATCAATGATAAGAATGGTAATTATTAAGAATCAAACACACATTTCAACACATACTATGGATATATTTTAGATGTTTAAGGCACTTGAGAAAAAAGAACCACTGATGTTTTTTGTCCTGCTTATCTTCTGTCCTCTGTCCTTGGTCCTGAATTCATCATGACCATCTGATCTACTTGATATAATACTTTTGGTCAGAATAGTGAGGTTTCTGTTGCCATGTTGTTATACAATGTATAAGGGAGTAGTCTAGGTGATTGCCTTAGTACTTTTTTTTTTTATTTATTGTTGTATTCTGCAATTATCTTATTTATTGAGAATGTGAGAGATTAGAAGAGTGTGAAGTAAGTAAACATATCGCACATGACTTCAGGTTGAACTGCAATACATGACAGCTTCACTTTAAAATTTTCACGAGTTATTTTGATTGATAAGCTACATTCTTTTTTGGCTGTTTCTTTTTTTAATCTTTATATGTTGTTGACTCACAATATGAAAGGCTGCGAATATAAAGTCAAATATATTTCATGTGGTTTTTCAAGAGTCCTCCCCCTAACTTTATTCATCTTAGTATTATGATTGTACATTGATTTGTATGATATGCAGGTCATGAGAGAGTCCACTTAAGCTATTTTGTTGGAGTCAATCACATTGTTGCCTCTGCATTTTGAAACATGCTGGAACCCAGGTGCTCAGGTGCAGTGTGTTTTGGCACATATATCAGATTAGTTTTCAATGTTTCAGTGAAAAATTATTTAAAATTATTTCTGTATTTGTCTGTCAAAATATACAATTTGGATAAAATGTGAGAAAAGTGGTCTGAAAGATAATAGAAGTAAAACAGTTATTGCGGCTTCCAACATGTTCCTATAGCAGCTTGAGAATAAGAGATTGGTTTCTTTTCTTTTACTATTTGTGATGAGCTAAAGTTCTTTGGTAAAATACACAAAGGCTGAGATCCATGATGCTTCTGGTCTTTTTATTTTGCATAAGACATGAGCTATCACAGCAGTTACAGGGAGGATATACGGCAGAACGGAAAACTAACAAGATTTAACTGAAATAAAAGTGATAACTAAGTGAAATGAAGAGAAAGCAATCAACTAAAAATTGTCGCTCCCAATCCTGTCTCTCTCCTCCTGAACTCCGCTGAAAGCTCACCTTTATGCACTAACATGCACACACATACTTTCGTGGGTACCACCCCCAAAACCACTCATACACTAAACACCCTGATCCTCAGCTTCTACAACAGTTTTGAGTGTTTAACACTTTTTAGGTTTGTAATAATCTTTTTTGACTCTTCTATTAAAAACATTGATGTATCCATTTAAAACTGTTATTCCTAATAATCTCCTCATGGTGTCAGTGTGTACTAGCAAACCAGGAAGTGCAGTGTTTCTCCACCCTACATTGTCTAAAGACTAATTCATCTTTTATACCGTAGTTGCGTTCAAGCTGTTTGATTGTGTTCGCAAAGAAGATATCAGTAATGCATGGCTGATGTTTTGTCTTCTTCTAGAGTCTAATATAGTCAGCGTTTCTCTGAATAATAATGGATTACAGTAGATGGACCCTGCAGTACAGCCTTGTGCTTATTTTTCTGATTTTTCATGAGGTTAACGGAGACGTGAGCTATTCTATCCCAGAAGAGATGAAACGTGGATCTGTAATTGGAAATATTGCAAAGGATTTCGGTCTTGATCTGGGAAGTCTGTCTGCTCGGAGAGTTCGTGTCGATACTGAGGATAATAACGTTCAGTATTGCAGTGTTAATATTAATACCGGAGATTTGATTGTGCAGGAAAGGATCGACAGAGAAGGTCTTTGTGGGAAAAAGGCGTCATGTATTTTAAAACAAGAACTCGTCTTGGAAAACCCTTTAGAACTCCACCGTTTTAACATCCGCATCCAGGATATTAATGATAATTCACCACATTTTAAAGAAGAATCACTTAAATTTGAAATCCAGGAATCAGCAGTAAAGGGTGCACGGTTTCCGCTGGATGAAGCACATGATGGAGACATCGGAGAAAATGGTGTTCAGGGATACACCCTCCAACAAAATGATCATTTCTCATTGAATGTAAAGACAAAGGCTAGTGGTCGAAAATATGGTGAATTGGTGTTAGATAGAGAGTTAGACAGAGAAGATAAAAACGAGGTTATGCTTTTGCTCACTGCATTTGATGGTGGTTCTCCTCGGAGATCAGGTACTGTAGTCATACACGTCACTGTACTGGATGCTAATGATAATGAACCAGTGTTCAGTCAGACTGTTTATAAAGCAAGTTTACCTGAAAACTCTCCCCTTGATACTGTTGTATTAACAGTCAGTGCTACTGATGCAGATGAAGGAGTGAACGGTGACGTCACATACGCATTTGACCATGATTCAGATGACGGTCATATTTTTTCTTTAAATTCCAAAACAGGAGAGGTCAAAGTTGTTGGATCTATTGATTATGAAAAAGAATCATCATATGAAATGCAGATTAGTGCAAAAGATGGTTTGGGATTGGCCTCATATGCAACTTTGATTGTTGAAATTTCTGACATTAATGATAATGCCCCAGTTATTTATATAAAATCACTGACCACTCATGTACCTGAGAATGTGTCACCTGGTACAGAGGTGGGCATCATTAATGTACAGGATAGAGACTCTGACAATAATAAACAGGTCCGCTGCTCCATTCAACAAGGTGTTCCTTTTAAGTTAGTTCCTTCTATTAAAAACTATTATTCTCTGGTGACCACAGAACAACTGGACCGTGAACTAGTGTCTGATTACAACATTACAATCACTGCCACTGACGAGGGCTCTCCACCTCTGTCCTCCTCTAAAACTGTTCACTTATCTGTAGCTGACATCAATGACAACCCACCTGTGTTTGAGGAGCAGTTCTACAGCGCATATGTGACTGAAAATAACAAACCTGGATCCACTTTATGTTCCGTTACTGCTCGAGACCCAGACTGGAGACAAAACGGTACAGTGATTTATGCTCTGTTACCTGGTGAGGTGAACGGTGCCCCGGTGTCCTCCTATCTGTCTGTGAATGGAGACACGGGAGTGATCCACGCTGTGAGGTCCTTTGATTATGAACAGTTGAGGAGTTTTAAAGTCCACGTGATGGCCAGAGATAACGGTTCTCCTCCACTCAGCAGCAACGTGACAGTCAGTGTGTTTGTATCTGATGTGAATGACAACTCTCCTCAGATACTGTACCCCACCCCGGAGGGAAACTCCTTCATGACTGAGCTGGTCCCCAAAGCTGCCCACGGAGGCTCTCTGGTGTCCAAAGTCATAGCTGTGGACGCAGACTCTGGACAGAACGCCTGGCTGTCCTATCAAATAGTCAAATCCACTGATCCTGGACTTTTTACTATTGGACTCCACAGTGGAGAGATCAGGACACAGCGGGACATTTCTGAATCTGACAACATGAAACAGAACCTTATTGTGTCAGTGAAAGATAACGGACAGCCTCCTCTCTCTGCCACCTGTGCCATGTATTTACTGATTTCTGATAACTTGGCTGAGGTTCCAGAACTCAAAGACATTTCTTATGATGACAAGAATTCCAAATTAACCTCATATTTAATCATAGCACTGGTGTCAGTTTCTACTATTTTCCTCACTTTTATCATCATCGTCATGGGTGTGAGGTTTTGTCGCAGGAGAAAGCCCAGACTGTTGTTTGATGGAGCAGTTGCAATCCCCAGCGCTTATCTGCCTCCTAATTATGCAGATGTTGATGGAACAGGAACTTTACGCAGCACTTACAACTATGATGCCTATTTGACAACAGGATCTAGAACCAGTGACTTTAAGTTCGTCTCATCATATAATGACACTACATTACCTGCAGATCAGACTCTGAAAAAAAGTCCAACGGATTTTGCGGATATGTTTGGAGATAGTGATGGTTCACCTGAGGTAAGAAATAATTTGTAAAACTATACTTTTTTAATGACTAAGGGCAATGTGAATTTCACTTAATTCTCCCAAGTCTTTACTTTTGTTTTCTTTTGCTACTTAACATATTGAGAACTTTAATGTGTCGTCAAACATTGATGGTGGTCTACATTCTGTGAGCTTATTTTTTCATCTATCTTGTTTTGACAGTTCTTTTGTTTAATAGTATTTTCACTCAAATTTTACCTCCAGAAACAGCTTTCCTAGAATTGTGACATTTCACATTTCACTCTCTCTCCATACTGTGCATTATTTTGCCTTTTTTTCTTTACTGGTGATTTGTAAAATGTTGCCAATGATTTACAACTTCATGAATGGAATTAATGGTAGTGGTATTTCATTAAATGTTTTATGGCTGTTACATGAAACAAAATTTGCAACAATACATGTTAAGATTCTCATTTTAACCTATGTGTTGTGATCAATATACCCTCACTGTAAAATGAGAATGAACACAATAATTGAATGTAAAACCAGCCATTCATATTAACATTTTATGGTGATGACCAAGTGTTCAGTCCTCTGGCACTTCAGACCCAGGCAGGTATGAGAGAGGGTGACTCCATTGTCTCATTATATCTTTTCATAAAAAAATACTTGTTTTAATCCTGATTTGGTGACTTTGTGTTTGTGCTCCAAATTGTGTCCATAGTGCTAGAAAACATCCATAACAGACACTATAACATTTAGATCAGTGGTTCTTAACCTCGTTGGAGGTACTTATTTCCATGCACATTCACTGAACCCTTGTTTATTGAAAAAAAAGGGATTTATTTATTTTGCCAGATTCAGTTTTCATGATACACAAAATAATCTGTGCATTAACATCACTGTGTTCAAAGAACAAAACCAATACAATGCATATGTAGTGTGGTGCACAGTGAACTTGCCCTCCACTATGTATTAAAATGTAAAGTATTTTATTTTGTTCTGCAAAGAGCAAAAATAAGCATGTCACTATAGTTCAGTACAAATACATATAGTAAAGTCCAACTCGTGTGTTCTTTTTTTTTTTTTACGTATTCACCATTTTAACAGAAAAATTATAAACATCTGCACCAATATCCAAACCACAAATATGTCTGTTTCATCAGTATGCCAGACCAGTTCCATACATTCAATAACAGCATGTTTCTCCAATACACAGTCAGCTAATCACATCTATTAAACATTGTCACACTAACCAAATCAATCATACTACTACTTTAACGTATTTATTTATTTATTAACTATAAACAGACCGTCCAGGTTTTTTAAAACAGTGTTGTGTGAAAAAAAGTAGGGTATAAAATGGCCAGGGCCTGGAAGGACACCTGTCACCAAGCTGAAAAATATGTATGGGTGCAGCAGGTGGCAGGGTCGTAAAATAGGTCTGGTTGGGACACAAATAAACAGGTCTCAAAACTGTCAACAAATATTGTTTATAGATTAGTTATTAAAACTTGATTTACAAATATTGTCAGTCATTCCACTCCTTATTATCAAACACCTAAAATTGTAAATGCTAAACGAGATCTTTCTGTTCGCCTACATGTAGCCTATTGTATTTATGTGAACATTGATCAACCAGACTTATTTTACAGCCACGCTTATTTTTTCATTCATTTGAAAAAACTGTAGTCGTAAAACAGTTCTGGTTGGGTCACACTGCTATACTCCATAACAAATAATAAAACTAAATGTTTATTACTTTTATTTTCTATTATTTGTAGTATACTGTTATTCAAGAAAACACAGTAACTCGAGAGGCAACATCAAACATGTGTATTATATCTATTGGATTAGCAATAGAATTAATTTGTGCAAAAGTTATCATGCCTGTTTGGGGATTATCAACATGGCCCTACTTATTTTACGACCATATTGCACGTTTAGGCGTAAACGTGCAATATGTCCGGTCAAACCTCGCGCATGCGCATTGACACCAAACTCTACTTATTTTACGATGATACTTATTTTTTCCGACACAGGCTCATAGTTCTTCTCTCCTTCTCGCTCGAGGTAACACGGCCACCCGAGCAAACTACTGACCATTTTCAGTCCGTTACTTTGGCTGAATGAATAACGTTCATAAACACTACATGAAGTCAAAACGGGACTGTAAAGTTTAAACTACCATATAAGACATTCACCCATTAATTAAATAATTCTGACACTCCCTCCTTACCCGTAAAGAGCAAAAATAAGGATGTCATTATAGCAGTTCGGTACACACACATATACAGTAACTTCCAACGCGTGTGTGTGTTGTCGTTCTTTTTAACGAATTCACGCGAGACTTCCTCGTCCCTGAACACACAGTGTAAGGTACGCGCCGTCTGCTGGTTGAAGTTAGACACTGCATACTGTTAGATAACTGCAATTTTCAAACATTAAACCAACCTTTTCTTCTCAGAAAATAGACAGACAATTTTCAGTGCACTCTGAACATAAGCTGAACTAAATGCAAATCATGTTAAACATGTAATTAATATTAATAATAATGTTGGTATATCAACCCACTGATGGCTCTGTATGCCACACATGAACTGCATGAATTACATAATACACAAACCTTAATTATTATGTATTGTATTCATCATTCATTTTATGACCCTGCTTTATCCTCACTGGGATCATGAAATAACTTCATACAAAGCAAATCGTACAATGTTGGGAGAATCAGTTTGTTGATGGCAAAGCTGACAGGAGGCAGAGTAGCCTCTTCACCTTTAAATTTAGCCAGTGTTGTGTTCTTATATTCCCGAACTCTATGCTGCTTAAGGAAGTGTTCCTTTAGTTTGTGGGTGCTGGACTAGAATTGCTTAACTTGCCGTTACAAACCATACAGATAGGATGCAGACTCCCATTACGTCCAGTTATATGATGTGAATCTATGTTGCACGTAGTCATTCAACCACTTTATTTTTAGCCAAATGTATTTAGTATGGATTAAAGTAGAAATAGCATGACTGACTACTGAGCACACCAAATTCTCTGTAGCACAGATTGGCCAAGCAATGTAACATCATCACCTGTAGCCATGGCCAAGCGGGGCGTATCATCATTACTCATGTGAGTCAGGTGTGTGTCTTGACCTTCGCTGAACCCCTGAGACTGACTCACCCAACCCCGAGGGTTTGATCGAACCCAGGTTAAGAATCAATGGTTTAGATGATAAACCCATTTCCTATAGTTTAGTTATAATGCTTTTCTGACTCATCCTTCTTCCTCTGTCCACGGTGCTGATCACACGTCTGTAGACTTTGCAGTAATCAGTCACCTGCTTTCTCACTGTTGTTTTAAGGAGAAAGTATAAATGTTATGTAAATGCAGCAAATCATAACTGAACTTTCATGGTGAAGACCTCGTGTTTAACTCCCCTGGCATTTCTTTGCCAGGCAGGTGTCAGATAGCAAGACTGTTTGTCTCACTATATCTTTACATACAAATAAAATTTACTAGTTTAACCCTGATTGAGTGGCTTTTTGTATTTTGCTCCAAATTGTGTCCAAAGTGTTGGAAAACTTCTATAATGGTCATCGTTCTTCCTCTTTCCTTGGTGCTGATCATTCATCTAGACCTTAGTATTTACACAGTCACTTCCTGCTTTCTCAATCGTATTTTAAAATGTACACTGGATGTATTTTGTCAGTAGCTCAAACCTTTATGATACTGAAGTCTATATGATGACTTAAGTCAGTTTTCAGTGTATTTGCCGCAACCAAGTATAAGACTGCAGATACACTGTAGATTTTGCAGTGTTAATTTGTAGACAATGGGACCAAATACACTCTAGAAGAAGTTAAATAAACTCTCTAAGTGTTGATTTAACACTGCAAAATTTACTGTGTAGGAAAGCACATGTGCACGCATTCATTAAAAAGGGGCAGATATGAGGGATAGATGAAGGCTTTGACATGAGTAATATTTTTTAATTCCCTGTGTAGGTATTTTACAATTAGTATTGACATTCCTGATTTGTTTTTCAGGATATTTCCTTTTGGGTTTTTGCCAGGATGGGATACCATTCAGCAATGATTATTGTTCCCAGGAATAAACTGTACAATTCAATCAGCGCAATCTATAAATGTATGCAAATATGGGAATTTAGGAAATAACTTACTGAAAAATATGAACCTGGTTTAATGCATGCAACAATTAATTGAACCTGGCAATCATAGTTTTGTTTCCAAACTACAGGATTCAACTTATGTGATTAAATTGTAGAAGTAAACGTCTAACAGTTGTATTTAAAAGAAGACTAAATGATTTTCACATGGCCTCCTGTTATTCCTTAAAATGTACTCATGGTGTCAGTGTGCACCAGCAAACCATAAAGTCTGTTCATTCTCCACCCTTCATTGTCAAAGAAACTGCAGCCTGATGCAGATACCGAATCGCTGTACAGTTAAACGTTTCATTTGCTCCACGACAAACCGGAATTAATAATTCCTCTTTGGTATTTTCTACATATTTCAGTCTCACTTGTCCAGCCTTTGTGTGGATAAGATGGGATACAGCAGGTGTATGTGGTGGTACATCCTTCTGTTGTTTTTTGTTAGTCTTCACTCGATCCAAGGAGACGTGAGCTATTCTATCCCAGAAGAGATGAAACGTGGATCTGTCATTGGAAATATCGCCAAGGATTTTGGTCTTGATTCGGGACGACTGTCTGCTCGGAGAGCGCGTATAGATACTGAGGATAATAACGTTCAGTATTGCAGTGTTAATATTAATACCGGAGATTTGATTGTGCATGAAAGGATCGACAGAGAAGGTCTTTGTGGGAAAAAGGCGTCATGTGTTCTCAAACAGGAACTGGTTCTGGAAAATCCGTTAGAACTGCATCGGTTCAATATCCGTGTTCAGGACATTAATGACAACTCACCACAGTTCACAGAGGAGTCACTTAAACTGGAAATTCGGGAATCAGCAGATAAGGGTGCAAGGTTTCCACTGGATGAAGCACATGATGAAGACGTCGGAGAAAATAGCGTTCAAGGATACACCCTCCAACAAAATGATCATTTTACTTTAAATATAAAAACAAAGGGGAACGGACGAAAATACGGTGAACTGGTCTTAAACAAAGAATTAGACAGAGAAGATAAAAAGGAGATTATGTTGTTGCTCACTGCATTTGATGGTGGTTCTCCTCAGAGATCAGGTACTGTAGTCATACACGTCACTGTACTGGATGCTAATGATAATGAACCAGTGTTTAGTCAGACTGTTTATAAAGCAAGTCTTCCAGAAAACTCTCCTCTTGATACTGTTGTATTAACAGTCAGTGCTACTGATGCAGATGAAGGAGTGAACGGTGACGTTACATATGCATTTGACCATGTGTCTGATAAAAAACACATTTTCTCCTTAGATTCCAAAACAGGAGAGGTTAAAGTTATTGGATCTATTGATTATGAAAAAGAATCATCATATGAGATGCAGATTACTGCCAAAGATGGTTTGGGTTTGGCATCATATGTATCTTTAATCATTGAAATTATTGATGTTAATGATAATGCTCCAATTATAAACTTGAAATCATTGACCAATCCCATACCTGAGAATGTGTCACCTGGTACAGAGGTGGGCATCATTAATGTACAGGATAGAGACTCTGACAATAATAAACAGGTCCGCTGCTCCATTCAACAAGGTGTTCCTTTTAAGTTAGTTCCTTCTATTAAAAACTATTATTCTCTGGTGACCACAGAACAACTGGACCGTGAACTAGTGTCTGATTACAACATTACAATCACTGCCACTGACGAGGGCTCTCCACCTCTGTCCTCCTCTAAAACTGTTCAGTTATCTGTAGCTGACATCAATGACAACCCACCTGTGTTTGAGGAGCAGTTCTACAGCGCATATGTGACTGAAAATAACAAACCTGGATCTACTTTATGTTCCGTTACTGCTCGAGACCCAGACTGGAGACAAAACGGTACAGTGATTTATTCTCTGTTACCTGGTGAGGTGAACGGTGCCCCGGTGTCCTCCTATCTGTCTGTGAATGGAGACACGGGAGTGATCCACGCTGTGAGGTCCTTTGATTATGAACAGTTGAGGAGTTTTAAAGTCCACGTGATGGCCAGAGATAACGGTTCTCCTCCACTCAGCAGCAACGTGACAGTCAGTGTGTTTGTATCTGATGTGAATGACAACTCTCCTCAGATACTGTACCCCACCCCGGAGGGAAACTCCTTCATGACTGAGCTGGTCCCCAAAGCTGCCCACGGAGGCTCTCTGGTGTCCAAAGTCATAGCTGTGGACGCAGACTCTGGACAGAACGCCTGGCTGTCCTATCAAATAGTCAAATCCACTGATCCTGGACTTTTTACTATTGGACTCCACAGTGGAGAGATCAGGACACAGCGGGACATTTCTGAATCTGACAACATGAAACAGAACCTTATTGTGTCAGTGAAAGATAACGGACAGCCTCCTCTCTCTGCCACCTGTGCCATGTATTTACTGATTTCTGATAACTTGGCTGAGGTTCCAGAACTCAAAGACATTTCTTATGATGACAAGAATTCCAAATTAACTTCATATTTAATCATAGCACTGGTGTCAGTTTCTACTATTTTCCTCACTTTTATCATCATCGTCATGGGTGTGAGGTTTTGTCGCAGGAGAAAGCCCAGACTGTTGTTTGATGGAGCAGTTGCAATCCCCAGCGCTTATCTGCCTCCTAATTATGCAGATGTTGATGGAACAGGAACTTTACGCAGCACTTATAATTATGATGCATATTTGACAACAGGATCTAGAACCAGTGACTTTAAGTTCGTCTCATCATATAATGACACTACATTACCTGCAGATCAGACTCTGAAAAAAAGTCCAACGGATTTTGCGGATATGTTTGGAGATAGTGATGGTTCACCTGAGGTAAGAAACAATTTGTAAAACTATGCTTTTTTAAATGACTAAGGGCAATGTGAATTTCACTTAATTCTCCCAAGTTTTTACTTTTGTTTTCTTTTGCTACTTAACATATTGAGAACTTTAATGTGTCATCAAACATTGATGGTGGTCTACATTCTGTGAGCTTATTTTTTCATCTTTCTTGTTTTCACAGTTCTTTTGTTTAATAGTATTTTCACTCAAATTTTACCTCCAGAAACAGCTTTCCTAGAATTATGACATTTCACATTTCACTCTCTCTCCATACTGTGCATTATTTTGCCTTTTTTTCTTTACTGGTGATTTGTAAAATGTTGCCAATGATTTACAACTTCATGAATGGAATTAATGGTAGTGGTATTTCATTAAATGTTTTATGGCTGTTACATGAAACAAAATTTGCAACAATACATGTTAAGATTCTCATTTTAACCTATGTGTTGTGATCAATATACCCTCACTGTAAAATGAGAATCAGGTTAAACCGCAATACATGCCAGCTTCATTTTAAAATTTTCATGAGTTATTTTGATTGATAAGCTACATTCTTTTTTTGCTGTTTCTTTTTTAATCTTTATATGTTGTTGACTCACAATATGAAAGGCTGCGAATATAAAGTCAAATATATTTCATTTGGTTTACAAGAGTCCTCCCCCTAACTTTATTCATCTTAGTATTATGATTGTACATTGATTTGTATGATATGCAGGTCATGAGAGAGTACACTTAAGCTATTTTCTTGGAGTCAATCACAATGTTGCCTCTGCATTTTGAAACATGCTGGAACCTAGTTGCTCACATAGATGCAGTATGTTTTGGCACATATATCAGATTAGTTTTCAATGTTTCAGTGAAAAATTATTTAAAATTATTTCTGTATTTGTGTGTCAAAATATACAATTTGGATAAAATATCAGAAAAGTGGTCTGAAAGATGATAGAAGCAAAACAGTTATTGCGGCTTCCAACATGTTCCTATAGCAGCTTGAGAATAAGAGATTGGTTTCTTTTCTTTTACTATTTGTGATGAGCTAAAGTTCTTTGGTAAAATACACAAAGGCTGAGATCCATGATGCTTCTGGTCTTTTTATTTTGCATAAGACATGAGCTATCACAGCAGTTACAGGGAGGATATATGGCAGAATGGAAAACTAACAAGATTTAACTGAAATAAAAGTGATAACTAAGTGAAATGAAGAGAAAGCAATCAACAAAAAATTGTGGCTCCCAACCCTGACTCTCTCCTCCTGATCTCCGCTGAAAGCTCACCTTTATGCACTAACATGCACACACATACTTTCGTGGGTCCCACCCCCAAAACCACTCATACACTAAACACCCTGATCTTCAGCTTCTACAACAGTTTTGAGTGTTTAACACTTTTTAGGTTTGTAATAATCTTTTTTGACTCTTCTATTAAAAACATTGATGTATCCATTTAAAACTGTTATTCCTAATAATCTCCTCATGGTGTCAGTGTGTACTAGCAAACCAGGAAGTGCAGTGTTTCTCCACCCTACATTGTCTAAAGACTAATTCAGCTTTTATACCGTAGTTGCGTTCAAGCTGTTTGCTTGTGTTCGCAAACAAGATATCAGTAATGCATGGCTGATGTTTTGTCTTCTTCTAGAGTCTAATATAGTCAGCGTTTCTCTGAATAATAATGGATTACAGTAGATGGACCCTGCAGTACAGCCTTGTGCTTATTTTTCTGATTTTTCATGAGGTTAACGGAGACGTGAGCTATTCTATCCCAGAAGAGATGAAACGTGGATCTGTCATTGGAAATATTGCAAAGGATTTCGGTCTTGATCTGGGAAGTCTGTCTGCTCGGAGAGTTCGTGTCGATACTGAGGATAATAACGTCCAGTATTGCAGTGTTAATATTAATACCGGAGATTTGATTGTGCAGGAAAGGATCGACAGAGAAGGTCTTTGTGGGAAAAAGGCGTCATGTATTTTAAAACAAGAACTCGTCTTGGAAAACCCTTTAGAACTCCATCGTTTTAACATCCGCATCCAGGATATTAATGATAATTCACCACATTTTAAAGAAGAATCGCTTAAATTTGAAATCCAGGAATCAGCAGTAAAGGGTGCACGGTTTCCGCTGGATGAAGCACATGATGGAGACATCGGAGAAAATGGTGTTCAGGGATACACCCTCCAACAAAATGATCATTTCTCATTGAATGTAAAGACAAAGGCTAGTGGTCGAAAATATGGTGAATTGGTGTTAGATAGAGAGTTAGACAGAGAAGATAAAAACGAGGTTATGCTTTTGCTCACTGCATTTGACGGTGGTTCTCCTCGGAGATCAGGTACTGTAGTCATACACGTCACTGTACTGGATGCTAATGATAATGAACCAGTGTTCAGTCAGACTGTTTATAAAGCAAGTTTACCTGAAAACTCTCCCCTTGATACTGTTGTATTAACAGTCAGTGCTACTGATGCAGATGAAGGAGTGAACGGTGACGTCACATACGCATTTGACCATGATTCAGATGACGGTCAAATTTTTTCTTTAAATTCCAAAACAGGAGAGGTCAAAGTTGTTGGATCTATTGATTATGAAAAAGAATCATCATATGAAATGCAGATTAGTGCAAAAGATGGTTTGGGATTGGCCTCATATGCAACTTTGATTGTTGAAATTTCTGACATTAATGATAATGCCCCAGTTATTTATGTAAAATCACTGACCACTCATGTACCTGAGAATGTGTCACCTGGTACAGAGGTGGGCATCATTAATGTACAGGATAGAGACTCTGACAATAATAAACAGGTCCGCTGCTCCATTCAACAAGGTGTTCCTTTTAAATTAGTTCCTTCTATTAAAAACTATTATTCTCTGGTGACCACAGAACAACTGGACCGTGAACTAGTGTCTGATTACAACATTACAATCACTGCCACTGACGAGGGCTCTCCACCTCTGTCCTCCTCTAAAACTGTTCACTTATCTGTAGCTGACATCAATGACAACCCACCTGTGTTTGAGGAGCAGTTCTACAGCGCATATGTGACTGAAAATAACAAACCTGGATCCACTTTATGTTCCGTTACTGCTCGAGACCCAGACTGGAGACAAAACGGTACAGTGATTTATTCTCTGTTACCTGGTGAGGTGAACGGTGCCCCGGTGTCCTCCTATCTGTCTGTGAATGGAGACACGGGAGTGATCCACGCTGTGAGGTCCTTTGATTATGAACAGTTGAGGAGTTTTAAAGTCCACGTGATGGCCAGAGATAACGGTTCTCCTCCACTCAGCAGCAACGTGACAGTCAGTGTGTTTGTATCTGATGTGAATGACAACTCTCCTCAGATACTGTACCCCACCCCGGAGGGAAACTCCTTCATGACTGAGCTGGTCCCCAAAGCTGCCCACGGAGGCTCTCTGGTGTCCAAAGTCATAGCTGTGGACGCAGACTCTGGACAGAACGCCTGGCTGTCCTATCAAATAGTCAAATCCACTGATCCTGGACTTTTTACTATTGGACTCCACAGTGGAGAGATCAGGACACAGCGGGACATTTCTGAATCTGACAACATGAAACAGAACCTTATTGTGTCAGTGAAAGATAACGGACAGCCTCCTCTCTCTGCCACCTGTGCCATGTATTTACTGATTTCTGATAACTTGGCTGAGGTTCCAGAACTCAAAGACATTTCTTATGATGACAAGAATTCCAAATTAACCTCATATTTAATCATAGCACTGGTGTCAGTTTCTACTATTTTCCTCACTTTTATCATCATCGTCATGGGTGTGAGGTTTTGTCGCAGGAGAAAGCCCAGACTGTTGTTTGATGGAGCAGTTGCAATCCCCAGCGCTTATCTGCCTCCTAATTATGCAGATGTTGATGGAACAGGAACTTTACGCAGCACTTACAACTATGACGCCTATTTGACAACAGGATCTAGAACCAGTGACTTTAAATTCGTCTCATCATATAATGACACTACATTACCTGCAGATGATACTCTTAAGAAAAGTCCCACTAACTTTTCTGATGCATTTGGAGATAGTGATTGTTCACCTGAGGTAAGAAACAATTTATCAAACTATGCTTTTGTTTGAAAACCCTAAAGGCAATGTGACTTTCACGTAAGTCTCTCATGTTTTGGCTTCTGTTGTCTTTTGCTTAACTTAACATTTTGAGCACTTTAATGGGTAGTTAAATGTTATTGCTGGTGTATATTCCATGAGCTAATTTTTTTCTTGGTCTTGCATTGATAGTTCTATTCCTTAATATTTCAAGTGTATTTCATTCAAATTTTACCTCTATAAGCGGCTTTCTTAGAATTGTGACATTTCACACTTCCTCCACACTGTGCACAAAATTTTAATAATAATAATTATAATGATAATATTCTGTTTAAGTGCCTTGAGAGTTTTGAAAAGCGCTGATGAATAAAAATGTTATTATTATTATTATTATTACATAATTTTTACTGTTAATTTGTCAAATTTTGCTAATGGTTTACAAACCAATGAATGGTAGTGATCTTTCATTAAATATTATTTTACAGGTCTTACATGATAAGAAAATTGCAACAATGAATGTTCAGATATTCATTTTAACATACTACCTGCTGTGGCCAATATACCCTCACTGTAAAAGGAGAATGTAAGCAATAATTGAATGCAAAACCAACCACTCATAATTAAAATTTTTATGGTGATGACCGGTGTTGAAAACCTCTGGCTTCAGAGGGAAGGGCTTTGCTATTTCATTATATTGTTACATATGAGAACAAAAAAGTGTTTGTTTTAACCATGATTCGGTGACTGTTGTTTGATCTCTAAAGTGTGTCCACAGTGCTAGACAATGTCCATGACAGACTATAACATTTAGATGATAAACCCATTCCCTTGTTTTACTATAATCATTTTCTGAGTCCTTCTTCCTCTCTTCTTGGTGTTGATCACTCATCTGTGAATCTGGCATATTTATGATAACTCCCTGCTTTCTCATTATTATTTTAAAATGTAGAGTGGATTTATTTTGCCTATATTTTGATCCTATATGATACTGATGTGTGTATGACTTTACTCAACTTTCAGTATATTTAAATTTTAGCCTGTGCCTCAACCGAATAGAAGAGTGCAGAAAGGAAATCAGATGTTTTCATTTAAAAAAGGCCAGATGGACAGATCAAGTGATTGACATGAGTACTAAAGAATTCCTCGGTACCTTTACAATCGGTATTTGATTTCCTCATGTGTTTTTCACTATATGAATTTGCACTTTTGCATTTTTGCCAAGTATGTTATTCAACGATGCTAGTTTTGTTGTTGTTTTTCCCAGAAATAAACGTCACTACGAAATCAGCGTCATGCATAAAGCTATGAAAATGCCTGAGTTCCAGGCAAAATGTATTTAAAACAAATATGATGATGGTCTAACGTATATGAAAAGTTGCCTGAACCTGCCAAACGATTCTTAATGTTTCCAAACTACAGCATTTAATTTGTATGATTAAATACCAGAAACAAACGTTTAGAACGGTTGTATTCTAAATAATTTTCACATGGCCTCCTGTTATTCCTTAAAATGTACTCATGGTGTCAGTGTGCACCAGCAAACCATAAAGTCTGTTCATTCTCCACCCTTCATTGTCAAAGAAACTGCAGCCTGATGCAGATACCGAATCGCAGTACAGTTAAACGTTTCATTTGTTCCACGACAAACCGGAATTATTCATTCCTCTTTGGTATTTTCTACATATTTCAGTCTCACTTGTCCAGCCTTTGTGTGGATAAGATGGGATACAGCAGGTGTATGCGGTGGTACATCCTTCTGTTGTTTTTTGTTAGTCTTCACTCGATCCAAGGAGACGTGAGCTATTCTATCCCAGAAGAGATGAAACGTGGATCTGTCATTGGAAATATCGCCAAGGATTTTGGTCTTGATTCGGGACGACTGTCTGCTCGGAGAGCGCGTATAGATACTGAGGATAATAACGTTCAGTATTGCAGTGTTAATATTAATACCGGAGATTTGATTGTACAAGAAAGGATCGACAGAGAAGGACTTTGTGGGAAAAAGGCGTCATGTGTTCTCAAACAGGAACTGGTTCTGGAAAATCCGTTAGAACTGCATCGGTTCAATATCCGTGTTCAGGACATTAATGACAACTCACCACAGTTCACAGAGGAATCACTTAAACTGGAAATTCACGAATCAGCAGCAAAGGGTGCAAGGTTTCAAGTTGATGAAGCACATGATGAAGACATCGGAGAAAATAGCGTTCAGGGATACACCCTCCAACAAAATGATCATTTTACTTTAAATATAAAAACAAAGGGAAACGGACGAAAATACGGTGAACTGGTCTTAAACAAAGAATTAGACAGAGAAGATAAAAAGGAGATTATGTTGTTGCTCACTGCATTTGATGGTGGTTCTCCTCAGAGATCAGGTACTGTAGTCATACACGTCACTGTACTGGATGCTAATGATAATGAACCAGTGTTTAGTCAGACTGTTTATAAAGCAAGTCTTCCAGAAAACTCTCCTCTTGATACTGTTGTATTAACAGTCAGTGCTACTGATGCAGATGAAGGAGTGAACGGTGACGTTACATATGCATTTGATCATGTGTCTGATAAAAAACACATTTTCTCCTTAGATTCCAAAACAGGAGAGGTTAAAGTTATTGGATCTATTGATTATGAAAAAGAATCATCATATGAGATGCAAATTAGTGCCAAAGATGGTTTGGGTTTGTTATCATATGTATCTTTAATCATTGACATAATTGATGTAAATGATAATGCTCCAGTCGTAAACTTGAAATCATTGACCAACCCCATACCTGAGAATGTGTCACCTGGTACAGAGGTGGGCATCATTAATGTACAGGATAGAGACTCTGACAATAATAAACAGGTCCGCTGCTCCATTCAACAAGGTGTTCCTTTTAAATTAGTTCCTTCTATTAAAAACTATTATTCTCTGGTGACCACAGAACAACTGGACCGTGAACTAGTGTGTGATTACAACATTACAATCACTGCCACTGACGAGGGCTCTCCACCTCTGTCCTCCTCTAAAACTGTTCAGTTATCTGTAGCTGACATCAATGACAACCCACCTGTGTTTGAGGAGCAGTTCTACAGCGCATATGTGACTGAAAATAACAAACCTGGATCCACTTTATGTTCCGTTACTGCTCGAGACCCAGACTGGAGACAAAACGGTACAGTGATTTATTCTCTGTTACCTGGTGAGGTGAACGGTGCCCCGGTGTCCTCCTATCTGTCTGTGAATGGAGACACGGGAGTGATCCACGCTGTGAGGTCCTTTGATTATGAACAGTTGAGGAGTTTTAAAGTCCACGTGATGGCCAGAGATAACGGTTCTCCTCCACTCAGCAGCAACGTGACAGTCAGTGTGTTTGTATCTGATGTGAATGACAACTCTCCTCAGATACTGTACCCCACCCCGGAGGGAAACTCCTTCATGACTGAGCTGGTCCCCAAAGCTGCCCACGGAGGCTCTCTGGTGTCCAAAGTCATAGCTGTGGACGCAGACTCTGGACAGAACGCCTGGCTGTCCTATCAAATAGTCAAATCCACTGATCCTGGACTTTTTACTATTGGACTCCACAGTGGAGAGATCAGGACACAGCGGGACATTTCTGAATCTGACAACATGAAACAGAACCTTATTGTGTCAGTGAAAGATAACGGACAGCCTCCTCTCTCTGCCACCTGTGCCATGTATTTACTGATTTCTGATAACTTGGCTGAGGTTCCAGAACTCAAAGACATTTCTTATGATGACAAGAATTCCAAATTAACCTCATATTTAATCATAGCACTGGTGTCAGTTTCTACTATTTTCCTCACTTTTATCATCATCGTCATGGGTGTGAGGTTTTGTCGCAGGAGAAAGCCCAGACTGTTGTTTGATGGAGCAGTTGCAATCCCCAGCGCTTATCTGCCTCCTAATTATGCAGATGTTGATGGAACAGGAACTTTACGCAGCACTTATAATTATGATGCATATTTGACAACAGGATCTAGAACCAGTGACTTTAAGTTCGTCTCATCATATAATGACACTACATTACCTGCAGATCAGACTCTGAAAAAAAGCCCAACGGATTTTGCTGATATGTTTGGAGATAGTGATGGTTCACCTGAGGTAAGAAACAATTTGTAAAACTATACTTTTTTAATGACTAAGGGCAATGTGAATTTCACTTAATTCTCCAAGTTTTTACGTTTGTTTTCTTTTGCTACTTAACATATTGAGAACTTTAATGTGTCGTCAAACATTGATGGTGGTCTACATTCTGTGAGCTTATTTTTTCATCTTTCTTGTTTTCACAGTTCTTTTGTTTAATAGTATTTTCACTCAAATTTTACATCCAGAAACAGCTTTCCTAGAATTATGACATTTCACATTTCACTCTCTCTCCATACTGTGCATTATTTTGCCTTTTTTTCTTTACTGGTGATTTGTAAAATGTTGCCAATGATTTACAACTTCATGAATGGAATTAATGGTAGTGATATTTCATTAAATGTTTTATGGCTGTTACATGAAACAAAAATTGCAACAATACATGTTAATATTCTCATTTTAACCTACGTGTTGTGATCAATATACCCTCACTGTAAAATGAGAATGAACACAATAATTGAATGTAAAACCAGCCATTCATATTAACATTTTATGGTGATGACCAAGTGTTCAGTCCTCTGGCACTTCAGACCCAGGCAGGTATGAGAGAGGGTGACTCTATTGTCTCATTATATCTTTCCATAAAAAAATACTTGTTTTAATCCTGATTTGGTGACTTTGTGTTTGTGCTCCAAATTGTGTCCATAGTGCTAGAAAACATCCATAACAGACACTATAACATTTAGATCAGTGGTTCTTAACCTCGTTGGAGGTACTTATTTCCACCAGTTTCATATGCACATTCACTGAACCCTTGTTTATTGAAAAAAAAGGTATTTATTTATTTTTCCAGATTCAGTTTTCATGATGCACAAAATAATCTGTGCATTAACATCACTGTGTTCAAAGAACAAAACCAATACAATGCATATGTAGTGTGGTGCACAGTGAACTTGCCCTCCACTCCGTATTTAATTGTAAAGTATTTTATTTTGTTCTGCAAAGAGCAAAAATAAGCATATCACTATAGTTCAGTACAAATACATACAGTAAAGTCCAACTCGTGTGTTCTTATTTTTTTAACGTATTCACCATTTTTCACAGAAAAATTATAAACATCTGCACCAATATCCAAACCACAAATATGTCTGTTTCATCAGTATGCCAGACCAGTTCCATACATTCAATAACTGCATGTTTCTCCAATACACAGTCAGCTAATCACATCTATTAAACATTGTCACACTAAACAAATCAATCATACTACTACTTTAACGTATTTATTTATTTATTAACTATAAACAGACCGTCCAGGTTTTTTAAAACAGTGTTGTGTGAAAAAAAGTAGGGTATATAATGGCCAGGGCCTGGAAGGACACCTGTCACCGAGCTGAAAAATATGTATGGGTGCAGCAGGTGGCAGGGTCGTAAAATAGGTCTGGTTGGGACACAAATAAACAGGTCTCAAACTGTCAACAAATATTGTTTATAGATTAGTTATTAAAACTAGATTTACAAATATTGTCAGTCATTCCACTCCTTATTATCAAACACCTAAAATTGTAAATGCTAAACGAGATCTTTCTGTTCGCCTACATGTAGCCTATTGTATTTATGTGAAAATTGATCAACCAGACTTATTTTACAGCCACGCTTATTTTTTCATTCATTTGAAAAAACTGTAGTCATAAAATGGTTCTGGTTGGGGCACACTGCTATACTCCATAACAAATAATAAAACTAAATGTTTATTACTTTTATTTTCTATTATTTGTAGTATACTGTTATTCAAGAAAACACAGTAACTCGAGAGGCAACATCAAACATGTGTATTATATCCATTGGATTAGCAATATAATTAATTTGTGCAAAAATTATCATGCCTGTTTGGGGATTATCAACATGGCCGTACTTATTTTACAGCCATATTGCACATTTAAGCGTAAACGTGCAATATGTCCGGTCACACCTCGCGCATGCGCAATGACACCAAACCTACTTATTTTACGATAATACTTATTTTTTCCGACACAGGCTCATAGTTCTTCTCTCCTTCTCGCTCGAGGTAACACGGCCACCCGAGCAAACTACTGGCCATTTTCAGTCCGTTACTTTGGCTGAATGAATAACGTTCATAAACACTACATCAAGTCAAAACGGGACTGTAAAGTTTAAACTACCATATAATACATTCACCCATTAATTAAATAATTCTGACACTCCCTCCTTACCCGTAAAGAGCAAAAATAAGGATGTCATTATAGCAGTTCGGTACACACACATATACAGTAACTTCCAACGCGTGTGTGTGTTGTCGTTCTTTTTAACGAATTCACGCGAGACTTTCTCGTCCCTGAACACACAGTGTAAGGTACGCGCCGTCTGCTGGTTGAAGTTAGACACTGCATACTGTTAGATAACTACAATTTTCAAACAATAAACCAAACTTTTCTTCTCAGAAAATAGACAGACAATTTTCAGTGCACTCTGAACATAAGCTGAACTAAATGCAAATCATGTTAAACATGTAATTAATATTAATAATAATGTTGGTATATCAACCCACTGATGGCTCTGTATGCCACACATGAACTGCATGAATTACATAATACACAAACCTTAATTATTATGTATTGTATTCATCATTCATTTTCTGACCCTGCTTTATCCTCACTGGGATCATGAAATAACTTCATACAAAGCAAATCGTACAATGTTGAGAGAATCAGTTGACAGGAGGCAGAGTAGCCTCTTCACCTTTAAATTTAGCCAGTGTTGTGTTCTTATATTCCCGAACTCTATGCTGCTTAAGGAAGTGTTCCTTTAGTTTGTGGGTGCTGGACTAGAATTGCTTAACTTGCCATTACAAACCATACAGATAGGATGCAGACTCCCATTACGTCCAGTTATATGATGTGAATCTATGTTGCACGTAGTCATTCAACCACTTTATTTTTAGCCAAATGTATTTAGTATGGATTAAAGTAGAAATAGCATGACTGACTACTGAGCACACCAAATTCTCTGTAGCACAGATTGGCCAAGCAATGTAACATCATCACCTGTAGCCATGGCCAAGCGGGGCGTATCATCATTACTCATGTGAGTCAGGTGTGTGTCTTGACCTTCGCTGAACCCCTGAGACTGACTCACCCAACCCTGAAGGTTTGATCGAACCCAGGTTAAGAATCAATGGTTTAGATGATAAACCCATTTCCTATAGTTTAGTTATAATGCTTTTCTGACTCATCCTTCTTCCTCTGTCCACGGTGCTGATCACACGTCTGTAGACTTTGCAGTAATCAGTCACCTGCTTTCTCACTGTTGTTTTAAGGAGAAAGTATAAATGTTATGTAAATGCAGCAAATCATAACTGAACTTTCATGGTGAAGACCTCGTGTTTAACTCTCCTGGCATTTCTTTGCCAGGCAGGTGTCAGATAGCAAGACTGTTTGTCTCACTATATCTTTAGATACATATAAAATGTACTAGTTTAACCCTGATTGAGTGGCTTTTTGTATTTTGCTCCAAATTGTGTCCAAAGTGTTGGAAAACTTCTATAATGGTCATCGTTCTTCCTCTTTCCTTCGTGCTGATCATTCATCTAGACCTTAGTATTTACACAGTCACTTCCTGCTTTCTCAATCGTATTTTAAAATGTACACTGGATGTATTTTGTCAGTAGCTTAAACCTTTATGATACTGAAGTCTATATGATGACTTAAGTCAGTTTTCAGTGTATTTGCCGCAACCAAATATAAGACTGCAGATAGGAAACCACATGTGCACGCATTCATTAAAAAGGGGCAGATATGAGGGATAGATGAAGGCTTTGACATGAGTAATATTTTTTAATTCCCTGTGTAGGTATTTTACAATTAGTATTGGCATTCCTGATTTGTTTTTCAGGATATTTCCTTTTGGGTTTTTGCCAGGATGGGATACCATTCAGCAATGATTATTGTTCCCATAATAAACTGTACAATTCAATCAGCGCAATCTATAAATGTATGCAAATACGGGACTTTAGGAAATAACTTACTGAAAAATATGAACCTGGTTTAATGCATGCAACAATTAATTGAACCTGGCAAACATAGTTTTGTTTCCAAACTACAGGATTCAACTTATGTGATTAAATTGTAGAAGTAAACGTCTAACAGTTGTATTTAAAAGAAGACTAAATAATTTTCACATGGCCTCCTGTTATTCCTTAAAATGTACTCATGGTGTCAGTGTGCACCAGCAAACCATAAAGTCTGTTCATTCTCCACCCTTCATTGTCAAAGAAACTGCAGCCTGATGCAGATACCGAATCGTTGTACAGTTAAACGTTTCATTTGCTCCACGACAAACCGGAATTATTAATTCCTCTTTGGTATTTTCTACATATTTCAGTCTCACTTGTCCAGCCTTTGTGTGGATAAGATGGGATACAGCAGGTGTATGCGGTGGTACATCCTTCTGTTGTTTTTTGTTAGTCTTCACTCGATCCAAGGAGACGTGAGCTATTCTATCCCAGAAGAGATGAAACGTGGATCTGTCATTGGAAATATCGCCAAGGATTTTGGTCTTGATTCGGGACGACTGTCTGCTCGGAGAGCGCGTATAGATACTGAGGATAATAACGTTCAGTATTGCAGTGTTAATATTAATACCGGAGATTTGATTGTACAAGAAAGGATCGACAGAGAAGGTCTTTGTGGGAAAAAGGCGTCATGTGTTCTCAAACAGGAACTGGTTCTGGAAAATCCGTTAGAACTGCATCGGTTCAATATCCGTGTTCAGGACATTAATGACAACTCACCACAGTTCACAGAGGAATCACTTAAACTGGAAATTCGGGAATCAGCAGCAAAGGGTGCAAGGTTTCCACTGGATGAAGCACATGATGAAGACGTCGGAGAAAATAGCGTTCAAGGATACACCCTCCAACAAAATGATCATTTTACTTTAAATATAAAAACAAAGGGAAACGGACGAAAATATGGTGAACTGGTCTTAAACAAAGAATTAGACAGAGAAGATAAAAAGGAGATTATGTTGTTGCTCACTGCATTTGATGGTGGTTCTCCTCAGAGATCAGGTACTGTAGTCATACACGTCACTGTACTGGATGCTAATGATAATGAACCAGTGTTTAGTCAGACTGTTTATAAAGCAAGTCTTCCAGAAAACTCTCCTCTTGATACTGTTGTATTAACAGTCAGTGCTACTGATGCAGATGAAGGAGTGAACGGTGATGTTACATATGCATTTGACCATGTGTCTGATAAAAAACACATTTTCTCCTTAGATTCCAAAACAGGAGAGGTTAAAGTTATTGGATCTATTGATTATGAAAAAGAATCATCATATGAGATGCAGATTACTGCCAAAGATGGTTTGGGATTGGCATCATATGTATCTTTAATCATTGAAATTATTGATATTAATGATAATGCTCCAGTCGTAAACTTGAAGTCACTGACCAACCCCATACCTGAGAATGTGTCACCTGGTACAGAGGTGGGCATCATTAATGTACAGGATAGAGACTCTGACAATAATAAACAGGTCCGCTGCTCCATTCAACAAGGTGTTCCTTTTAAGTTAGTTCCTTCTATTAAAAACTATTATTCTCTGGTGACCACAGAACAACTGGACCGTGAACTAGTGTCTGATTACAACATTACAATCACTGCCACTGACGAGGGCTCTCCACCTCTGTCCTCCTCTAAAACTGTTCAGTTATCTGTAGCTGACATCAATGACAACCCACCTGTGTTTGAGGAGCAGTTCTACAGCGCATATGTGACTGAAAATAACAAACCTGGATCCACTTTATGTTCCGTTACTGCTCGAGACCCAGACTGGAGACAAAACGGTACAGTGATTTATTCTCTGTTACCTGGTGAGGTGAACGGTGCCCCGGTGTCCTCCTATCTGTCTGTGAATGGAGACACGGGAGTGATCCACGCTGTGAGGTCCTTTGATTATGAACAGTTGAGGAGTTTTAAAGTCCACGTGATGGCCAGAGATAACGGTTCTCCTCCACTCAGCAGCAACGTGACAGTCAGTGTGTTTGTATCTGATGTGAATGACAACTCTCCTCAGATACTGTACCCCACCCCGGAGGGAAACTCCTTCATGACTGAGCTGGTCCCCAAAGCTGCCCACGGAGGCTCTCTGGTGTCCAAAGTCATAGCTGTGGACGCAGACTCTGGACAGAACGCCTGGCTGTCCTATCAAATAGTCAAATCCACTGATCCTGGACTTTTTACTATTGGACTCCACAGTGGAGAGATCAGGACACAGCGGGACATTTCTGAATCTGACAACATGAAACAGAACCTTATTGTGTCAGTGAAAGATAACGGACAGCCTCCTCTCTCTGCCACCTGTGCCATGTATTTACTGATATCTGATAACTTGGCTGAGGTTCCAGAACTCAAAGACATTTCTTATGATGACAAGAATTCCAAATTAACCTCATATTTAATCATAGCACTGGTGTCAGTTTCTACTATTTTCCTCACTTTTATCATCATCGTCATGGGTGTGAGGTTTTGTCGCAGGAGAAAGCCCAGACTGTTGTTTGATGGAGCAGTTGCAATCCCCAGCGCTTATCTGCCTCCTAATTATGCAGATGTTGATGGAACAGGAACTTTACGCAGCACTTACAATTATGATGCATATTTGACAACAGGATCTAGAACCAGTGACTTTAAATTCGTCTCCTCTTATAATGACAACACTCTACCTGCTGATCAGACTCTGAAGAAAAGTCCATCTGATTTTGCTGATATATTTGGAGATAGTGATGGTTCACCTGAGGTAAGCATCTATTCCATAATTTAGTCGCGCTTTTAGTTTTGTCAAGGAGACATTTTCACATTTCCCACACAGTCTTTCTTCCATATATTGTCTATATCTGATATTTAAGAGGTTTGTGGTATTTCATTTGCATTCTATTCAGTCTTCATTGTACTTGTATATAAATAATTATCTTTTCTTTCAGTATTTTTCCTTGTTTCAATCCATATTTCCCTTTAATTAACATACACTAAAACTGTGCATTCACACACACATTCAGAACATTTTTCAAGGCATATATATTCATGTGTGTATGTGTTTGTATATGTGTGTGAACTGTGACATTTGAAAACTCAGTCTGTATTTCCTCCAGTCATGTTCATGACTGTATATAGACAATTTTGTGTCTATAGTTGTGACCTTTTCATGTTGGTCTTTTATCATTTGAATTCTTGAAAATGTTTTGCTACATTAGAAAGACTTCCTTGTCGCTCTTGTTCTAGGTATATATCTGTGTGAATGTTTCCATATGAGGTCCTTACTGTTCTTAGTTATTACTCTTTTTATTCCATTTCTTGCATCAGGATAGACCTTTCAAGAAAATGGACATGGTTTCATAAGTTTTCTTCAGACACCGCTGAAATTCCATTCATTTCTAGATTTTTATTGAACTATTTAACTGTGAAATGTACCATTTATTTACTTGATAACACTACTGATAATATCATGAAGTATTTATTCAAAGGAACAGTTGGTGAGGGCCAGTATTCTTTCCTGCACTGTAAATAAAATATTGAGAATACTTCAAATTCGCACAGGCAACATTCTGCACTAAGACTTTTATGTTTTTCCAATGATGAACTATATACTAAGCCAGCTATGAAAACACTGTTGTCCCAATTATAAATTCTTAATCAGGCAATTGATCAGTTATTTTCAATTTCTCATTCTTCTAACATAGCTTTATCGTTTTGCTGAACAGTTGTATTCACATCACTACAAAAAGATAAATGAGGTTATCATAATTTATCACCGAACACCAACGGGACATTTAGATTAACTAATTAACCCATCAGTGCATGTGTTTAGATGGTGGGAGGAAACTGGAGTACACAGAGAGAACCCACACAGGGAGAACATGTTAACTCCACACAAGAAGGTTTGCTATTGGATTTGTCTATCTATTTGAAGTATTTTCACGTACATTAATGCAATATTTGTAAGATTCCACTTCTTGAAATAAAACATGTATCTTTAGTCTTTTAACTTTACCATTTTTATAGTTTCTTAGGCCAGGCTACAGCACAACAAATGTATTTCTTAACTGGGGCATCTTGGTATTCTCACTAAGCTGCTCTTATGGTAAATTAATAAAACAATAATAATAATAATAATAATGTGGGAAAATGCAACAAGAATGCTGGACCTCTATGGCCCAAGTCAGGTGGTTAAAACTAACACTACATTATGAACATGTGCTCAAACCTTTAAGTAAATATTGAATTTTCACTATTTGTCATTTGCACATCATTGACATTGTATTTTTCACAGTGTGTCTTTTCCACATCTGGCAAAAATTATAGATAAATGAAATGTGGTGTTAGTCATTTTGAAGCTGATTCTGCAACATACATTTAAAATAATGATCCAAAACTGTAGGTATTTTATTTAAAATTATTATTTCTCCATAGTCATGATCAATGCAGAACATTTTCCCTGTAAAACTGCTGTTCTCAAAACTGCACTCATGGTGTCAGTGTGTACCTGCAAACAAGAAGGGTAACTCATTCCCCACCCTTCTTTGTCAACGTATGTAAAGAGTGATTTAGCTTCTGCATTTGTGTTGAGTAAAGGCTCTTGGATTTGCTTTGGAAAGACGCAATAATCAATATATTGTGAATATTTGCTCGGTTTTTTGTGGTCTAGTGTTCCTCTTCTTTCACCATGGGCTACAGTGGATATGTTCTACATTTCGGGTGTATATTTATTTTAATTTTTCTTACTCTTCGTCCGATCAGTGGAGATGTGAGCTATTCTGTTGCGGAGGAGATGAAACGTGGATCTGTGATTGGGAATATCGCGAAGGATTTTGGCCTTGATGTGGGAAGACTTTCTGCTCGTAAGGCCCGTATCAATACTGAAGATAACACCGTTCAATACTGCAGTGTTAATGTGAATACAGGGGATTTGACTGTGCGTGAAAGAATCGACAGAGAAGGTCTTTGTGCAAAGAAGGCATCATGTGTTTTAAAACAGGAGCTCTTACTGGAAAACCCTTTGGAACTTCATCGTTTCAGCATTCGTGTGCAAGACATTAATGACAATTCACCACAGTTTAAAGAGGAAGCAATCAAACTGGAGATCCACGAATCGACAGATAAGGGTGCGCAATTTCTGCTCGGGGAAGCGCGTGATGGAGACATCGGTGAAAATGCTGTTCAGGGATACTCTCTGCAGCAGAATGATCATTTCAAACTAAATGTTAACACAAAATCTGGTGGGCGGAAATACTGTGAATTAGTTTTAGATAAAGAGTTAGACAGAGAAGACAAAAAGGAGATCACGCTTTTGCTCACTGCCTTTGATGGTGGTTCTCCTCAGAGATCAGGTACTGTAGTCATACACGTCACTGTACTGGATGCTAATGATAATGTCCCTGTGTTTAGTCAGACTGTTTATAAAGCAAATTTACTAGAAAACTCCCCTCCTGATACACTCGTGATAACAGTGAGTGCTACTGATGCAGACGATGGTTTAAATAGTGAAATTACATATGAGTTAGATCATTTATCAGATGAAGATAGTAACGTGTTTTCTTTAAATCCTAAAACGGGAGAGATCAAAGTAGCTGGACTTATTGATCACGAAAAAGTGTCATCTTATGAAATGCAGATTAGTGCAAAAGATGGACTGGGACTAGTTTCATATGCTACACTGACTATTGAAATTATAGATGTTAATGATAATGCTCCTGTTATATATATGACATCATTGACCAACCCCATACCTGAGAATGTGTCACCTGGTACAGAGGTGGGCATCATTAATGTACAGGATAGAGACTCTGACAATAATAAACAGGTCCGCTGCTCCATTCAACAAGGTGTTCCTTTTAAGTTAGTTCCTTCTATTAAAAACTATTATTCTCTGGTGACCACAGAACAACTGGACCGTGAACTAGTGTCTGATTACAACATTACAATCACTGCCACTGACGAGGGCTCTCCACCTCTGTCCTCCTCTAAAACTGTTCACTTATCTGTAGCTGACATCAATGACAACCCACCTGTGTTTGAGGAGCAGTTCTACAGCGCATATGTGAGTGAAAATAACAAACCTGGATCCACTTTATGTTCCGTTACTGCTCGAGACCCAGACTGGAGACAAAACGGTACAGTGATTTATTCTCTGTTACCTGGTGAGGTGAACGGTGCCCCGGTGTCCTCCTATCTGTCTGTGAATGGAGACACGGGAGTGATCCACGCTGTGAGGTCCTTTGATTATGAACAGTTGAGGAGTTTTAAAGTCCACGTGATGGCCAGAGATAACGGTTCTCCTCCACTCAGCAGCAACGTGACAGTCAGTGTGTTTGTATCTGATGTGAATGACAACTCTCCTCAGATACTGTACCCCACCCCGGAGGGAAACTCCTTCATGACTGAGCTGGTCCCCAAAGCTGCCCACGGAGGCTCTCTGGTGTCCAAAGTCATAGCTGTGGACGCAGACTCTGGACAGAACGCCTGGCTGTCCTATCAAATAGTCAAATCCACTGATCCTGGACTTTTTACTATTGGACTCCACAGTGGAGAGATCAGGACACAGCGGGACATTTCTGAATCTGACAACATGAAACAGAACCTTATTGTGTCAGTGAAAGATAACGGACAGCCTCCTCTCTCTGCCACCTGTGCCATGTATTTACTGATTTCTGATAACTTGGCTGAGGTTCCAGAACTCAAAGACATTTCTTATGATGACAAGAATTCCAAATTAACCTCATATTTAATCATAGCACTGGTGTCAGTTTCTACTATTTTCCTCACTTTTATCATCATCGTCATGGGTGTGAGGTTTTGTCGCAGGAGAAAGCCCAGACTGTTGTTTGATGGAGCAGTTGCAATCCCCAGCGCTTATCTGCCTCCTAATTATGCAGATGTTGATGGAACAGGAACTTTACGCAGCACTTACAATTATGATGCATATTTGACAACAGGATCTAGAACCAGTGACTTTAAGTTCATCTCATCATATAATGACAGTACATTACCTGCAGACCACACTCTGAAAAAAAGTCCAACAGATTTCTGCGATGTGTTTGGGGACAGCGAAAGTTCACCAGAGGTAGGGGAAATCTTTATGGAATTTGGGTTTTTGTCATGTTGCTTTTTGTTAACTTTTCCTTTGGTAAATTATTTTACACATACCTATACAGGCTGCTGTAATTTCAAAATGCATTATTTTTTCACCCTATGTCTCCCCTTCAGTGGAAATCAAGAGTTAAAAGCGTTTTTTTATATATTAACAAACGTTTATTGAACATGTCTTTATGCCACGCCATGAGAAATAAATAAAATAAACAAATCACATTCAATAAGGATAAAGATATAAACAGTCACATAGAGAACAGATAAAATAAACCAAATATACACTTTAAACCCATTCATATATTAACAGAAAACATAAAATTAACTTTCATGTTCATACCGTATGAATGCTAATTATTATAATTACAAACTTAATTGGCCACTGTAACATAAGGAGAATAAGAAATAAGCTTCCATAGCAACCAATCTGCACAATCCTAACATTCAAAAGAAAAATATCAGCTTCCACATAATAATAAGAAAAACCCTTTTCCATGTACACCTGACCACATGTCTACATACACAGCTACTGCAACAGCAAGAAACGTCCTGACAATACAAACAATACAAAACATTGGTTCCACTCTAACATAAAACGTAATCTTATTAAATTACCAGATTTTCTATTTCTATTTAACAAAAAAATCATTTTATTATAAACATGAATTACTTGTAGAGTTGACTTAAATTATTACAACTAAAATGATATAACTGTTGAACAGCAGCTACACACCTTTTAGTTCCGTCCTTTTTTTTTTTTTTTTTTTTTTTACTTTTCTATGGTCATATGTGAATCGTATTTTTTGTGCCATAACATGTTTGTATGTTTGTTGTTTTTGGGTTTCTGTGATAGCTGCAATTGCTTCTCTGTCCATGGTGCTGAACTCTGTATGTTCAGGGATTTATTTAGTTCCTTGATCCTTTTTTATTTTTTTTATTTTTTTTTTATTTTTTTTCCAGTGCAGGGTTATTTTTCTCGTCCTCCCCCCTCCCCCTCCTCCCCCCAATGACCCATGTGGTTGTTTTAATTGTTGCTGTCCTTGTTATTTCCCCTTTTCTTATTTTTTTTTTAAATATTCGTGCTCATTAACAGATGGAATAGTATGCTGAAATTTAAAATTGGTTTGTGTGATTTTTTTTTGAGGCAACACTTTTTTAAAAGCTTTGTTTTACTAAAGATATTACCCAGAACTTAAAAAAGTGACTATTTACCTGTTAATTTATTCGGTTGTTGTTTTTTTTAAGTAATTTAAATGACATTGACATTATACCCCATTTTTACACAATAGGCATATAATAAATATCTAAATATATTTATACTGTATATACATAACTAAATTCCATAAAGTGCTGCTACGTTAGTGCTTCATAAATTTGATGACATCTGTGGAATTTATATGTTAAATGCTTAAAACTTTAACAACATATCCTGAAGCCAAAATCAAAATAATCAACTCTCTGACCCAAACAACTACAAATATGACTCTGAATTCACCACTTTATATAAATCCAGTTGATTATTTTTCAGTACCTAAATTAAAACAATTTAACAGTTAAACTTGTAAAAGTGTAAACCCTTCATATACTCCTGTTATACCTAAAAACAGACTCATGGTGTCAGTGTGGACTCACAGATAACAGGACATGTTCATTCTCCACCTTTCTTTGTCAACGAATGTAAAAACAGATGCAGCTTCCTGTTCACAGTTCAGTTAGAATGTTTCATTTCTGAAAACGAGGAGGACATAATTAAATCATCGTTTGTATGTATAGATTTTAAGAGGCTCGGTTGTTGTTTTTGTGTCTGAATAATCATGGATTATTATTGGTTTGCTACGTACTCTGGGCTTTTGTTTATTTTTCTTACTCTTCGCCCGATCAGTGGAGACGTGAGCTATTCTATTCCAGAAGAAATGAAACGTGGATCTGTGATCGGAAATATCGCTAAGGATTTCGGCCTTGATTTGGGAAGGTTGTCTGCTCGTAAGGCTCGTATCAGTGCAGAGGACAATAATGTTCAATACTGCAGCGTTAATCTAAATACCGGAGACTTGGTTGTGCATGAAAGGATCGACAGAGAGGGACTTTGCGGGAGAAAAGCATCATGTGTTTTAAAACAGGAACTAGTCCTAGAAAATCCGTTAGAACTGCATCGTTTTAATATCCGTGTGCAGGATATTAATGACAACTCACCCCAGTTTAAAGAGGAATCACTTAAATTGGAAATTCAGGAATCAGCAGATAAGGGTGCACGGTTTCCACTGGATGAAGCACATGATGGAGACATCGGAGAAAATGGAGTTCAGGGATACACCCTACAGCAAAATGAGAATTTTTCTTTAAATATTAAAACCAAGGGCAATGGACGAAAATATGGTGAATTGGTTTTAGACAAAGAATTAGACAGAGAAGGTAAAAATGAGATTATGTTGTTGCTCACTGCATTTGATGGTGGTTCTCCTCAGAGATCAGGTACTGTAGTCATACACGTCACTGTACTGGATGCTAATGATAATGAACCAGTGTTTAGTCAGACTGTTTATAAAGCAAGTCTTCCAGAAAACTCTCCTCTTGATACTGTTGTATTAACAGTCAGTGCTACTGATGCAGATGAAGGAGTGAACGGTGACGTTACATATGCATTTGATCATGTTTTAGACGAAAACCAAATTTTCACTTTAAATCCCAGAACAGGAGAGGTGAGAGTTGTTGGATCCATTGATTATGAAGAAGAGTCTTCATATGAAATGCAGATTAGTGCTAAAGATGGTTTGGGGTTGGCATCATATGCTACTTTAATTATTGAAATTGTTGATGTTAATGATAATGCTCCTGTTATATATATGACATCACTGACCAACCCCATACCTGAGAATGTGTCACCTGGTACAGAGGTGGGCATCATTAATGTACAGGATAGAGACTCTGACAATAATAAACAGGTCCGCTGCTCCATTCAACAAGGTGTTCCTTTTAAATTAGTTCCTTCTATTAAAAACTATTATTCTCTGGTGACCACAGAACAACTGGACCGTGAACTAGTGTCTGATTACAACATTACAATCACTGCCACTGACGAGGGCTCTCCACCTCTGTCCTCCTCTAAAACTGTTCAGTTATCTGTAGCTGACATCAATGACAACCCACCTGTGTTTGAGGAGCAGTTCTACAGCGCATATGTGTCTGAAAATAACAAACCTGGATCCACTTTATGTTCCGTTACTGCTCGAGACCCAGACTGGAGACAAAACGGTACAGTGATTTATTCTCTGTTACCTGGTGAGGTGAACGGTGCCCCGGTGTCCTCCTATCTGTCTGTGAATGGAGACACGGGAGTGATCCACGCTGTGAGGTCCTTTGATTATGAACAGTTGAGGAGTTTTAAAGTCCACGTGATGGCCAGAGATAACGGTTCTCCTCCACTCAGCAGCAACGTGACAGTCAGTGTGTTTGTATCTGATGTGAATGACAACTCTCCTCAGATACTGTACCCCACCCCGGAGGGAAACTCCTTCATGACTGAGCTGGTCCCCAAAGCTGCCCACGGAGGCTCTCTGGTGTCCAAAGTCATAGCTGTGGACGCAGACTCTGGACAGAACGCCTGGCTGTCCTATCAAATAGTCAAATCCACTGATCCTGGACTTTTTACTATTGGACTCCACAGTGGAGAGATCAGGACACAGCGGGACATTTCTGAATCTGACAACATGAAACAGAACCTTATTGTGTCAGTGAAAGATAACGGACAGCCTCCTCTCTCTGCCACCTGTGCCATGTATTTACTGATTTCTGATAACTTGGCTGAGGTTCCAGAACTCAAAGACATTTCTTATGATGACAAGAATTCCAAATTAACCTCATATTTAATCATAGCACTGGTGTCAGTTTCTACTATTTTCCTCACTTTTATCATCATCGTCATGGGTGTGAGGTTTTGTCGCAGGAGAAAGCCCAGACTGTTGTTTGATGGAGCAGTTGCAATCCCCAGCGCTTATCTGCCTCCTAATTATGCAGATGTTGATGGAACAGGAACTTTACGCAGCACTTACAACTATGATGCATATTTGACAACAGGATCTAGAACCAGTGACTTTAAATTCGTCTCCTCTTATAATGACAACACACTGCCCGCAGACCAGACTCTGAAAAAAAGCCCTACAGACTTTGCTGATGTATTTGAAGGTTTTGATGGTTCCCCCGAGGTAGGTGCATATTTCACTACACCTTATTTATCTTCTCACTTTTAAGTGTTCCACACTAGATATATTATAGTGTTTTTAATGCTTCTTCTTCCATTTGTATCGCTACTTTTATAGTATTTTTTTTTTCAAGTTTTATGTTGACTTGTCTCCACTGTAGACAGGTGGGTAGTAAACAGGTTTTATAGTTGATTGATTCAATGCCTCATTACTCAATTTAGTAAAACTTTTCCCAATGCATAAACTGACTTTATGTTGAACCTTGCGTGAAATTGATTTTATTCAGTTTTTTATCGGCTCTTTGGTTGCAATTATTGTGTTGCTTTCCTTGGTGCTGATATGCATTCAGCCATATGTGCATCTTTAGAAAGTATGACCTTCTACCATCTTTAACCATTACCATATTGGTGAGTTGTTAAAATACACTTTTTTTTAAATTTAATTTGGAACTTTTTGTATTGTGATCTTATATGATGATGGATTCACGTGGTTGTTGCTATGTTTTGGAATATTTTGTAGTGTAATTTAAATAATACACATAACTGGGTGACCTGTATTAACTGTGTGTTTGATCAATAGTTGCTGTTCATCACATCCTTAAATTAAGCAATTTTACAACATTCATCTAATGTTAAGTATTTTAAACACCACATACATTCATAAATCGTCTCTGTGCTATTTATAAAAATGCAATTTTATACATGTTTTTAATGTATTTAGATGTTAAATAAATCCTACTCTCTAGATGTAAACCTGGATGAACAAGGCAAACACATTTAAAAGTACCTATACCAACTTTATATAGGGATTAGTTGATTTGACGGTATTGTTATAATTTATTTGAAACATTTAAACATTGCCTAATGAATAGTGTTCTTATTTTGTATTCCAGAATTTCTGTTTAACTAATTTTAAAAAATACCATCATCCTTTCAGTTGAAAGCTGGTTCTTAAATGTCAGAATGGTAACATTCTCACAACAAATAATCACATATATTGATGCTTAAAGCTTTTGTTGCTTTCTAAGCAATCCAAATGTTTCAGGTTTTCACAGAAATTAATAATCTAAGACTGTATAATGTATTTGGTAAATGTCATCAATTGTAATTTATATGTCCAACTGTTATTCCCATAAATATACTCATGGTGTCAGTGTACACTAACAAACCAAAAAAAAACCTTTTTCATTCTCCACCCTTCTTTGTCAAGGAGTGTAATTCATATGTACAGAACCGTAGACGAGTTAAACCGTTTCCTTTAAAGCTGCAAAGAGGATGTCATTAATGCATCGTTGATATCTGGTTTATTTGGTAAACTAGCTTGTAGCCATTCTTTCTGTTTATAACAATGGCTAACGACAGGCGCGCGCGCTTCTACTGCTTTATGCTTATGCTTGTTTCTTTTCACTCGATCAACGGAGACGTGAGTTATTCTATTCCAGAGGAGATGAAACGTGGATCTGTAATTGGAAATATCGCTAAAGATTTTGGACTTGATGTCGGAAGACTGTCTGTTCGCAGGGCTCGAACCGATACCGAGGATAGCAGCGTTCAGTACTGCAGCATTAATGTGAATACAGGGGATTTAATGATACAGGAAAGAGTGGACAGAGAAGGACTATGTGCAAAGAGGGCATCATGTGTTCTACAACAGGAATTAGTGCTGGAAAACCCTTTAGAACTCCACCGTTTCAGCATTCGCATACTCGATATAAATGACAATTCACCACAGTTTAAAGAGGAAGTAATTAAACTGGAAATCCGTGAATCGGCTGTTAAAGGTGCACCGTTTCTTCTCGGGGAGGCACATGATGGAGACATCAGTGAAAATGCTGTTCAGAGCTACTCTCTGCAGCAGAATGACCATTTCAAACTAAATGTTAACACAAAACCCGGCGGCCGAAAATACTGCGAATTAATTTTAGATAAAGAGTTAGACAGAGAAGACAAAACGGAGATCACGCTTTTGCTCACTGCCTTTGATGGTGGTTCTCCTCAGAGATCAGGTACTGTAGTCATACACGTCACTGTACTGGATGCTAATGATAATGTCCCAGTGTTTAGTCAGACTGTTTATAAAGCAAAATTGCCAGAAAATTCTCCTCTTGAGACATTAGTGATCACGGTGAGTGCTACTGATGCAGATGAGGGTTTAAATAGTGAAATTACATATGAATTTGATCATGTTTCAGATGAAAATACCAACGTGTTTTCTTTAAATCCTAAAACAGGAGAGGTCAAAGTTGCTGGACTTATTGATCATGAGAAGGTGTCATTTTATGAAATGCAGATTAGTGCAAAAGATGGACTGGGGCTAGTGTCGTATGCTACACTGACTATTGAAATTAGTGATGTTAATGATAATGCCCCAGTAATGTACATGAAATCGTTGACTAACCCCATACCTGAGAATGTGTCACCTGGTACAGAGGTGGGCATCATTAATGTACAGGATAGAGACTCTGACAATAATAAACAGGTCCGCTGCTTCATTCAACAAGGTGTTCCTTTTAAGTTAGTTCCTTCTATTAAAAACTATTATTCTCTGGTGACCACAGAACAACTGGACCGTGAACTAGTGTCTGATTACAACATTACAATCACTGCCACTGACGAGGGCTCTCCACCTCTGTCCTCCTCTAAAACTGTTCAGTTATCTGTAGCTGACATCAATGACAACCCACCTGTGTTTGAGGAGCAGTTCTACAGCGCATATGTGACTGAAAATAACAAACCTGGATCCACTTTATGTTCCGTTACTGCTCGAGACCCAGACTGGAGACAAAACGGTACAGTGATTTATTCTCTGTTACCTGGTGAGGTGAACGGTGCCCCGGTGTCCTCCTATCTGTCTGTGAATGGAGACACAGGAGTGATCCACGCTGTGAGGTCCTTTGATTATGAACAGTTGAGGAGTTTTAAAGTCCACGTGATGGCCAGAGATAACGGTTCTCCTCCACTCAGCAGCAACGTGACAGTCAGTGTGTTTGTATCTGATGTGAATGACAACTCTCCTCAGATACTGTACCCCACCCCGGAGGGAAACTCCTTCATGACTGAGCTGGTCCCCAAAGCTGCCCACGGAGGCTCTCTGGTGTCCAAAGTCATAGCTGTGGACGCAGACTCTGGACAGAACGCCTGGCTGTCCTATCAAATAGTCAAATCCACTGATCCTGGACTTTTTACTATTGGACTCCACAGTGGAGAGATCAGGACACAGCGGGACATTTCTGAATCTGACAACATGAAACAGAACCTTATTGTGTCAGTGAAAGATAACGGACAGCCTCCTCTCTCTGCCACCTGTGCCATGTATTTACTGATTTCTGATAACTTGGCTGAGGTTCCAGAACTCAAAGATATTTCTTATGATGACAAGAATTCCAAATTAACCTCATATTTAATCATAGCACTGGTGTCAGTTTCTACTATTTTCCTCACTTTTATCATCATCGTCATGGGTGTGAGGTTTTGTCGCAGGAGAAAGCCCAGACTGTTGTTTGATGGAGCAGTTGCAATCCCCAGCGCTTATCTGCCTCCTAATTATGCAGATGTTGATGGAACAGGAACTTTACGCAGCACCTACAACTATGATGCATATTTGACGACAGGATCTAGAACCAGTGACTTTAAGTTCGTCTCCTCTTATAATGACACTACACTGCCCGCAGACCAGACTCTGAAAAAAAGCCCTACAGACTTTGCTGATGTATTTGAAGGTTTTGATGGTTCCCCCGAGGTAGGTGCATATTTCGCTACACCTTATTTATCTTCTCACTTTTAAATGTTCCACACCAGATATATTATAGTGTTTTTAATGCTTCTTCTTCTATTTGTATCGCTACTTTTATAGTATATTTTTTTTCAAGTTTTATGTTGACTTGTCTCTACTGTAGACAGGTGGGTAGTAAACAGGTTTTATAGTTGATTGATTCAATGCCTCATCACCCAAGTTAGTAAAACTTTTCCCAATGCATAAACTGACTTCATGTTGAACCTTGCTTGAAATTGATTTCATTCAGTTTTTTATCGGCTCTTTGGTTGCAATTATTGTGTTGCTTTCCTTGGTGCTGATATGCATTCAGCCATATGTGCATCTTTAGAAAGTATGACCTTCTACCATCTTTAACCATTACCATATTGTTGAGTCTGTTAAAATACACTCTTTTTTTTTTAAATTTAATTTGGAACTTTTTGTATTGTGATCTTATATGATGTATTCACATGGTTGTTGCTATGTTTTGGAATATTTTGTAGTGTAATTTATATAATACACAGAACAGGCTGACCTGTATTGACTGTGTGTTTGATCAATCGTTGCTGTTCATTACATCCTTAAATTAAGCAATTTTACAATTTTCATCTAATGTTGAGTATTTTAAACGCCACATACATTCATAAATCGTCTCTGTGCTATTCATAAAAATGCAATTTCATACATGTTTTAATGTATTTAGATGTTAAATTAGTAGATAAATAAATACTAGGCTACTTTCTAGATGTAAACCTGGATGAACAAGGCAAACACATTTAAAAGTACCTATACCAACTTTATATTGGGATTAGTTGATTTGATGGTATTGTTATAATTTATTTGAAACATTTAACAATTGCCTAATGATTAGTGCTCTTATTTTGTATTCCAGAATTTCTGTTTGACTCATTTTCAGTTGAAAGCTGGTTCTTAAATGTCAGAATGGTAACATTCTCACAACAAATAATCACATATATTGATGCTTAAAGCTTTTGTTGCTTTCTAAGCAATCCAATTGTTTCAGGTTTTCACAGAAATTAATAATCTAAGACTGTATAATGTATTTGGTAAATGTAATCAATTGTAACTTATATGTCCAACTGTTATTCCCATGAATATACTCATGGTGTCAGTGTACACTAACAAACCAAAAAAAAAACCCTTTTCATTCCCCACCCTTCTTTGTCAAGGAGTGTAATTCATATGTACAGAACCGTAGACGAGTTAAACCGCTTCCTTTAAAGCTGCAAAGAGGATGTCATTAATGCATCGTTGATATCTGGTTTATTTGGTAAACTAGCTTGTAGCCATTCTTTCTGTTTATAACAATGGCTAACGAAGGGCGCGCGCGCTTCTACTGCTTTATGCTTATGCTTGTTTCTTTTCACTCGATCAACGGAGACGTGAGCTATTCTATTCCAGAGGAAATGAAACGTGGATCTGTAATTGGAAATATCGCTAAAGATTTTGGACTTGATGTCGGAAGACTGTCTGTTCGCAGGGCTCGAACCGATACCGAGGATAGCAGCGTTCAGTACTGCAGCATTAATGTGAATACAGGGGATTTAATGATACAGGAAAGAGTGGACAGAGAAGGACTATGTGCGAAGAGGGCATCATGTGTTCTACAACAGGAATTAGTGCTGGAAAACCCTTTAGAACTCCACCGTTTCAGCATTCGCATACTCGATATAAATGACAATTCACCACAGTTTAAAGAGGAAGTAATTAAACTGGAAATCCATGAATCGGCAGATAAGGGTGCGCAATTTCTTCTCGGGGAGGCACATGATGGAGACATCAGTGAAAATGCTGTTCAGAGCTACTCTCTGCAGCAGAATGACCATTTCAAACTAAATGTTAACACAAAACCCGGCGGCCGAAAATACTGCGAATTAATTTTAGATAAAGAGTTAGACAGAGAAGACAAAACGGAGATCACGCTTTTGCTCACTGCCTTTGATGGTGGTTCTCCTCAGAGATCAGGTACTGTAGTCATACACGTCACTGTACTGGATGCTAATGATAATGTCCCTGTGTTTAGTCAGACTGTTTATAAAGCAAATTTGCCAGAAAATTCTCCACTTGAGACATTAGTGATCACGGTGAGTGCTACTGATGCAGATGAGGGTTTAAATAGTGAAATTACATATGAATTTGATCATGTTTCAGATGAAAATACCAACGTGTTTTCTTTAAATCCTAAAACAGGAGAGGTCAAAGTTGCTGGACTTATTGATCACGAGAAGGTGTCATTTTATGAAATGCAGATTAGTGCAAAAGATGGACTGGGGCTAGTGTCGTATGCTACACTGACTATTGAAATTAGTGATGTTAATGATAATGCCCCAGTAATGTACATGAAATCACTGACCAACCCCGTACCTGAGAATGTGTCACCTGGTACAGAGGTGGGCATCATTAATGTACAGGATAGAGACTCTGACAACAATAAACAGGTCCGCTGCTCCATTCAACAAGGTGTTCCTTTTAAGTTAGTTCCTTCTATTAAAAACTATTATTCTCTGGTGACCACAGAACAACTGGACCGTGAACTAGTGTCTGATTACAACATTACAATCACTGCCACTGACGAGGGCTCTCCACCTCTGTCCTCCTCTAAAACTGTTCAGTTATCTGTAGCTGACATCAATGACAACCCACCTGTGTTTGAGGAGCAGTTCTACAGCGCATATGTGAGTGAAAATAACAAACCTGGATCCACTTTATGTTCCGTTACTGCTCGAGACCCAGACTGGAGACAAAACGGTACAGTGATTTATTCTCTGTTACCTGGTGAGGTGAACGGTGCCCCGGTGTCCTCCTATCTGTCTGTGAATGGAGACACGGGAGTGATCCACGCTGTGAGGTCCTTTGATTATGAACAGTTGAGGAGTTTTAAAGTCCACGTGATGGCCAGAGATAACGGTTCTCCTCCACTCAGCAGCAACGTGACAGTCAGTGTGTTTGTATCTGATGTGAATGACAACTCTCCTCAGATACTGTACCCCACCCCGGAGGGAAACTCCTTCATGACTGAGCTGGTCCCCAAAGCTGCCCACGGAGGCTCTCTGGTGTCCAAAGTCATAGCTGTGGACGCAGACTCTGGACAGAACGCCTGGCTGTCCTATCAAATAGTCAAATCCACTGATCCTGGACTTTTTACTATTGGACTCCACAGTGGAGAGATCAGGACACAGCGGGACATTTCTGAATCTGACAACATGAAACAGAACCTTATTGTGTCAGTGAAAGATAACGGACAGCCTCCTCTCTCTGCCACCTGTGCCATGTATTTACTGATTTCTGATAACTTGGCTGAGGTTCCAGAACTCAAAGACATTTCTTATGATGACAAGAATTCCAAATTAACCTCATATTTAATCATAGCACTGGTGTCAGTTTCTACTATTTTCCTCACTTTTATCATCATCGTCATGGGTGTGAGGTTTTGTCGCAGGAGAAAGCCCAGACTGTTGTTTGATGGAGCAGTTGCAATCCCCAGCGCTTATCTGCCTCCTAATTATGCAGATGTTGATGGAACAGGAACTTTACGCAGCACCTACAATTATGACGCCTATTTGACAACAGGATCTAGAACCAGTGACTTTAAATTCGTCTCCTCTTATAATGACAACACTCTACCTGCTGATCAAACTCTGAAGAAAAGTCCATCTGATTTTGCTGATATGTTTGGAGATAGTGATTGTTCCCCTGAGGTAGGCAAATATGTCATCTAACTCATGGTTTATTTTCTTTTTTTGTTTGTGTTGTGTGCGTCACTTATTACTCAGTAAGACTTTACGTTACTGATCACTAATTACATGTTGATTATATAGTAATTTTGATATAATGCCACGTTAATGTTGCCTTTATTTCCACTTATTACAGGCAATTTCCATGTAGTTTCCATAGCAATTGCAGTGCAATTACTCTGCAGTTGTAATAACAATACAAGCAGCACATTATGTCCCTCTAACTACACTGGCACAAGTTTAGTCATTTAAAGGAAGTTACATGTTATCAGAGCTGTAAATTACACTATTTCCTCTTCGTACTTAATTACCACTGTGTTGATTAACTAATCAATTAGCCCTATGATATTTTAATATTGTTTTTGTTTAATTACAATGGATTTCGTTGATATGTTTGGAGATACTGATTGTTCCCTTGAGGTAGAGAAGTTCTTTTAGATAATTATTAATTTGTTTTGTTTTTGTCTTGGAGATTAATTACACTTCTTTTAGTGTTTTGGAAAACATGACCAGTCCTGAGTCTGTATGACAGAATTTTTTGCAGGTGACTTGAATTTTATAAACAAAACAGAATATGGCTTTGGTGACACTAACATATAATGTGTCTCAGTCTTTTTTTTATTTATTTTTTTTACATATGGTACAAGAAGAAGGTTCATTTAACAGATTACTATATGTTTTTAATAATACTGATTATATTTTCATAATCCATTCTTGTTTTAAGTGATATTTGAGTTATGCAATGTTATTGTGTAGGTCATTCAGACACTGTTACTCTGTCCATTGTGCTGAAATAGAGACTGATGATGATGATCCGAAGACTTTTACATAATTCTTCAAATAGTTGTCTTTCTTTCTTTCTTTCTTTCTTTCTTTCTTTCTTTCTTTCTTTCTTTCTTTCTTTCTTTCTTTCTTTCTTTCTTTCTTTCTTTCTTTCTTTCTTTCTTTCTTTCTTTCTTTCTTTCTTTCCAGTTTGTAGTTTATTCCTACATGTTCAATTAGTGATATTTTAAACAAGATGTTCAGGTGTGTGTTAACTCTTATTTTGTAATAGTTAATTGTTCTTTCGATTCATAATCACAGCAATTAGGTTTTTCATCCATTAATGAAGCTCAACAAGGAAAAATGTAGTTTGACATTTAGTTGAGGGAGATGTGTTTTTATAATTATTACGTAAGTATTGCCATAGGAAGCAGGAGTGTTGCATTTTAATATGATTCTGAACAACAATCTGCTTCAAATTCCATGTTTATAAATTATATAGGCCTAATGCTCAAATAACTAGATTTCTTTTTTTCAGAAATGCAGATATATGTCTCCATTTTAAACATCTTTGAATACTTTAATTGTATTCAACATTGTATTACTGTGTTATTTATTTAAATTCAGAAAAAAACATTCTCCTTTGAATAGTTCAAATGTATTTACTTAATATCAAAATACAATAAGGTGAAGTCTAACTGATTCACTTTAGTTTAATATGTATAATGTTTTTATATTTGCAGATATTTATGAACTTGTTTTGGAGTTGGATGCAGTATATTTATACATGTATGCCATATTTGAAGAGTTATTTAAACATTGCAATACTGCTTTGTGTTGCTTTCATAGTTTTTAGAGACAAACCACGTAAGAGGTAAAAGTTTCCACAACCTCATAAAGGGAAACTTTTCTGTAGTCAGAACTGAACATGATTTTTTGTTTGTAAATGTGATGCATGGGTCTTTTCCCCCAAATTTCAAGAAACACGTTTCCCTGGTGTAAAAGTTAATTCAATGTAGAATACAAGCAAAAACATTCATTCCTTCTGCTGGATATTACATGTTGAAATGTCAGGGACGAATGTTGGCACCATTAATTAACAACCAACTAATTATGATGTTGTCAAACAAGTGGTTTAAGAACAATATGATACAAAATAATGTATCAGTAGTATAAATGAAAAGAATTACCAGCATTTCAGTGCAGTGTGTTTATAGTATTTATGCAGCTGAATGATTTTGTAAACATACCTCACGGTGTCGCTGTACACCAGTCTTTTATAGACTTTATCTTCTTTGTGAACAGGCGTTCCTGTCCTCTCCTTCCTTTCTCTAGATCCACGCAGAATATCTCTGTATTGCACCACGTCGTGTTTTTGAGAACGTTTATATCGTCAATTCTGCAACGGGTTGGAAATTAATCGGTCAAAATGGGATCTAAAACAAACGGGCTTACGTCCATTTGTCTTTTTCTCTTCCTCTTTTGGTTTCATTCCGCATATGGAGACATTAGTTATTCGTTTCCAGAGGAGATGAAACCAGGATCGGTTATTGGAAATATAGCCAAGGATCTGGGGCTGGAAACGGGTGTTTTGATCCACAGGAAAGCCCGCATCGACACCGACGGCACCGACCACCGGTACTGTGACATAAACCTGAGGAACGGAGAGCTGATTGTTTCTGACAGGATTGACCGAGAGGGTCTTTGTGCTAAAAAGGCTTCGTGTGTCCTCAAACAAGAGCTCGTGTTGGAGAATCCTCTGGAGCTCCACCGCATTAGTTTACACATCCAAGACATTAATGATAATTCACCTCAGTTTAAAAATAATGGAATTAATCTAGAAATTCAGGAATCTACAGACAGGGGTGCGCGTTTTGTGTTAGAGGAGGCACATGATGCGGATGTAGGACAGAATTCCGTGCAGCAATATAGTCTTAAAAAGAATGATAATTTCGTTTTGGTTGTTAATGGAAACACTGTAGAACTTGTTCTTGATAAAGAACTTGATCGTGAAAAACAACAAGGGATTAATTTGGTGCTTACAGCTCTAGATGGTGGTTCTCCTCAGAGATCAGGTACAGTGGTCATACATGTTAATGTACTGGATGCTAATGATAACAGCCCAGTGTTTAGTCAGTCTGTTTATAAAGCCAGTCTGCCTGAAAACTCTCCTCTAGATACTGTAGTGGTCACAGTGAGTGCAAGTGATGCAGATGAAGGAGTCAATGGAGATGTGAGTTATGACTTTGGTCATGTAACTGATGATGTGAAGAAATTATTCAGTATTAACCCTAAAACTGGTGAAATACGTGTAATTGGCACTGTTGACTATGAAACTACAGCATCATTTGAAATAAGAGTCCAAGCAAAAGATGGATTAGGCTTGTCATCTTATGTCACATTAATAATATCTGTCACTGATGTTAATGACAATCCCCCTGTGATCAGTTTAAAATCTCTGTCTAGTCCCATATCAGAGGACACCCCTCCTGGTACAGAGGTGGGCATCATTAATGTACAGGATAGAGACTCTAACAATAATAAACAGGTCCGCTGCTCCATTCAACAAGGTGTTCCTTTTAAGTTAGTTCCTTCTATTAAAAACTATTATTCTCTGGTGACCACAGAACAACTGGACCGTGAACTAGTGTCTGATTACAACATTACAATCACTGCCACTGACGAGGGCTCTCCACCTCTGTCCTCCTCTAAAACTGTTCAGTTATCTGTAGCTGACATCAATGACAACCCACCTGTGTTTGAGGAGCAGTTCTACAGCGCATATGTGACTGAAAATAACAAACCTGGATCCACTTTATGTTCCGTTACTGCTCGAGACCCAGACTGGAGACAAAACGGTACAGTGATTTATTCTCTGTTACCTGGTGAGGTGAACGGTGCCCCGGTGTCCTCCTATCTGTCTGTGAATGGAGACACGGGAGTGATCCACGCTGTGAGGTCCTTTGATTATGAACAGTTGAGGAGTTTTAAAGTCCACGTGATGGCCAGAGATAACGGTTCTCCTCCACTCAGCAGCAACGTGACAGTCAGTGTGTTTGTATCTGATGTGAATGACAACTCTCCTCAGATACTGTACCCCACCCCGGAGGGAAACTCCTTCATGACTGAGCTGGTCCCCAAAGCTGCCCACGGAGGCTCTCTGGTGTCCAAAGTCATAGCTGTGGACGCAGACTCTGGACAGAACGCCTGGCTGTCCTATCAAATAGTCAAATCCACTGATCCTGGACTTTTTACTATTGGACTCCACAGTGGAGAGATCAGGACACAGCGGGACATTTCTGAATCTGACAACATGAAACAGAACCTCATTGTGTCAGTGAAAGATAACGGACAGCCTCCTCTCTCTGCCACCTGTGCCATGTATTTACTGATTTCTGATAACTTGGCTGAGGTTCCAGAACTCAAAGACATTTCTTATGATGACAAGAATTCCAAATTAACCTCATATTTAATCATAGCACTGGTGTCAGTTTCTACTATTTTCCTCACTTTTATCATCATCGTCATGGGTGTGAGGTTTTGTCGCAGGAGAAAGCCCAGACTGTTGTTTGATGGAGCAGTTGCAATCCCCAGCGCTTATCTGCCTCCTAATTATGCAGATGTTGATGGAACAGGAACTTTACGCAGCACCTACAATTATGACGCCTATTTGACAACAGGATCTAGAACCAGTGACTTTAAGTTTGTGACATCCTACAATGACAACACTCTTCCTGCTGATCAAACCCTCAGGAAAAGTCCAAGTGATTTTTCTGAAGCTTTTGGAGATTTTGATGAAAGTTCAGAGGTATGAGTGCATCAATTTCATCAGTGTTTAATTTTTTTTTCTTTTTGTTTTTGTTTTTAGTCAGAATATTCTCAGACAAAAGTATTTTTTTAAACTGTCATGTACTTTCATACACTTATATTTGATGTGTCACAGTGATATCTCACAGGTTTGATTTAATTTGATTTATTTGAACATAAAAAACAAACAATAATAATGAAAAAGAAAACATTAATAAAAAAAAAACAACCAAGCATGTTCAAAAGGAGTGATTGGAAGTTAACACTTATATAATCCCACCCCTACTTACTGTATCAACTTTTCTAACAAAATCCCCTTCCTCCAAGGTTCTCTATATAATGTGTCAACATTGGTTTCTAATCATCTTGAAGACAAAATGCTAACACAATTAAACCAATTAATTCAAATGTATTTTTCAAGCAAAACTATTGACTCAACACTCAGGATCTTCAGCTCATAGTGTGTGCCATGTCACTGTTAAATAGATTTCAGAGTCTAATGATATTTTCTGTCTCCATTTCATAAGTTTGTGTTTTTACAGAATCAAAATCATTTGAACATTCTCCATAGTCAACATATTGTGTTTAATGGTTTAGTTTCTAGTTCTCTGATGCAGTTAACTCATAAATATGCTTTCATCATGAAGTCACAATAGTATTAGATTGTTCTGTCCTCATGATGGATTTTGTCTTTGTTATTTACTTGTGTGCTTTGATTAATTGCTGTCTGCTCTGAAAACTTTGACAGTAAAATACAGCTCAAACTTGGAGTTAAAAAATATAAAGTTATCAATTTGGTTTCATTGCCCTTTCAGTTGTGACTTGACTTTTTTACTATTCATTGGATACAATGTTGGTTTATATATATATATATATATATATATATATATATATATATATATATATATATATATATATATATATATATATATATATATATATATATATATATATCAGTGATTGGAATGTATTCACATAAATAATGTATATTACATCTTTAATATTGGTTGAGGTTTTACTGTGGTGATCCACATCAAGCCTTTCAGTGTGTGTGTCAGTTAATTGTTTTGACAAATTATTAATCCTTCTGCTTTTTACTGTCCATAAAAAAGGTGACTTTGATAGTGTTAGTGTATATGACATCACTGACAGTATTGGATATTTTCTTACATATATCATCAGGTAATGCCAAAATACCTTTTGATACATGTCCATGATAGATAGATTTCATGTATTTTAACTGTTGTGTAGTTTGTATCATCTGTTTTTATGATCTGATTTGTTAGATGGTTCTTGTGTATCAGCTGGTGGCATTTTGATCATCTATAAGGTGTCGTTATCCTATATATGTTGTCGTGGCAAAAGATAGGTGGATTCTTTAAAATGTTGTCATTTTTAACAGAAATGTTGTTTGTAGTGTTGAACATCTTCTCATAAATCCTGACAGCAGTTGTGTGTTTACAGTTACATCTGTTTATACATCTACTTTATTACATGTCGTATTGAATCAGTCTTTTATAACAACCTGGATGCTGCAGCTTTTTTGTGATTAGTATGTTGTGGAGTTTTGCACAACCTCCTGCTGCTTTCCTGCTTTTACTCAGGGCATCTAGTTTTCACTTCTGTCCCTCTGATGACATGACTTTTTTCCTTCTTCCATTTATGTTATTTTAAGTGGAAGAAAAAAAACATTTTTCCTTCCTAATAAGTTCTTATCTTATCTTTCAATGTCTTTCTTTGCAAATAGTATCATGTTAAATCCCAGCCTAGGGTTGTACCAGGACATACAGAAAAGTTACTCAGTCTGACCACCTGACTCACAATTACAAATGCTGGTACAAATACAAATCACAAATCAAAGTATTTATTTACAACTTAAAGAGGACAGGGGAGTGCTCAAAACAACAAACAGTCTTATTCCAAAACAAAAACATGCTAATGCCTTAAACTAATGGTCAAAATACAATGCAGTACTATAAGTGCTGCCAGGCACAACTCACCCTGCCCTTTTACCTGATGTGCCCTAACTATTATTGGTGACTTTGACCTTTGACATGCATTCATCAAAATTAAATGGGATCTATTCTGGACCATCTTGCGCCCTTCCTGAAAGTTTCATAGAAATTAGTCCTGTAGTTTGTGCGTAAAGCTGCTTACAAACAAACAAACAAATATACCAACTAACAAACACACAAACTGAACCAAAAACAATCACCCTCTCCCCATCAGGGGACAGGGTAATAAAACTCCCTGGAACAAAAACAGGAGAAAACAAGTGAAACACAAGGAGCCACACACGTCAGTCAAAATATGACCTTCTATCTTAAATGACTTATTTACAAATATTTATGATCTAACCAATCCAAATATAAATGCACAAAAATGCATATCAAAACTGGTGATGCAAAAACAAACACAGCAACACAGCTTGGGAGCTGGAAGAGCAGAGACAGAACTTATTGTTGTCCAGGGCCATTTTTTAAATGCCAACTCATCTTGGTTTCACCAATCACCTGCAGTTTCTTGCTTCCTGAAAAGAAACAGAACAAAGACAGCACCCCTACAGGGCTGGGGAAGTAATACACACAAATACCCTAATTATCTGTCGTTTTTATGTGATGGTTTTTTTGCCTTCTTAGATGTACTTGACTAGGTTTATTTAAAAAAAACACACTATGCAGTTTGGTACTGTAGCTGTTACAACAAAGTACATTTTACAACTTCTAGACTTGGAACAGTTCAAACAGTTCTATACAAGCTAAAATGTGTTTTTTGAAGATAGAATATTCAAATGGCAAGGATCGTTATCAATTAGAAGACAAAAGCCTGACAATTTTAAGTTTCTATTCATACACCATTCTTAATGTCTCCTGGAATCTATTGGCTTTATGCAGTAAAAAATCATACAGGGTTTATTTCAAATATTACTTTCCTAGCAAGTTAGAGGCAGTCTGAACACATTCACAAGACTCATTTTCATCTACTTTTTTAAAATTTTGGAATGAAAACAGGTTAACATTATTATAATTAGTAGTAGTATTAGTTAAAAGTAAGTCTTCACTTTACAATAGTAAGTTAATTAAGAAATACAGTTTACAAAAATATATGTGACCAGTCTTAAGAGAAGTTATGTTGATGTTTGTATCAGTGGTAGATAAAATTCCTCACGGTGTCGCTATATACCAACTTTACAATGATTCAGATTTTTTTTCTCCTTTCTGGAAGGGTGTTGCTGTACTTCCATTGCATGGTCTGGATACAGACACAAGAACGCATTATAGGAGCGACTGTTTTTTTTATGTTGTTCAGGTGCTTAAGCTCCATAAATTCTGTGACGAATTGGGAATTAATCGGTCACAATGGGATCTAAAACAAATGCGTTTAGGCTGCATTGTCTTTTTCTCTTCCTCTTTTGGTTTCATTCCGCATATGGAGACATTAGTTATTCGTTTCCAGAGGAGATGAAACCAGGATCGGTTATTGGAAATATAGCCAAGGATCTGGGGCTGGAAACGGGTGTTTTGATCCACAGGAAAGCCCGCATCGACACCGACGGCACCGACCACCGGTACTGTGACATAAACCTGAGGAACGGAGAGCTGATTGTTTCTGACAGGATTGACCGAGAGGGTCTTTGTGCTAAAAAGGCTTCGTGTGTCCTCAAACAAGAGCTCGTATTGGAGAATCCTCTGGAGCTCCACCGCATTAGTTTACACATCCAAGACATTAATGATAATTCACCTCAGTTTAATGATGACAAGATCGATTTAGAAATAAGGGAATCTACAGACAGGGGTGCGCGTTTCTTAGTAGAGGAGGCACATGATGCGGATGTAGGACAGAATTCCGTGCAGCAATATAGTCTTAAAAAGAATGATAATTTCGTTTTGGTTGTTAATGGAAACACTGTAGAACTTGTTCTTGATAAAGAACTTGATCGTGAAAAACAACAGGGGATTAATTTGGTGCTTACAGCTCTAGATGGTGGTTCTCCTCAGAGATCAGGTACAGTGGTCATACATGTTAATGTACTGGATGCTAATGATAACAGCCCAGTGTTTAGTCAGTCTGTTTATAAAGCCAGTCTGCCTGAAAACTCTCCTCTAGATACTGTAGTGGTCACAGTGAGTGCAAGTGATGCAGATGAAGGAGTCAATGGAGATGTGAGTTATGACTTTGGTCATGTAACTGATGATGTGAAGAAATTATTCAGTATTAACCCTAAAACTGGTGAAATACGTGTAATTGGCACTGTTGACTATGAAACTACAGCATCATTTGAAATACGTGTTAAAGCTAAAGATGGATTAGGCTTGTCATCACATGCGTCATTAATAATATCTGTCACTGATGTTAATGACAATCCCCCTGTGATCAGTTTAAAATCTCTGTCTAGTCCCATATCAGAGGACACCCGTCCTGGTACAGAGGTGGGCATCATTAATGTACAGGATAGAGACTCTAACAATAATAAACAGGTCCGCTGCTCCATTCAACAAGGTGTTCCTTTTAAGTTAGTTCCTTCTATTAAAAACTATTATTCTCTGGTGACCACAGAACAACTGGACCGTGAACTAGTGTCTGATTACAACATTACAATCACTGCCACTGACGAGGGCTCTCCACCTCTGTCCTCCTCTAAAACTGTTCAGTTATCTGTAGCTGACATCAATGACAACCCACCTGTGTTTGAGGAGCAGTTCTACAGCGCATATGTGACTGAAAATAACAAACCTGGATCCACTTTATGTTCCGTTACTGCTCGAGACCCAGACTGGAGACAAAACGGTACAGTGATTTATTCTCTGTTACCTGGTGAGGTGAACGGTGCCCCGGTGTCCTCCTATCTGTCTGTGAATGGAGACACGGGAGTGATCCACGCTGTGAGGTCCTTTGATTATGAACAGTTGAGGAGTTTTAAAGTCCACGTGATGGCCAGAGATAACGGTTCTCCTCCACTCAGCAGCAACGTGACAGTCAGTGTGTTTGTATCTGATGTGAATGACAACTCTCCTCAGATACTGTACCCCACCCCGGAGGGAAACTCCTTCATGACTGAGCTGGTCCCCAAAGCTGCCCACGGAGGCTCTCTGGTGTCCAAAGTCATAGCTGTGGACGCAGACTCTGGACAGAACGCCTGGCTGTCCTATCAAATAGTCAAATCCACTGATCCTGGACTTTTTACTATTGGACTCCACAGTGGAGAGATCAGGACACAGCGGGACATTTCTGAATCTGACAACATGAAACAGAACCTTATTGTGTCAGTGAAAGATAACGGACAGCCTCCTCTCTCTGCCACCTGTGCCATGTATTTACTGATTTCTGATAACTTGGCTGAGGTTCCAGAACTCAAAGACATTTCTTATGATGACAAGAATTCCAAATTAACCTCATATTTAATCATAGCACTGGTGTCAGTTTCTACTATTTTCCTCACTTTTATCATCATCGTCATGGGTGTGAGGTTTTGTCGCAGGAGAAAGCCCAGACTGTTGTTTGATGGAGCAGTTGCAATCCCCAGTGCTTATCTGCCTCCTAATTATGCAGATGTTGATGGAACAGGAACTTTACGCAGCACCTACAATTATGACGCCTATTTGACAACAGGATCTAGAACCAGTGACTTTAAATTCGTCTCCTCTTATAATGACAACACTCTACCTGCTGATCAGACTCTGAAGAAAAGTCCATCTGATTTTGCTGATATGTTTGGAGATAGTGATTGTTCCCCAGAGGTAGGCAAATATGTCATGTAACCCATGGTTTATTTTCTTTTTTTGTTTGTGTTGTGTGTGTCGCAGATTACTCAGTAAGACTTTACATTATGAATGGCTAATTACGTGATTATATGGTAATTCTGATATGTCATGGTAATATTGCCTTCATTTCCACTTATTACAGGCAATTTCCATGTAGTTTCCATGCTGTTTGCAGTGCAATTACTCTGCAGTTTCTAGGTAATACCAATGCAAGCAGCTGTGATTAATGCAGAATTTTTGTGTCATTTGAGTCCAAGGTTTACTTAATGTTTTTGTTTAATTACCTGAAAAATCAGGAAGCAATTTGCAGGAACAGCATCACGGCTGTGATATGCATTGCCACTTGTTTCCACTCAGTTACCGAGTTATTACCAATAAAGAGACAAATCAAGTCATTGTAGTAGTAAGATGGAAAAAAAGACATTATGTGCCTGTAATTACACTGGCACAAGTTTAGTAATTTAATGTAAATTACATGGTATCAGAGCTGTAAAATACACCATTGCCTCTTCCTTCTTTATTACAGCTGTGTTGATAAACCAATCAATTTGACTTATGACATTTCTGCTTGTGTTTAATCATCTGAAAAACAAGGAGGTAATTTCCAGGAAGTTACACAACATTAGGGCCATAAAAGGCATCATCACTTCTTTCCACTCAATTACTTAATTATTAGCATCTCTGATCTACTGTGATCTACTGTCAGCCACTGTGTCCTACTGACATTCACCACACAAACACTTGTAGAGCACAACCTTTATTAATTTATTACAAATAGTAAATATTTGAAAAGTCATCTTGTCCATTGTTTGAGTGTGCCTACAGGGTGACAGCTATACTTAAGTGTGCAATGTTTCAGACGTCATTTTATGTTCATGTATGTGTATAATTGAATGGTAAGTGTTTTATTTTCTTTATACTAATTTAAAGAAAGAGCAATGTCATATGTTGTGATGAATGTAAAAAAGTGTATTTGTACTATGCAATGTATTGAACACGTTTATGTTACTCAGCGCAGTTTAAAGTAACTAGAGGGTCATTTTTAGTGCATTTCTTTCATGAATAGGCCTATAGCAGGAGTGGCCAACCCTGGTCCTCGAGAGCCACAATCCAGAATGTTTTAGGCATTTCCTTCTTCCAACATACCTGATTCAAATGATCAGCCTATCATTAAGTTCTGCAGAAGAATGATAACTGTCAGATGTTCTGGATGAGGGATATATGTAAAACTTGCAGGATTGTGGCTCTTAAGGACCAGGGTTGACCACCCCTGGCCTATGGTGAGAGTAAGTTAAGTACACTTCTGTAATATCTCTAAGTCTTAACTCAGAATGAGTACCGTTATGTTATTGACACATGGTTATGACTAGAGATGCGCAGTTGAACCGCGGACCCACGGGCACCACCGATCAACTGCGCATTGGGTAGGTGATGTGATGAAAAATAATATTGTAATTAAATTTGGGCAAGTTGCAGTTGAAACACTCAAATAAAACGTTCTAATAGCTGAGGCATCTTCATTAGATCTAAAAACTAATCGGTGGGTGGCGGGCGGGTTCGGTTCTGAAAATTGGTGAAAAAACGTTCAACAAATAAACCTGAAATATCTGTTTGTTGGGCCCTTATTTCAGGTTTATTTGTTGTAGAGTTATTGCAGTTCACCTTATTCCATGGATCCTTGTATTGTAATGTAAGTGTGTGAATGGGTGTGTACGTGGGTATCTCCTCGGTGCTGGACTTTCTTCAGGGTACTTGGCCCGCCATCGGTTTCAGCAAGAAGTTAATTCTAGACCACATCCATCCTCAAAAAACCAACAACTCTGATCTATAAACAAGGTCAGAAAGTTTACAGTTAACACCATTCATTTTCAGATGCATAATTCACAATATCAAATGTCAAAAGATCTACACTTAAATTCTGACATGAATCTTCATTTCTATTCAGTTCTCAAATCCTTTTTTCAGGTGTACAACATTCAGTCTTATCTATATCGTTTATGAGGCCTAAACATTAAAGTGCTCACACATTTTACCTGCTGTTCATATGAACAGTGTTTAAATAATACCTATGTAAGTAACCCTTAATATTCAAAATCTCATTTGTCATAACCATATCACAACCATGTGTAAATAACATAACAGTTCTCATTCTGAGTTAAGATTTAGATGTATTACAGAAGTGTTACCCTCTAGTTACTGTAAGCTGAGCCGAGTAACATGAATGTGTTAAATATATTGCATAGTACAAATTGTTTTATATTCATCACACACCATATTAAATTTCTTTTGAAATTGACATTAGGAAAATAAAGAGTCCCCTTCAATTATACACATACATGAACATACAAGATAACCATACCCGTAAATATGTTCAGAAACTTTGCAACCATTATTCACTTAAGTTCACTCATAACATTTACTTTACCACTGTTTTCTTTTAAACATGGAAAAACACGGGGACGATAGAACCAAAGCAGCTAAAATGGCGCATTTCTCACCGTTATGATTTTAATCAAGGTTAAAGACGTTGGTGTTGGACTTCGTAGCGGCGTCAGTGGTGAAACACAAACAATTAACCTGGATAACTTTTCTCATTCGTTCCGTCCGTCAATTGGCTCCAGACATTCAATAAATATGCTCCAACTCTTTCTGCTTTTCACGGGTAGATTCGAGACTTTTTGTTTTCTTTTATTTTTCTTGTTAGCATGCGGCTAACTTGCTTATTTCTCTGGCTAAAATGGAAAAACCACAATCCTGCGTTTCACTTCCGAGTCAACAGGCTGAGGGTGTTCTAAGTATCTTCTGATTGGCTGCTGAGACTAGGTATCCCCCACGTGGGTTGCCGTATGAACAGTGTGGTGTGTTCAAATACAGTAGGACAATTAACAATTTACCGATGTGAATAAAAATATAGAACGTAAGTAGTCTCCTTTCTTTTAGTGTACTGTGTTAGCTGAGTAAGGTTTTTACATCTGGCTACAAATATATTGTTTTACCATCTTACTACTAGAAGGACTTGATTTGTCCTCTTTCTTTGTAATAACTAAGTCCTTGGGTTGGAACAAGTTTTAATACGTTTTACAGTCATGATGCTGTGTCATTTTCTGAAAATCACCTTGTTTTTCAGGTAATTAAAAACTAAATAAACATTGGACTCATCGTTTCAAAAACTACAGATTAATTTAAATAATTACCATTTTATTATACTTGAAATAGAAGCTGTTTATATCGCTTATTACCTAGAAACTACAGAGTAATTGCACTGGAAATTTCATTTGAAATTACTTGATATAAACTGTCACAAGGATTATTACCATGAAATTACATAGAAATGACATAAATTTCTGCATTAATGAAAGCTGCTTGCATAGTTATTACCTAGAAACTGCAGAATAATTGTATTGGAAGCGGCATGGGCATTACATTAGAAATCCCTGTAATATGTGGGAATAAAGGCAAAACAGTATTACCCACGAAATTACATCAAAATTACCATATAATTACCACATAATCATCTATCTGTAATGTAAAATGTAGCCGAATATGACTCTTTTTCTACTTTATTATAAATCTAGTTTATTGAGAGGTTATTCTAGACTACTTTTAAGTTATTGTAACTTTATATTTACAATTGTGTATGGCTTTTGTGAGACACATACAAAGCATGATTTACAGTATACTAATAGTAGTATATGCTGAAGAAGTCAAGAAGAGGGTATTTTGAACTGAATACAATAGATATTTAATAATAATCATCAACTTATAAAACCTACTTTGTAATTAAAAAAAAAAATCTTTCCAATGTTATAGTGTGGGCTTTCACACTGTCCTCTGTCCATGGTGCTGAAGTATAGATCATGTGAAGATACCTTCACAGAACTTTTCAAATACTCTTTCTTTCTTTCTTTCTTTCTTTCTTTCTTTCTTTCTCTTTCTTTCTTTCTTTCTTTCTTTCTTTCTCTCTTCTTCTTTCTTTCTCTTCTCTCTTTCTTTCTTTCTTTTCTTTCCTTTCTTCTTTCTTTCTTTCTTTCTTTCTTTCTTTCTTCTTTCTTTCTTTCTCTCTCTTTCTCTCTCTCTTTCTTTCTTTCTTTCTTTCTTCTTCTTTCTTTCTTTCTTTCTTTCTTTCTTTCTTCTCTCTCTTTCTTTCTTTCTTTCTTCTTTCTCCTCTTTCTTTCTTTCTTTTCTTTCTTTCTTTTTTGGATTTCCTTGATGAGCACAAACCAGTGATGGCAGAAATGTTTACTATTACAACATGCATTATTGTAAAAGTTCCCTTTCCACACAGTTGAATGCAGTGTTGTGATTGCTTCAAATGATGACTTGTTCATGGCAGTTTGGATTCACACTCACATGATAATTAATTGTACACTACTACAGTTCAACACTGCTGAAAATAACTTGACACAAGGAGGAGGAGGTTGAGTTTTTTAAGCTATTGTTGGAGTGCCATTCCAAGACATTTTTACAGTCAGAAACTGAAATGTTTACATTTTAAATGTTTGACATGTCAAAATGTTGACAAAGTACCTGGTATAACTTCCATGTTTAGCAATTCTAATATTCTCCAACAGGTTGAAGCATAAATTCAGATTTGCATTTGTCCTTTATTATCATTTGAGTTTCATTTTAGTCTTAATATTAAATTATATGTTTTAACATTTAAAAAGTAGAATGATCTGTTTTAATTAATAACTTAAATCCGCTCACATACTAGATGTGCAATTGTAATTCATTTGGTTTGGTTTGATATTTATAGTGCTTGTCACCTTTGTACACTTACCTTGGTATCTAATACTGTATTTATCTACATATAACACAGTGCATATTTGAATAATTATATAAATATTTACTCCATGTGATCTTTTTGTTGTTTTTACAGAGGCATCATATATGTGGTGCTACATTTTATAATTGAACATTTTTGTTTTAGTTTCCATGAATATTTTTTCTAAATTAACTACAAGAACGTTTTTGCCATGTAAAAAGTTCTTCTAATACAACCAGAAACAGTCAGTTGGGTTTTATTAAAACTTGACCATCTGATGTTTCTGGAGTGATGTAGAAAGAGTACATCCACAAACGTATACATTGTAAAGATGAAAAAGACCATTTAGGAAACATAGAATCTATTTTTTATAATTTTATCAAAAAAATAAAAATAAAAATCCAAGGTAGTATTCAGTCACTGATTTTGTAAACATACCTCACGGTGTCGCTGTACACCAGTCTTTTATAGACTTTATCTTCTTTGTGAACAGGCGTTCCTGTCTTCTGCTTCCGTTCTCGAGATTCCAAAAGAATATCTCTGTATTGCACCACGTCGTGTTTTTGAGAACGTTTATATCGTCAATTCTGCAACGGGTTGGAAAATTCATCCATCTAAATGGGATCTAAAATAAACAGGATTAAGCCGGATTGGCTTTTTCTCTTCCTCTTTTGGTTTCATTCCGCATATGGAGACATTAGTTATTCGTTTCCAGAGGAGATGAAACCAGGATCGGTTATTGGAAATATAGCCAAGGATCTGGGGCTGGAAACGGGTGTTTTGATCCACAGGAAAGCCCGCATCGACACCGACGGCACCGACCACCGGTACTGTGACATAAACCTGAGGAACGGAGAGCTGATTGTTTCTGACAGGATTGACCGAGAGGGTCTTTGTGCTAAAAAGGCTTCGTGTGTCCTCAAACAAGAGCTCGTATTGGAGAATCCTCTGGAGCTCCACCGCATTAGTTTACACATCCAAGACATTAATGATAATTCACCTAAATTTAATGATGAAAAGATCGATCTAGAAATAAGGGAATCTACAGACAGGGGTGCGCGTTTTGTGTTAGAGGAGGCACGCGATGCGGATGTAGGACAGAATTCCGTGCAGCAATATAGTCTTAAAAAGAATGATAATTTCGTTTTGGTTGTTAATGGAAACACTGTAGAACTTGTTCTTGATAAAGAACTTGATCGTGAAAAACAACAGGGGATTAATTTGGTGCTTACAGCTCTAGATGGTGGTTCTCCTCAGAGATCAGGTACAGTGGTCATACATGTTAATGTACTGGATGCTAATGATAACAGCCCAGTGTTTAGTCAGTCTGTTTATAAAGCCAGTCTGCCTGAAAACTCTCCTCTAGATACTGTAGTGGTCACAGTGAGTGCAAGTGATGCAGATGAAGGAGTCAATGGAGATGTGAGTTATGACTTTGGTCATGTAACTGATGATGTGAAGAAATTATTCAGTATTAACCCTAAAACTGGTGAAATACGTGTAATTGGCACTGTTGACTATGAAACTACAGCATCATTTGAAATACGTGTTAAAGCTAAAGATGGATTAGGCTTGTCATCTTATGTCACATTAATAATATCTGTCACTGATGTTTAATGACAATCCCCCTGTGATCAGTTTAAAATCTCTGTCTAGTCCCCATATCAGAGGACACCCGTCCTGGTACAGAGGTGGGCATCATTAATGTACAGGATAGAGACTCTGACAATAATAAACAGGTCCGCTGCTCCATTCAACAAGGTGTTCCTTTTAAGTTAGTTCCTTCTATTAAAAACTATTATTCTCTGGTGACCACAGAACAACTGGACCGTGAACTAGTGTCTGATTACAACATTACAATCACTGCCACTGACGAGGCTCTCCACCTCTGTCCTCCTCTAAAACTGTTCACTTATCTGTAGCTGACATCAATGACAACCCACCTGTGTTTGAGGAGCAGTTCTACAGCGCATATGTGACTGAAAATAACAAACCTGGATCCACTTTATGTTCCGTTACTGCTCGAGACCCAGACTGGAGACAAAACGGTACAGTGATTTATTCTCTGTTACCTGGTGAGGTTGAACGGTGCCCCGGTGTCCTCCTATCTGTCTGTGAATGGAGACACGGGAGTGATCCACGCTGTGAGGTCCTTTGATTATGAACAGTTGAGGAGTTTTAAAGTCCACGTGATGGCCAGAGATAACGGTTCTCCTCCACTCAGCAGCAACGTGACAGTCAGTGTGTTTGTATCTGATGTGAATGACAACTCTCCTCAGATACTGTACCCCACCCCGGAGGGAAACTCCTTCATGACTGAGCTGGTCCCCAAAGCTGCCCACGGAGGCTCTCTGGTGTCCAAAGTCATAGCTGTGGACGCAGACTCTGGACAGAACGCCTGGCTGTCCTATCAAATAGTCAAATCCACTGATCCTGGACTTTTTACTATTGGACTCCACAGTGGAGAGATCAGGACACAGCGGGACATTTCTGAATCTGACAACATGAAACAGAACCTTATTGTGTCAGTGAAAGATAACGGACAGCCTCCTCTCTCTGCCACCTGTGCCATGTATTTACTGATTTCTGATAACTTGGCTGAGGTTCCAGAACTCAAAGACATTTCTTATGATGACAAGAATTCCAAATTAACCTCATATTTAATCATAGCACTGGTGTCAGTTTCTACTATTTTCTTCACTTTTATCATCATCGTCATGGGTGTGAGGTTTTGTCGCAGGAGAAAGCCCAGACTGTTGTTTGATGGAGCAGTTGCAATCCCCAGCGCTTATCTGCCTCCTAATTATGCAGATGTTGATGGAACAGGAACTTTACGCAGCACTTATAATTATGACGCATATTTGACAACAGGATCTAGAACCAGTGACTTTAAGTTTGTAACATCCTACAATGACAACACACTTCCCGCTGATCAAACCCTCAGGAAAAGTCCCTCTGACTTTTCTGATGCCTTTGGGGAATTTGATGAAAGTTCAGAGGTATGGGTCATCAACGTCTTACACTTTTTTCATCCTTACACACACACACACACACACACACATATATATATATATATATATATATATATATATATATATATATATATATATATATATATTACTGTAACTACAATGTATGAAGCTCTTGATGTTTGTTAAGTTACATTTACATGCTTAATTGTGCCATTTGTGTTGTGTATGCAGATTTATTTTGGCGTATTGCTCTCCATTCATTTGTGGTTTTTCATATACGCTTTTACTACTGTTATGAACTTTGTTTGGTCTGACTTTATATTCCATTCTGATTGATGTCAGATCTGCATATATTTGGGTACTGATATGAGAATTAACTATTTTAAAGAGGCTTTACACTCACAACCTGTACTACATTATATAAGGTTACTGAGTGAAAATTATTGTTGGATTGTATGGTCAGCTCTTTTTAAACTGTTATACACATATTGCATTTAAAAATAATACCTGCAGTTTGTTACAGTCAGTTTCTGCTTTTCTATTACATTAGACTCTCTGTCTTCATGAACATGAAATGTTATTTTTTGTTAGCACTGATAATGAGCAGCTCTGAGCTAATGAACTGTATGATCATTCTGGAAAATGTACTTTGTGATACCATTGAACTATCCTGAGTTACACTTGTTCTATTATCAGTTTTGTTCTACTTCTGTTGATTGTTGTTTCACCATCACATAAACAGACTAATTATTGTCATTGCACGATATTAACTAATTACATTTCTTTGACTGCAATTTCTATCATGACAGATAAAAAAGTATGAATGCAAACCAAATGGATTTCAAATATGAAAATATGAATATTATAAATATGTCAAGTTACAATAGGAATTAACAAAATGTACTTAAATGTGCAGGAAAAAAAACCCAAAACATTTCAGTGAAAGTGTAAAAGTGCAGTGTGCAGTCACAGCCCAGACCTGAGCAAAGCTTTTACAGTCCTGAAGAAGAAGAAGTTTTTCAGTATTTCTGTTCTTGACCTTATGACCCTGAGCCTGCAGGATGAGAGGGAGAATAAAAGCTGCTGAATATAACAGTGCTTCTTCATCATGTCATAACACAATCAACCTGGTATTCAGGCATTTATGCTGAAGGAATACCTGTATGTTTCATTATATCTCATCGCAACATAATTCTGATTGTTGTCTTGCACAGCAGGTAACTCTCTTTTTTTCCAGTCCACATAGTTTTTGGCTTTTCACACAAGTATGTTTTACAACCAAACATTTTAAGGATTAATTTTAATTGCAGCCCTTTTTTAATTGATATTTAGTCAATATTACTTTGTTTTGTTTTTTTTCATGATATACTAACTTAGTTTTAGGAGATTATTGTTCTTCTTCTAATACAAGCTATTTTAATAAATGAATGAATAAATAATTACATTAAATTAATAAAAAAAATATTGATATAGCCAAGCTCCATGTAGGCATATAGTTTTTTAATAACAAATCCCTGACAGAACACTCATGACTTAAAAAACACTTTGTATAATGTCAGTGGTTTTAGATACAAAAGCTATAATGAACACACTTTACACTTTTCAAAGCTGTTTTTTTTTTGTTGGTTTGTGTTTTGTAAATTATAACACAAATTATGGCAGCCTGTTTTCAGTTTGTACTTTATTATGTATTTGATCCTTCAGACTGACTCAGGTTTTACTGTAAAGACCATGTCATACACACATATATATATACTCATGAACAAACTGCATCTTTTTTTTCTCTACCTGGCAGTGGAAGTAAGGGAGGTGTGCTCATTTTAGTTGTGCTTCTTTCTTAACTTTTCATATGATATATTGTTCTGTACTGTTAAACAAGTCTAATATAATGCATGAGGTGTTCAACAATATGACATCTACTCCTAGGAGCCTGAATATAGCAGTATTTTTCCTTAAAAAGTACATTGAAAAGTTGTAAATAACATATTCCTCTTGTTGCATTCAAGTCCAATCTGGGATTCTCTCTCTCTTTTTTTTCTTCCAGTTTTTCCTCTCATCTTCAAAATACTTGCATGATACAGCTTTGGCACATTCCCATACACTATTCTCTTCAAATGAAGCTGTATTTTTCAGCAATTTATTATTTGCATTTAAATATATTTCTTTGTCAAAACGCAAACAAATCAAGCAAGCATTACATTCTAATTATCCCCTACATCCTCCTTCTTCCTTTCTTTATTTTTCTTCATCTCATGTTCATATCAAAATAAATAAATTCTAATATGAGGAACAACTAGGGATGAGTGATTACAGCCAATGAAGCTGAGGGGGAAAAATCTGCTGTTTTTGTTCATACTCAGAACATTATTGACAGATATTTTAAAGTATGTCCATTTAGCTTTGAGACACACAGACTACAGACTGTGGCGATGATTACCTTGAAGACAGGTGTATATCATCAAATAATTAAAAGAACATTTCTACTGTGAAAGTCATGGCATACACATAAGCTATACTTCAGTCTGGCTGTATCCAGTATGTTTAAAAAAAACAAAAAACAAAAAAAAACATCAGGGCCCTGGGATCACTATAACAGGTGATGAAAATGAAATTATGTCATAGTCCTCATTCACTTATATTTGAGTATAAGTGTAGTATATTATATTTATATTATATTATATTATATTATATTATATTATATTATATTATATTATATTATATTATATTATAACTACATTTCAGTCATCATTTCATGGCAGGCCATATGTTTATTGTAAATGTGATAAATGTTCCAACATGTCGTATATACTTCTGTGTGTTGATGCTTTCACTTCTGCACAGTCTTTAATGTTAATATCAGTTTGAAACTTGTGACATTAGGAATTATTGATTTGCTCACTGATCATAGTAACTAACTAATGCCTGAATTTTGTCAATAGTTTAGTGTGTTTTGAGTACGAGTCATTTTTGTTGTATTTTTTTTTTTTATATACAAATGCTTTCTAGTTGAACCTAACTCACGGTGGCGCTGTGCACCAGCATTCAAACACTATAATTCCTTGTTCTTTTGCACTTGACGCACATTCTTCAGCTCGTATATCTAGATACTGCAAGAATTATCACTCTTTTACCACTAGTTTTCTTTGTTGGGTTGTGTTTTTGGACGTTAGTATATATCCTCTTAGACACTCCGCGTTGTAAATGGATCCGAAGAAGGAAATATTTCACACATTGGGGGTTTATGTCCTCCTCCTTTGGTGTCATTCCGCCCATGGAGACATGAGCTACTCGTTTCCAGAAGAAATGAAACGCGGATCGGTTATAGGAAATATAGCCAAAGATCTTGGTCTGAAGACGAGTGCATTGATCCACAGGAAAGCCCGAATTGATACCGATGGCACCGATAACCGGTACTGTGACGTGAACGTGGAAAACGGAGAGCTGATTGTTTCTGACAGGATTGACCGAGAGGGTCTTTGTGGAGAAAAGGCTTCGTGTGTCCTCAAACAAGAGCTCGTGTTGGAGAATCCTTTGGAGCTCCACCGCATTAGTTTACACATCCAAGACATTAATGATAATTCACCTCAGTTTAATGATGACAGGATCGATCTGGAAATTCAGGAATCTACAGACAGGGGTGCGCGCTTTGTGTTAGAGGAGGCACATGATGCGGATGTAGGACAGAATTCCGTGCAGCAATATAGTCTTAAAAAGAGTGATAATTTCGTTTTGGTTGTTAATGGAAACACTGTAGAACTTGTTCTTGATAAAGAACTTGATCGTGAAAAACAACAGGGGATTAATTTGGTGCTTACAGCTCTAGATGGTGGTTCTCCTCAGAGGTCAGGTACAGTGGTCATACATGTTAATGTACTGGATGCTAATGATAACAGCCCAGTGTTTAGTCAGTCTGTTTATAAAGCCAGTCTGCCTGAAAACTCTCCTCTAGATACTGTAGTGGTGACAGTGAGTGCAAGTGATGCAGATGAAGGAGTCAATGGAGATGTGAGTTATGACTTTGGTCATGTAACTGATGATGTGAAGAAATTATTTTCTATTGATCGAAAAGTGGGGGAGATAAGAGTAATTGGCACTGTTGATTATGAAAATACCAGATCATTTGAAATACGTGTTAAAGCTAAAGATGGATTAGGTTTGTCATCATATGCAAAGGCGGTCATTTCTGTCACTGATGTTAATGACAATCCCCCTGTGATCAGCTTAAAATCTCTGTCTAGTCCCATATCAGAGGACACCCCTCCTGGTACAGAGGTGGGCATCATTAATGTACAGGATAGAGACTCTAACAATAATAAACAGGTCCGCTGCTCCATTCAACAAGGTGTTCCTTTTAAGTTAGTTCCTTCTATTAAAAACTATTATTCTCTGGTGACCACAGAACAACTGGACCGTGAACTAGTGTCTGATTACAACATTACAATCACTGCCACTGACGAGGGCTCTCCACCTCTGTCCTCCTCTAAAACTGTTCAGTTATCTGTAGCTGACATCAATGACAACCCACCTGTGTTTGAGGAGCAGTTCTACAGCGCATATGTGACTGAAAATAACAAACTTGGATCCACTTTATGTTCCGTTACTGCTCGAGACCCAGACTGGAGACAAAACGGTACAGTGATTTATTCTCTGTTACCTGGTGAGGTGAACGGTGCCCCGGTGTCCTCCTATCTGTCTGTGAATGGAGACACGGGAGTGATCCACGCTGTGAGGTCCTTTGATTATGAACAGTTGAGGAGTTTTAAAGTCCACGTGATGGCCAGAGATAACGGTTCTCCTCCACTCAGCAGCAACGTGACAGTCAGTGTGTTTGTATCTGATGTGAATGACAACTCTCCTCAGATACTGTACCCCACCCCGGAGGGAAACTCCTTCATGACTGAGCTGGTCCCCAAAGCTGCCCACGGAGGCTCTCTGGTGTCCAAAGTCATAGCTGTGGACGCAGACTCTGGACAGAACGCCTGGCTGTCCTATCAAATAGTCAAATCCACTGATCCTGGACTTTTTACTATTGGACTCCACAGTGGAGAGATCAGGACACAGCGGGACATTTCTGAATCTGACAACATGAAACAGAACCTTATTGTGTCAGTGAAAGATAACGGACAGCCTCCTCTCTCTGCCACCTGTGCCATGTATTTACTGATTTCTGATAACTTGGCTGAGGTTCCAGAACTCAAAGACATTTCTTATGATGACAAGAATTCCAAATTAACCTCATATTTAATCATAGCACTGGTGTCAGTTTCTACTATTTTCCTCACTTTTATCATCATCGTCATGGGTGTGAGGTTTTGTCGCAGGAGAAAGCCCAGACTGTTGTTTGATGGAGCAGTTGCAATCCCCAGCGCTTATCTGCCTCCTAATTATGCAGATGTTGATGGAACAGGAACTTTACGCAGCACTTACAACTATGATGCATATTTGACAACAGGATCTAGAACCAGTGACTTTAAATTCGTCTCCTCTTATAATGACAACACTCTACCTGCTGATCAGACTCTGAGGAAATGTTCTATGAACTTTGATGATTCATGTGGAGATTTTGATGGATCTCCTGAGGTATGCACTTTTTACATCTAACATCTTTCATGTCTGATATGTCCTATGACTGAACTTTTCTCTCTCTTGCTCTCTCTTCTCTTTCTCTCTCTGTCTCTTAATTTCAGTTAAGTTAAAACAACTTCATTGGCAAAGCTGTTAATATATACAATATTGCCAAATGATTATCTTTCAAATCACATATATGCACATACACTGACTTCTAAACTGTAAAATGTCTAAAATTTCAAAAGAATCAATTTACAGAGACAAGGCTTAATACACATTTTATGAAGAAAGAAAAACATCAGTTAAAACTATATATTATGGAATATTAAAAAAAGAGAGAAAAAGAAAAAAAGAACGAGAGGGGGAGAAATGAAAATGGAAGAAAAGAGGCTAAGAGAAAAGAAAAAGGACAAAGAGGATGGAGGGGGGGTCATTCTGCAGTCTTCATTTATATATTATTCTCTCCATTCTATAAAGCTCCCTTACATATCTTTCCAGACACTCCTTTAATAGCAGCTGCCAGCAGGGTTTGTAGTAGGGAGATATCATCCCTACTATCAAAGCCCTGAGGAACTGCATTTATAAAAACAAAGGCTCTTTAGGGATGTCTACTTGAAAAATGTTATGTAGTGCTGAGCATATTCCCAGTATTTATTAAGCTTTTCACAGGACCAGAAGGTGTGTACAAAGTTAGAGTTCCTCTCTCCAAAATTTCTCCAGCACCTGTTGGTTGCTGATGCTCCATATTGTCCTCTTATATGTGGTGTCCTGAAATATCTCACTATCATTTTCCATCTGAATTCCCTCCAGTTAGTATAGAAACTAACCCTGTGTGTACATCCTGCTGGAGTTCTGACTACCATTTTGATTTTATATATAATGCGTTATGTGTCTGCATTCTCTGTAAACTTATAGATAAAGAAGAAATTGCCATTTTACTGCTGAAAGCAAGTTAGGCTGTATCATACCCAACCATACCACCTTTATTTCTAAAAGCACTTTAAAACAGACACAGCTGACAGAAAGTGCTGCACCCTGCAAGGTATAAAATACAAAACAGAGAAAAGACAACAAGGCAATGAAATAAATGTAAAAGTACAATTAAAAGTGTTAAAACTACACAGATTAAATAAATAAATAAATGAATGAATGAATGAATGAATAAATAAATAAATAAATAAATAAATAAATAAATAAATAAATAAATAAATAAATAAATAAATAAATAAATAAATAAATAAATAAATAAATAAATAAATAAATTATCATACAATAAAAGAACTAAAATTAATGAGCCACTGAGTCGAAGGCCAGGGAGTAAAAATGTGTACTTTAATCAAATAGTGCTCTATTGAAGAGGGTGCCAGGGTGTTTTATTTTTTTTTCTCTACTCTCATGTTTATTAAGAAAATGTCTGATTTGTAAAAAGCCTAAAGAAATATGTACTAGAAAAACCAAATTATTTTGTGATTTGGGAAAAAGATTTCATGCTACTTGACTCAATCAACTGATGACTTGATACTGTACTTAGGAGCCCATGTTTTCATTGTACTTCTCTCCAAATTTGAGTAGCATGTCTATTCCACATATTTACATGACACAGAGATGTGTTTGAAAAGGCTAAATGCTGTAACATCAACTCACACTCTGATGCTTCTATATTAACCCATGGAGACATCATTTATTATCCATGCCACTATAGGTTTCAGTTTAAGATGCCCGGAATTTTTTTTTTTTTTTTTTACGGAAGGCAGAGGAAGTCCTCCTTCAGACTTTGGGAGCTGTAATGTTTTTAATCTTATTAGCTTCTTCCCCTCCCATATAAATCAGGATATCAGACAGTCAAGCATATCAAAGATTGCCTTTGGAACAAGGACAGGGAGCATTTGAAATGGATATAATAATCGTGGGAGAATGTTCATATGAATGTATTCTATATGCGGCCATGCAGGGAAAAAGGGAGTGTTGACCAACGTGTTAGATCCTGTTACACAGTTATTTAAAGAAATAAATGCACAAGAAATTGATAGATGTCATTAACTTCAGTGGAGAGAGAGAGAGATTCATCAGCCAAAATAAACGATAGATAGATAGATAGATAGATAGATAGATAGATAGATAGATAGATAGATAGATAGATAGATAGATAGATAGATAGATAGATAGATAGATAGATAGATAGATAGATAGATAGATAGATAGATAGATAGATAGATAGATAGATAGATAGATAGATAGATAGATAGATAGATAGATAGATAGAATTTGACATATGATGATTCATGAAGAAAAAGTAAGTTCAAGTGTAAAGTCAGATCAAATAAACTTTGTTTGTTTTAAAATACATTTATTTATAAAACCTTTTGAACATTTATGACAGACAGGGTGATGCATGAAATTATATAAAAAGATGCAGAGCAGACATTGACAATGTGAACTCTCTTCACCCACACCCAAGACCAGTCACTCACAGCCCCCCAAAAGAAAAAAAATACATGTACACATCAATTATTTATAACATTAAATTAAATACAAACCATAAAATAAAATAACGAGTGATCATATCAAACATCTAACTCCAAAGAAAGGTCTAATGAATGTATGTAGTTTTTTTTTTTTTTAAAAAAGGATCCCAAATAGACTTATATGACTTAACTGAACCTTTCAGTGTAAACCTGAGTTTCTCAAGTTTAAGATTATAAAGCACCTCATGAACCCAGTGTAACTATGAAGGGAGGGTTTTATGTCTGATAAACTTATTTTTTAAAACATAAACAGCTCTAATATTAGCTCTTATTTCACAACCTGTCCTCATATTGTCAGTCCACATAAGGAGAACAACTACAGGCCTCTAATTTAATAGGCAATAAAAGGAACACAATTTGGGAAAATGAATAGATTTGGGATCCTTAGTGATACTGACATGTGTACAAATACAATAACCATGCATGGATATTCAGACAGTAATGTTCTATAAAACATTGTGACATTATTTGTTTCTATAAGATTGAATAGTTGGTTTAATGTACCTAAGTAAATCAATTAATCTATTTGGAATATCATGTATGACAGGTATGATATATTATTTGACTGTGCAAATTCAACATTTGAAAATTTTTATTTGTTGTAAAGTTTGCATGAGTTTGACATGTTATACACTACTGCATCCACCAGAGGGGAAACCTTCATGTGAGAATGACATTAGGCATTCAAGGTTCTGTGTATAATCATACCAGAAAATAAACTATAACTGATTTTAGATATATCTTTTTTGCAGATGTTATTATTTTGTTATTATTACATTGTCAAAGTTGTTTTTTATAAACCTCTCTTTATAGAAACTATACTATTATGTTGAAGATGTGCAGTTGTATTGCTTATATGTGTCAGGACACTTAGTATGGTTGTATTTTCTCTGTGTGCCTTTTGAGGGCGCTCTTTTATAATGTCTTGCCTCAGGATTCGTGTCGTGTCTCTCCTAATCTGTGTCAGTGGAACTGGAGTATTGGGTTAAAGCCGAGGGCTGTAGATGTGTTTGAGGATGCGTTGGTGTGCACTGAGAGAGACAGAGAGAGAGAGAGAGAGAGAGAGAGAGAGAGAGCGAGGGAGGGGAGGGAGAGAGAGGAGAGAGAGAGAGAGAGAGAGGAGAGAGAGAGAAGAGAGAGAGGAGAGGAGGGGAGAGAGCGAGGGAGGGAGGGGAGGGAGGGAGAGAGAGAGAGAGAGAGAGAGAGAGAGAGAGAGGGAGAGAGAGAGGGAGAGAGAGAGAGAGAGAGAGAGAGAGAGGAAAGAGAGAGAGAGAGAGAGAGAGAGAGGAGAGAGAGAGATGAGAGAGAGAGAGGAGGAGGGAGGGAGGGAGAGAGAAGGAGATGCAAACCAACGCTAAGTCTGGCTCCCTCTGTATGTGTATATGAGTAAAGCAGGAGAGAGAGAGAAAAAAGCGAGTGGTGAAATGGGGCCAGAGGAGAGAGGAATCTAAGCTGACAGCTTCTTTTAATAGAGGCGATGAATTAACTCAGCTGCAGAGCAGGAGAAGCAGTGAAATACTGCAGGATTTTCAGCTCAAAATTATTGATGTATATTGCTTAGGATTTTATTATCATGTCGACAGGCGCATCTTTTTCTGAAAATATGTTGCATAATGGGCCAGCGACCGAAAACAACACTGCATTTTTTACTGTTTTGTTTCCTTTTTAACGCTTCGCTGGGAGGAGGTCCGTTATGTTCTACCAGAGGAGAGGCTGCAGGGGTCGGTTATCGGGAATGTTGCAAGGGATCTAGGACTGAAAGTGACTGATCTTGGTGCTCGTCGAGCCCGTGTTGTTGCCGAAGGGACACGGCAGTTGTGCGAAATGGACAACACGTCGGGTAACCTTCTGATCAGCCAAAGGATAGACAGAGAAGAGCTGTGCGCACAAGCCAGTGTCTGCATCTTCAGTATCAGCTTTTACTCGAAAATCCTCTTCAAGCATACAGCCTAGTTTTGGATATTGTAGATATAAATGACAACAACCAGTATTCGCTGCAGAAGAAACCAAATTAGATTTAGTCGAGTCTACTGTTCTTGGCAGGACGTTTTCCGTTAGAGAGCGCACACGATCCAGATCTGGGTACCAACTCCATCCGGGAATACAAACTGAGTCCAAATGAACATTTTGCTTTGGAAATGAGCAGCCAAATAAACGGGCAATGCATATCCAGAGCTAGTTTTAAAAAAGGTTTTGGACCGGGAGGCACAAGCTGAGCACGTGCTGAAAATCAATGCAATTGACGGTGGAAAAACCAGTCAGATCAGGAACTGCTTCTATCTTCATCCGCGTGTGTTGGGACGCCAATGATAATGTCCCAGTTTTTAGTCAACGAGTTTACAAAGCCACTGTGTCAGAGAACTCAGCCATAGGGACCTCCATAACCACACTGAATGCAACAGACTTGGTATGAAGGCGTTTATGGGAAAATAACATACTCTTTCAGTCACCTGTCAGACAAGATGGGAGGTGTTTTTGAAATTAACCCCGACAGTGGAGAAGTTCGTGTGGCAGGTGTTATTGACTTTGAAGAGGCTAGCACGCACGAACTGGATGTTCAGGCCAAAGATGGTGGTGGTCAAGCCTCTCACTGTAAACTTGTAATTGACATCTATTGACGTTAATGACAATGAACCTGTCATAGAAATCAAATCAGCATCTGCTAATGTGGCTGAAGACTCTAAACCAGGGACTATGGTTGCTCTGATTAATGTTTATGACTTGGATACTGGAAGCAGTGGACTTGTAACATGTGTAATCTCAGGCAATCTTCCTTTTAAACTTGTATCAGAGGTCAAAAACTATTTCATGGTAGTAACTGATGGAATATTAGACAGAGAAATTGAGCCGGAGTATAACATCTCAATTGTTGCCACTGATGGGGGCTCGCCCTCCCTCTCCAGTGTCAAAGTGATACAGGTCGCTGTGAATGATATTAATGACAACCCTCCAACTTTTATGCAGAGTGACTACATTGCCAACATCTTAGAAAACCAACCCGTAGGCACATTTGTGATGAAAGTGATAGCACAAGACACCGACGATGCATCTAATGCTAAAATACATTATCAAATATCAAAACACGCAAAGTTAGAGGAGTTCTCTTTTCTTACCATCAACTCAGAGACAGGGGAGCTCTTCACAGCACGTCCATTTGATTATGAGAGCTTGGTTCACTTCCAAATTAGGGTGTCAGCTCAAGATGGAGGCAATCCTCCACTTTCTTCTACCTGTACAATAAACATTTTTATTAAGGACCAAAATGACAATGCACCTGCTGTCCTATATCCAGTCCAAACAACTGGGTTCATTGCTGAAGATATGGTGCCTCTTGAAGCACCTAGAGGTTATCTGGTTACTAAGGTGGTAGCAGTGGATGCTGACTCGGGTCACAATGCTTGGCTTTCTTTTAAAATTATCAGAGCGACACAGCCTAATCTTTTCAGTATCGGTCTCCATTCAGGTGAAATAAGAAGTCTGCGAACATTCATGGATAGTGACGAATCAAAACAAACCCTGGTGGTTATAGTTTCAGACAATGGAGCTGATTCTCTGTCTGCTACTTGTACAGTCAGTATAGTAATTGGTGATGGGCTGCCAGTGTTAAATGAACTATTTGAGTTCACAGATGATTCAGAAGACAGCGGTGATTTAACGCTCTACTTGATTATTGCGTTATCAACCGTTTCCTTTCTCCTTATCCTCTTAATAAGTGGAGTCATTTACTTCAAACTCTGCAGACGTAGTTATGTTTATCGTTCAAATACTCCCAATCTCCCTGTTTTCCCCACACCCTACTGCCCTTCGACTTTCACAGATTTCAGCCATTGTGGAACCCTCCTGAAAGATGATCGGTTTGATTCCTTTTTGACCACGGGGTCTTGGAGAGGCGACTTCCGTTTTAGCTCAAACACAGATACTGACACACTGAAGCAAAGAAGTGCAGCCTATCAGAAAAACACCCTAAGGCGTGTTAGCACAGACAGAGCTAGCCTGAAGGTCAGACCAGGTGCACCACATCCTTGCTATGTGTTCACTTGAGAAATGTCTAATGACAGCTTGATGTAGTTTACATTAGGACCATCTCACTGTATGGGTAATATGGTTTTAACCTACAAAAATATGCCCTGTACTTGTATGCTTTTAAATTATATATATTTTGAGTGTTTATTTATGTCTTTTTCCCTATTTTTACAAATAATTCTGCAATCTTATAAATATGTGCACAGTATGTTCTTTAAACTTTCAATGAATGCATTGCACTATTGAACATTCAACTGTATCTTGATAATCATATGACTATTCTAAGTTCTGATGTACTTTTAATTATATATATATATAGTTATAGCATTAACTCTGTGCTGTGTGTACATCTGTTTTGTACAGTGTATGATTTACAGAGTGAACATATTTTTGACTGGTGATTATTTATAGTAATTTATTGTTTTGTTTGCACACATACTTTGTTGCAGATGTACTTGGTCATTTTATATTCACTTTTTCTCCCATTTTATTATTAACTCTAAATATATGCACTTTGTGACTGTGTGAAGCCATATGCCAATGCTGACATGTTATATTTACTGCTGACAAATTTTCATAGTACGAGGTAATGTTTTTGTTTTTTTTTAAACTAAGTTTTTGGTTTATTATTATTATTATTATTATTATTATTATTATTATTATTATTATTTTGTGTGTAACCAATATTTAGGTAAAGCCATGCATTGCATGAAATGGACAATGACAGGATACACTGTATGAAAGATTAAAAATAAACTTGAAGACAATATTTTGCTTCCATTTCCAGTGGCCTATTGGTATTTTTGCACAATAAAATATGAGCGTGTATGTTCAACAGTTGCAAAAGAAGCTACATCGTTATCATAATTCCTGAGGTAACAAGGTTGGAAAGTAAATGTCATGATACTTAGTAGCTAATAGAACTTCAATTATGTGAAGGCACACATTTAGTATCAACTGTGTTCTACAGGTCTGGCTGCTCACTGGTTATAATATACAATACATGATATTCTTTAACAAAGAAAAGCTTTAAAATGACAGGAAACAGTTATGTGAAAAAATAAAAGCCCACTCATTAGTATGCTCTTGATTTTTTTATTTTTTTATTTTTTATCATTTCAATGTGACTGCTAAATATTCACTTCCAACCATCTTGTGATATTTATTTATATTGTGTTTTACTTCCTGCATTTATTCAGAAGATGTCAGTCGAGGGATGGAAAAGAAATATACTCTATTTGTTCTTTATCATTCACATGGGTGTATTTTAATCTTATTAATAAGAGATTACACTTACTTATTCCTTCATTGTTTCAAAATCATTCACTTCTTGAAAGTTTCAAACTCTATTTAAGAAGCTATAACAGGAATATATACAACTATGAAATAACTATTTTTTTAGGTTGTGCCATCATTTCTTCCTCACATATTCTTTATTCCTTTTTCAAAGAAATGTCAAAGAAACATGACAACAAACACCCACAATACACTGGTTAATATATATATATATATATATATATATATATATATATATATATATATACATATATATATATATATATACATATATATATATATATATATATATATATATATATATATATATATATATATATATATATATATATATATGTACACATGCTGATACATTATATACAATTTATTTATTAATCTCTCTCAACATGAGTTTGGACAGTGTGTGTGTGTGTGTGTGTGTGTGTGTGTGTGTCTGCAGAGACATATCATGTTATATTCAATGCATACTTGAGATATCACCATGAAATTACATGAACATATACATATAGCTAATGTGCAATGATCCATTTGAGTAAAGGTTAAAGGTCACGGTCACAATTAACTAAAAGGTCAAAATCACATTATCAATTATAACTCAAGAACAGAGGGTCACAGAATTTTCCCATTGGTACCAAACGATGTGGAATGAAGATTTGTACCATTCTGATCACTGGTGTTATCATCTACGACCAATAGTTTTCTATAGCATTATGGGCTCTTATTCAAGAAAGGTTGTCATAGAAACTTTGAGATTGGCACAAAATAGGGGCGAGATTAAGCATTCTCTGAACACTTGTTGGTATAAAGTATTTGAATGCAATGTTATCTTTCAAAAACTGTACTGACTGTTTTTTCTTCTTCTTTTCTTTTTTGAAACATTCTTTGGCTGCACATCTGTCCCATCAGGTAAGACATGTTTTTTATATAATTTTTTTCATGTTACTTCTTCTTCTTATATCTTTAATAATGTCATGCATTACAGTAATTTTAATGCTCCTTTAGTATCACATCCTTACAGAGGTTACACACAGATAACACAATCAAGTAAAACACACAAACATACCCCCCCTTTCAATGTAATATAATTTGTGTACTACTGTATATTTTCCATTTACAATGGATGCATATTGTCATAACTAAGAAACCCTAACCAACTCATTTACCTAAATGGTAAAGTGACCCATGTATTGATTTGAATTCCATATCTATGAACCTTTCCTGCATTCAGATTCAGTGCTTTTGTTTTTTTATATATTTACTTTATTTATTCTCTTTTTTTGCTTTACATGACACTGAAATGTATTATGCCAGGTTCTACAGATCTAAAAATGCACACACAGTCATGATGTGCAGAGAATTCTGCTCTGAAAACAGTATCTGACAATACTGAGTATGAACAAGTCTGCAGTGGATACACAATGTATTTTCATTTAAATAAGCATGTTTACAGATGACATGTTTCAAGTGCAGTGACATGAAAAAAAAAACACTGCAGTCATCAGCGATCTGTGGGAGAGTGCTTCATGGAATGAGGAGAGTCTTCCACTTTCATGTTGGATATTAATTACATTGCTCAAAAGTAGGTCACTGCATGTATCAGTCATATCAAGAGAGATTATCTATCTATCTATCTATCTATCTATCTATCTATCTATCTATCTATCTATCTATCTATCTATCTATCTATCTATCTATCTATCTATCTATCTATCTATCTATCTATCTATCTATCTATCTATCTATCTATCTATCTATCTATCTATCTATCTATCTATCTATCTATCTATCTATCTATCTATCTATCTAGCCTGTTGATCTGTCTTTGCATTGTTTTTACAATAACTATTATATGATACATTCTGCAATAATATAATGAAACAAAGTCCTCATTTGAAAATCTTTGACCACTTGACTGTATGCACCAGCTTACGTAAGGGATGCAATACATCCTTATAGATTGCAAGGACTATAATTATTATGTTGTTATTTTCGCTGATTACTCGTGGTGGTGCTGTTGGCTAAGGAGGAGACATATTGTATAACATAAGTCTTTTCAATGCAACTGAGTCACTAACTGTTGTTGAAGAAAATGGGATTATATCACAACAATTTTCTATTTTCTATGTGGGAAATATATGAATTGCAATGAAAAATTCTCTATGTAGAATATATCGTATGGGTTTTTTGATCCATCTCTTCCATTATGGATAATATATTTTGTGTTGGACATTCAGAAATGGATACTCTGAGGAGTAAAGGAAGAACACTGGATTGGACAGTCTCCATTTATCTGTGCTGTGTTGTTTCTGCAGCCAGTGGACACATTAGCTATTCTATAACAGAGGAGAAGAGGACAGGTCTGTTTGTTGGAGACGTTGCAAAAGGCATTGGCTTGGATGTCAAAAGGTTTGTCTCTGGTTGGCCTCAACTTGGTTTAACAGATAATAACCAGTATGTCGCACTTAACCGGAACAACGGGAATATCACTGTTAAGGAAAGAATTGACAGAGAGTAATTATGTGCCAAAAAATTGCCATGTAGCTTTAGTCTAGAAATAGTCCTCAAAGATCCACTTGAGCTATTTTCCATTACCATCGAAATACAATAACACAATCATTCTCCTTCTTTTACCAAAAGGAAATTAATTTAGAAATAAGTATCCACACCCACAGGGCTTGTATTCATGCTTGACAATGCATCTGATCCTGATGTAGAGATACATTTGTTGGATAGTTAAACGATTATTTTGTCCTTAAACTACACGCTTGGACAGATGCTAGTAAATACACTGAAATATTGCTTCAGAGTGGCTTAGACTGCAAGACACAAGACAAACATACACTCATACTAACTGGTGTCAATGGTGGAGAACTACAGAAATGTGGAATAGTCAAAATAAATGTGTGTGTTCTTGATGCTAGTGATAATGCACCAATGTTTACTGTCCCTTTATAGCAATGATCTGTGCTAGAAAATGCGCTGCCGTGTACCACTGAAGCCAGAGTGAGTGCCCTGGATGTAGACGAAGGTTACAATGGCCATGTGACATATTCCTTCACTCACTTAGAAGAAGGATCCTCCTATCCTTTTCAAATTGATTTTTTATACGGGAGAGGTGAAGATCACCGGGCAAATTGACTATGAGGTTTTCCAAACTATCAAATAAACCTTCAAGCTAGAGATCTATGGGGTGTAGTGGGCATTAGTAAAGTGATGATAGAGATAACAGATGTGAACAATAATATGTCATTATTGTCAATGGTTTCATATTCAGGTAATATTTCAGAGGATTCCATTCTGGCCACAGTAGTAGAATTGATTAGTGTAAAAACAGGCAGGTTCCTTTGAATGTAGCTGAAAATATACCATTTAAAATCAAATCTTCTCTTACAAAATATTATGCATTAGTTACAGAGGAAAACCTTGACCGAAAAAAACCCAAAAACAAATTCTCATTACAATATCACTCTCACTGCCATGGGACAGGGCTTACCCTCCTTATCAAACAGCAAAACTGTCATTTCAGATGTTACTGATGTTAATGACAATGCACCAGCTTTTAGTCAAAGTGTTTTACAGCACACAGGTCATGAAGAACAACTCCCCTGGTGTTGCTCTGTTACAAATCAAAGCATCTGATTCAGAAAAGGCTCAAAATGCTTGAATATCATACGTCCTTATTGAAGACGACATTAATGGACACCCAGTAAGCACATGTTTCTCCATTAATGTATAAACTGGGATCATTCAGTCATTGTGTTCACTAGACTATGAACAAGTGAGAGAGTAAAAAATAAGAGTTAACACTCAGGATGGATGCTCTCCATGCAACAGTAATTGTATGTGTAGGACCAGAACGACAACGCTCCTCAGGTTCTATACCCAGTCCAGACAGGTGGGTCTCTGGTAGCTGAAATGGTGCCTCGTTCAGCAGATGTGGGCTATCTGGTCACTAAAGTGGACTCTGACCATAACACAGACAGGATGTTGTTTGAGGTGGGCTTACAGAATGGAGAAGTAAGAACTATCTGCCAAGTCACTGATAAAGATGCAGTCAAACAAAGACTGAGTGTTATAATGGAGGACAACAGAGGTGAATGTGTTATGTTAGCATTTTTTATTCACTGTATTTGTGATCTTTTCCGTTAATTGGATAAATTAAAATAACTGTTACTACACACCACAATTAGCAGTATATTAATTTGTGTCTTGAGTTGTGATCTTTTTTTTCCAGGCCTTGGAGATCATAGTTCTCGGATTTTTGTCATTGCTTACAATACATTATAATAATACAATCCACTTTTAATCAATGCCTAGTCTACCATAATTCAATCATCATATTTAAATATGTTTATCGTGTTTAATTTGTAATTAATTAACTACATGGAATGATTGAAATGTATTTAAAACACAGAATCTCTTGAACAAATGACACATCAGTGTTTTCTCTATCCATGGTGCTGATGTGCAGATACAGGCTATGTTATCTAGATGAGAAATACAGTAAATTAAAATGTGGGACATAATTTATAACACTCCCTTATAATAATTTTGTTTTGTTTCATTATCTAAACCTCCTTTATCCTCACTAGGATCACTGGGGGCCCAATCCAGCTACAATGGGTGAAGGCAGGGTACACCATGTATGAGTCAGCAGTTCATCTCAAGGCTGAACATATATACACAAACAATCACTCTCACATTCACACCTATGGGCAATTTAGATTAACCAATAAAACGATCAGTACATGTGTTTAGATGGTGGGAGGAAACTGGAAAATCCGGGGAAAATGCAGACAAGAGGAGAGCATCCAAACTCTGCACAGGAAGGCCTGGTGTCGGAATCAAACCAGGGTCTTAATAATAATAATAATAATAATAATAATAATAATATAGTCGCTCTAATCATATAAAAATATCAGTTTCTTACGTGTTTTAGTCAGTGCTTTCCTGAGTATAATCATGATAACCCATCTAAGGTCTCCAGCCATGACATATTGACAATTTATGAAGTAGAATTGTTTTAGATGAGGTTTAAGTCTCAAAATGCAGAGAAAAATTACTCGTAAAAATGATGCCATACATTTAAGGTCTATATGGACTATTTGTGGTATTGTTAGTGTTCCAGGTTTTGGCCTCTTAGTGACGCTGTTGTCTTGTATCTCAACTCGTTCATGAACCATCACTGTTCCCTCCCATCACACTGCGCTCGGTAAGAGGAGGGCATTTGCTTTTCAGTTCAGCATAGGTTTAAAGGTTCTAAACATACTGTGGATATTTAGTGTAGTTTTGAACTGATCTGACGTACATGCATTTTTTTTGCTGATTTGAAACCCTTCGTTTTCTAATACGTTTAACGTTCACATCTTTTGATGGAATATAAAGGATTTCACCGAGACAGAGGAGTAAAATGGCGAGTGTTTGGGCCATTGCCTCGAACTGTATCTTGGATTATTTCTCTGTTTTTTCTCGTTATCCAAGCTGAGGCACAGATCCGGTATTCAGTTCCAGAGGAGATGAAGAAAGGATCTCTTATTGGTAACGTTGCGCAGGATCTTGGTTTGGATCTGAAAAGGCTTCGTTCTGGCCGCGCACGGATCGTGACCGGTGAAAACATCCAGTACGCAGAGCTGAAGACAGACAAAGGGATTCTGGTCGTGAACGAGAGAATAGACCGAGAGCAGCTTTGTGGAGATGTAACACCGTGTAGCTTTACCTTTGAGATCCTGTTAGAAAAACCCATGGAGTTACACCCTGTGACTATAGAAGTGTTAGATGTAAATGACAACGCCCCGACCTTTCAAAACACTCATTTACAATTTGAAATAAGCGAATCGGTTTTACTTGGATCTCGTTTTGATTTAGAGAGTGCGGATGATGCCGATGTTGGTGAAAACGGTCTGCAAAATTATATTTTAACTCCAAATGATAATTTTATATTGAAACAACAAGTTAATGCAGATGGTAGTAAACACACTGAGATGGTGCTTCAAAAAGCTTTAGACAGAGAAAAACAACCGCGTCTGTCTCTAAAACTGCTGGCTGTGGACGGAGGGAATCCACAGAGATCTGGTACAGTAAATATTAATATAAATATATTAGATGCTAATGATAATGCTCCTGTGTTCAATCAGACTGTTTATAAAGCCGTTGTGTCTGAAAATGCATCAAAAGGAACATTCATTGTTACCGTGAACGCAACTGACATAGATAGTGGAATAAATGGTCAAGTTACTTATTCGTTTTCAAAATTAAAAGCAGGTATATCTGATATGTTTGATATAAATGAGAATACAGGAAGCATATTTGTAGCAAAAGAAATCGATTTTGAGAAAGACAAAAAAATTGAGTTCAGGGTTGAAGCTAAAGATCAGGGTGGACTGACAGATTCCAGTAAAGTTGAGATAGAGATTATTGATGTTAATGACAATGCACCGGTCATTAATGTGATGTCATTCACTAGTCCTGTGTCAGAAGACTCCCCCCCTGGCACCACCATCGGTATCATTAATGTGAAAGATCTGGATTCTGGTGAAAATGGACAAGTAAGGTGCACAGTAGAAGGCAGTGTTCCTGTTGAAATTAAATCTAATGTGAGGAATTATTACGCACTGATAACTAATGCAGCACTGGATCGTGAAAGTCTGTCTGAATATAACATTACTGTTATTGCAACTGATGCAGGAAAACCTCCACTTTCAGCCAAAAAAGCATTTAATCTGAAAATATCTGATGTCAATGATAATCCTCCCGTGTTTCCACGAGCACTGTTCAGTTCTTTCATTACAGAGAATAATTCTCCAGGTTTTTCTATATTAAGTGTTTATGCTAAAGACCCCGATGAGAACCAGAATGCACGTGTGTCCTATATGTTAGAAAACAGTGATGTCAGTGGATCTCCGATCTCTGAATATGTTTCAGTAAATGCAGAAAATGGTGATATTCGTGCAGTTCGATCATATGATTATGAGCAGATCAAAGAATTAACATTTGTGGTCAAAGCTCAGGATGGAGGCTCCCCTCCACTCAGTAGTAATGTGACTGTGAAAATACTGATCCAGGACCAGAACGATAACGCCCCACAGGTTCTGTACCCAGTCCAGACTGGTGGTTCTCTGGTAGCTGAAATGGTGCCTCGTTCAGCAGATGTGGGCTATCTGGTCACTAAAGTGGTGGCTGTGGATGTGGACTCTGGACAGAATGCCTGGCTCTCCTATAAACTGCAGAAAGCCACAGACAGGGCGCTGTTTGAGGTGGGCTTACAGAATGGAGAAGTAAGAACTATCCGCCAAGTCACTGATAAAGATGCAGTCAAACAAAGACTGAGTGTTATAGTGGAGGACAACGGACAGCCCTGTCGTTCAGCTACAGTCATTGTTAACGTGGCGGTGGCGGACAGCTTTCCTGAAGTGCTGTCTGAGTTCACTGACTTTACACACGACAAGGAGTACAACGACAACCTGACTTTTTATTTAGTGTTGGCTTTGGCTGTAGTTTCCTTCCTCTTCATCACGTGTGTGGTGGTCATTATATCAGTGAAAATCTACAGATGGAGACAGTCTCGCATCCTGTATCACTCCAATCTGCCAGTGATTCCATATTATCCACCACGTTACTCAGACACTTTGGGGACAGGGACTCTCCCACACGTGTACAACTACGAGGTGTGCAGGACGACTGACTCCAGAAAGAGTGACTGTAAGTTTGGCAGAGCTGGTAGTCAGAACGTGCTGATAATGGACCCCAGTTCAACAGGGACGATGCAGAGGATACAGAGTGAAAAGAACATCCTGGATGAACCAGACTCTCCTCTAGAGGTCAGTTTGTTATGTTGGTGTTTTTTATTTATTGTATCTGTGTTATTTAGGTTCTTTGTTGCTCACATTACAACCGTTCTCACTTTACAATGTTTTTGTGAGCACCATTCGAAGATTGTTACTTTTTATCCTTAGATAAACTTTTCTTTCCTTTTGCACATGCCAGATAGAGACTGTGTTTGTCAGTCTTGGCATCTGAATGAACACCTTGAACTTATCTATAATTACAATGAAGTATTTCTTCATACAATGAAGGGTTGTAATGCATTGTAGTTCAGAGTTTAAAAATGGGCCAAAATAATGAAATAGTGTTGTTTCTTTATCTATGCGTTTATTCATATTATAGTATTTATTTGAAGTCATTGGAAGAGATGACTCCTTGTAAATGTGACCATCTTCTCTTTCGCTGTCCATGGTGCTGAAGTAATGATTTCTACGTGGACCACAGAGATAAATGATATTACTGGTAGAAATGGAGTTTTACCACTACGTGCTCATGAAATTACTTATTATTAACATTTTTGTTTTGTTGTTTGAACCCACTTTATCCTCACTACGGTCACTGGGGGCCTAATCTATCTACAACGGGTGAAGGTGGGGTACACTCTGTATGAGTCAGTAGTTCATAGCAGGACTGAACATATAAATATAGACAAACAATCAGTCTCACATTCACACCTATGGACAATTTAGATTAAACATTTAAACTCTTACTGCTTTTCTTTGTATGGTGGGAGAAAACCAGAGAAAACCCATGCAGACATGAGGAACATATGCAAACTTCACACAGAAAAGTCTGGTGTGGGAATCGATCCATGGCCCTTCTGTCTGTGAGGTACAAGTGCTAACCACTGCATTATTATTATTATTATTATTATTATTATTATTATTATTATTATTATTATTATTATTATTATTATTATTATTATTATTATTATTATTATTATTATTATTATTATTATTATTATTATCATTATTATTATTAATAATAATAATAATAATAAGAAGAAGAATACAAAACTATGAAAGTCTAGTACTTCCTCTTTGCACATGTGTGTGTTTTAATACATTAAATTTTTGTTTTTTCCAAGTTAAATCATACTACATTACCAGTACACATAATAATCCTGCCTTCAGCAGACTGTTTTTAATAGGATACACACAAAACATATGTAAATTGTTGTTGAAAACACAGTCTCAACTTTGCGGTCTATATGGACTATTTGTGGTATTGTTAGTGTTCCAGGTTTTGGCCTCTTAGTGACGCTGTTGTCTTGTATCTCAACTCGTTCATGAACCATCACTGTTCCCTCCCATCACACTGCGCTCGGTAAGAGGAGGGCATTTGCTTTTCAGTTCAGCATAGGTTTAAAGGTTCTAAACATACTGTGGATATTTAGTGTAGTTTTGAACTGATCTGATGTACATGTATTTTTTCTTTGCTGATTTGAAACCCTTCGTTTTCTAATACGTTTAACGTTCACATCTTTTGATGGAATATAAAGGATTTCACCGAGACAGAGGAGTAAAATGGCGAGTGTTTGGGCCATTGCCTCGAACTGTATCTTGGATTATTTCTCTGTTTTTTCTCGTTATCCAAGCTGAGGCACAGATCCGGTATTCAGTTCCAGAGGAGATGAAGAAAGGATCTCTTATTGGTAACGTTGCGCAGGATCTTGGTTTGGATCTGAAAAGGCTTCGTTCTGGCCGCGCACGGATCGTGACCGGTGAAAACATCCAGTACGCAGAGCTGAAGACAGACAAAGGGATTCTGGTCGTGAACGAGAGAATAGACCGAGAGCAGCTTTGTGGAGATGTAACACCGTGTAGCTTTACCTTTGAGATCCTGTTAGAAAAACCCATGGAGTTACACCCTGTGACTATAGAAGTGTTAGATGTAAATGACAACGCCCCGACCTTTCAAAACACTCATTTACAATTTGAAATAAGCGAATCAGCTATACTTGGATCTCGTTTTGTTTTGGAAAGCGCGGATGATGCCGATGTAGGAGAAAACGGTCTGCAAAATTATATTTTAACTCCAAATGATAATTTTATATTGAAACAACACGCTAATCCAGACGGTAGTAAATATTCTGAGATGGTGCTTCAAAAAGCTTTAGACAGAGAAAAACAACCGCGTCTGTCTCTAAAACTGCTGGCTGTGGACGGAGGGAATCCACAGAGATCTGGTACAGTAAATATTAATATAAATATATTAGATATCAATGATAATGCTCCTGTGTTCAATCAGACTGTTTATAAAGCGACAGTGATCGAAAATGCGTCCAAAGGTACACTGATTATAACTGTGAACGCTACTGACATAGATAGCGGCACAAACGGACAGATAACATATTCGTTTTTAAAATCAAAAGCAGGTATATCTGATTTGTTTGATATAAATGAAAATACAGGAAGCATATCTGTAGCAAAACATATTGATTTTGAAAAAGACAAAAAAATTGAGTTCAGGGTTGAAGCTAAAGATCAGGGTGGACTGACAGATTCCAGTAAAGTTGAGATAGAGATTATTGATGTTAATGACAATGCACCAGTCATTAATGTGATGTCATTCACTAGTCCTGTGTCAGAAGACTCCCCCGCTGGCACCACCATCGGTATCATTAATGTGAAAGATCTGGATTCTGGTGAAAATGGACAAGTAAGGTGCACAGTAGAAGGCAGTGTTCCTGTTGAAATTAAATCTAATGTGAGGAATTATTACGCACTGATAACTAATGCAGCACTGGATCGTGAAAGTCTGTCTGAATATAACATTACTGTTATTGCAACTGATGCAGGAAAACCTCCACTTTCAGCCAAAAAAACATTTAATCTGAAAATATCCGATGTCAATGATAATCCTCCCGTGTTTCCACAAGCACTGTTCAGTTCTTTCATTACAGAAAATAATTCTCCAGGTTTTTCCATATTAAGTGTTTATGCTAAAGACCCCGATGAGAACCAGAATGCACGTGTGTCCTATATGTTAGAAAACAGTGATGTCAGTGGATCTCCCATCTCTGAATATGTTTCAGTAAATGCAGAAAATGGTGAGATTCGTGCAGTTCGATCATATGATTATGAGCAGATCAAAGAATTAACATTTGTGGTCAAAGCTCAGGATGGAGGCTCCCCTCCACTCAGTAGTAATGTGACTGTGAAAATACTGATCCAGGACCAGAACGATAACGCCCCTCAGGTTCTGTACCCAGTCCAGACTGGTGGTTCTCTGGTAGCTGAAATGGTGCCTCGTTCAGCAGATGTGGGCTATCTGGTCACTAAAGTGGTGGCTGTGGATGTGGACTCTGGACAGAATGCCTGGCTCTCCTATAAACTGCAGAAAGCCACAGACAGGGCGCTGTTTGAGGTGGGCTTACAGAATGGAGAAGTAAGAACTATCCGCCAAGTCACTGATAAAGATGCAGTCAAACAAAGACTGAGTGTTATAGTGGAGGACAACGGACAGCCCTGTCGTTCAGCTACAGTCATTGTTAACGTGGCGGTGGCGGACAGCTTTCCTGAAGTGCTGTCTGAGTTCACTGACTTTACACACGACAAGGAGTACAACGACAACCTGACTTTTTACTTAGTGTTGGCTTTGGCTGTAGTTTCCTTCCTCTTCATCACGTGTGTGGTGGTCATTATATCAGTGAAAATCTACAGATGGAGACAGTCTCGCATCCTGTATCACTCCAATCTACCAGTGATTCCATATTATCCACCACGTTACTCAGACACTTTGGGGACAGGGACTCTCCCACACGTGTACAACTACGAGGTGTGCAGGACGACTGACTCCAGAAAGAGTGACTGTAAGTTTGGCAGAGCTGGTAGTCAGAACGTGCTGATAATGGACCCCAGTTCAACAGGGACGATGCAGAGGATACAGAGTGAAAAGAACATCCTGGATGAACCAGACTCTCCTCTAGAGGTCAGTTTGTTATGTTGGTGTTTTTTATTTATTGTATCTGTGTTATTTAGGTTCTTTGTTGCTCACATTACAACCGTTCTCACTTTACAACGTTTGTGTGAGAACCATTCGAAGATTGTTACTTTTTATCCTTAGATAAACTTTTCCTTCCTTTTACACATGCCAGATAGAGACTGTGTTTGTCAGTTTTGGCATCTGAATGAACACCTTGAACTTATCTATAATTACTATGAAGTGTTTCTTCATACGATTAAGGTTTGTAACGCATTGTAGTTCAGATTTTAAAAATGGGCCAAATTAATGAAATAGTGTTGTTTCTTTATCTATGCGTTTATTCATATTATAGTATTTATTTGAAGTGATTGGAAGAGATGAGTCCTTGTAAATGTGACCATCTCCTCTTTCGCTGTCCATGGTGCTGAAGTGATGATTTCTACGTGGGCCACAGAGATAAATGATATTACTGGTAGAAATGGAGATTTACCACTACGTGCTCATGAAATTACTTATTATTAACATTTTTGTTTTGTTGTTTGAACCCACTTTATCCTCACTACGGTCACTGGGGGCCTAATCTATCTACAACGGGTGAAGGTGGGGTACACTCTGTATGAGTCAGTAGTTCATAGCAGGACTGAACATATAAATATAGACAAACAATCAGTCTCACATTCACACCTATGGACAATTTAGATTAAACATTTAAACTCTTACTGCTTGTCTTTGTATGGTGGGAGAAAACCAGAGAAAACCCATGCAGACATGAGGAACATATGCAAACTTCACACAGAAAAGTCTGGTGTGTGAATTGAACCATGGTCCTTCTGTCTGTGAGGTACAAGTGCTAACCACTGCACCACCCTGAAAAAAATATTGAATAAAATAGCATAATAATAGTGCATTATTATTATTATTATTATTATTATTATTATTATTATTATTATTATTATTATTATTATTATTATTATTATTATTATTATTATTAATAATAATAATAATAATAATAATAATAATAAGAAGAAGAAGAAGAAGAAGAAGAATACAAAACTATGAAAGTCTAGTACTTCCTCTTTGCACATGTGTGTGTTTTAATACATTACATTTGTGTTTTTTCCAAGTTAAATCATACTACATTACCAGTGCACATAATAATCCTGCCTTCAGCAGACTGTTTTTAATAGGATACACACAAAACATATTTAAATTGTTCTTGAAAACACAGTCTCAACTTTGCGGTCTATATGGACTATTTGTGGTATTGTAAGTGTTCCAGGTTTTGGCCTCTTAGTGACGCTGTTGTCTTGTATCTCAACTCGTTCATGAACCATCACTGTTCCCTCCCATCACACTGCGCTCGGTAAGAGGAGGGCATTTGCTTTTCAGTTCAGCATAGGTTTAAAGGTTCTAAACATACTGTGGATATTTAGTGTAGTTTTGAACTGATCTTACGTACATGTATTTTTTCATTGCTGATTTGAAACCCTTCGTTTTCTAATACGTTTAACGTTCACATCTTTTGATGGAATATAAAGGATTTCACCGAGACAGAGGAGTAAAATGGCGAGTGTTTGGGCCATTGCCTCGAACTGTATCTTGGATTATTTCTCTGTTTTTTCTCGTTATCCAAACTGAGGCACAGATCCGGTATTCAGTTCCAGAGGAGATGAAGAAAGGATCTCTTATTGGTAACGTTGCGCAGGATCTTGGTTTGGATCTGAAAAGGCTTCGTTCTGGCCGCGCACGGATCGTGACCGGTGAAAACATCCAGTACGCAGAGCTGAAGACAGACAAAGGGATTCTGGTCGTGAACGAGAGAATAGACCGAGAGCAGCTTTGTGAAGATGTAACACCGTGTAGCTTTACCTTTGAGATCCTGTTAGAAAAACCCATGGAGTTACACCCTGTGACTATAGAAGTGTTAGATGTAAATGACAACGCCCCGACCTTTCAAAACACTCATTTACAATTTGAAATAAGCGAATCAGCTATACTTGGATCTCGTTTTGTTTTGGAAAGCGCGCATGATGCCGATGTTGGTGAAAACGGTCTGCAAAATTATATTTTAACTCCAAATGATAATTTTATATTGAAACAACACGTTAATGCAGATGGTAGTAAACATACCGAGATGGTGCTTCAAAAAGCTTTAGACAGAGAAAAACAGGCACGTCTGTCTCTAAAACTACTGGCTGTGGGCGGAGGGAATCCACAGAGATCTGGTACAGTAAATATGAATACAAATATTTTAGATATCAATGACAATGCTCCTGTGTTCAACCAATCTTTGTATAAGGCAGCTGTGATAGAAAATGCAACAAAAGGTGCGTTCATTGTTACTGTGAATGCGAGTGACATAGATAGTGGAATAAATGGTCAAGTTACTTATTCGTTTTCAAAATTAAAATCAGGTATATCTGATATGTTTGATATAAATGAGAATACAGGAAGCATATTTGTAGCAAAAGGGATCGATTTTGAAAAGGACAAAAAAATTGAATTTTGGGTTGAAGCTAAAGATCAGGGTGGACTGACAGACTCCAGTAAAGTTGAGATAGAGATTATTGATGTTAATGACAATGCACCAGTCATTAATGTGATGTCATTCACTAGTCCTGTGTCAGAAGACTCCCCCGCTGGCACCACCATCGGTATCATTAATGTGAAAGATCTGGATTCTGGTGAAAATGGACAAGTAAGGTGCACAGTAGAAGGCAGTGTTCCTGTTGAAATTAAATCTAATGTGAGGAATTATTACGCACTGATAACTAATGCAGCACTGGATCGTGAAAGTCTGTCTGAATATAACATTACTGTTATTGCAACTGATGCAGGAAAACCTCCACTTTCTGCCAAAAAAACATTTAATCTGAAAATATCTGATGTCAATGATAATCCTCCAGTGTTTCCACGAGCACTGTTCAGTTCTTTCATTACAGAAAATAATTCTCCAGGTTTTTCTATATTAAGTGTTTATGCTAAAGACCCCGATGAGAACCAGAATGCACGTGTGTCCTATATGTTAGAAAACAGTGATGTCAGTGGATCTCCCATCTCTGAATATGTTTCAGTAAATGCAGAAAATGGTGATATTCGTGCAGTTCGATCATATGATTATGAGCAGATCAAACAATTAACATTTGTGGTCAAAGCTCAGGATGGAGGCTCCCCTCCACTCAGTAGTAATGTGACTGTGAAAATACTGATCCAGGACCAGAACGACAACGCCCCTCAGGTTCTGTACCCAGTCCAGACTGGTGGTTCTCTGGTAGCTGAAATGGTGCCTCGTTCAGCAGATGTGGGCTATCTGGTCACTAAAGTGGTGGCTGTGGATGTGGACTCTGGACAGAATGCCTGGCTCTCCTATAAACTGCAGAAAGCCACAGACAGGGCGCTGTTTGAGGTGGGCTTACAGAATGGAGAAGTAAGAACTATCCGCCAAGTCACTGATAAAGATGCAGTCAAACAAAGACTGAGTGTTATAGTGGAGGACAACGGACAGCCCTGTCGTTCAGCTACAGTCATTGTTAACGTGGCGGTGGCGGACAGCTTTCCTGAAGTGCTGTCTGAGTTCACTGACTTTACACACGACAAGGAGTACAACGACAACCTGACTTTTTACTTAGTGTTGGCTTTGGCTGTAGTTTCCTTCCTCTTCATCACGTGTGTGGTGGTCATTATATCAGTGAAAATCTACAGATGGAGACAGTCTCGCATCCTGTATCACTCCAATCTGCCAGTGATTCCATATTATCCACCACGTTACTCAGACACTTTGGGGACAGGGACTCTCCCACACGTGTACAACTACGAGGTGTGCAGGACGACTGACTCCAGAAAGAGTGACTGTAAGTTTGGCAGAGCTGGTAGTCAGAACGTGCTGATAATGGACCCCAGTTCAACAGGGACGATGCAGAGGATACAGAGTGAAAAGAACATCCTGGATGAACCAGACTCTCCTCTAGAGGTCAGTTTGTTATGTTGGTGTTTTTTTATTTTCTGTATCTGTGTTATTTAGGTTCTTTGTTGCCCACATTACAACCGTTCTCACTTTACAATGTTTGTGTGAGAACCATTCGAAGATTGTTACTTTTTATCCTTAGATAAACTTTTCCTTCCTTTTACACATGCCAGATAGAGACTGTGTTTGTCAGTTTTGGCATCTGAATGAACACCTTGAACTTATCTATAATTACTATGAAGTGTTTCTTCATACGATTAAGGTTTGTAACGCATTGTAGTTCAGATTTTAAAAATGGGCCAAATTAATGAAATAGTGTTGTTTCTTTATCTATGCGTTTATTCATATTATAGTATTTATTTGAAGTGATTGGAAGAGATGAGTCCTTGTAAATGTGACCATCTCCTCTTTCGCTGTCCATGGTGCTGAAGTGATGATTTCTACGTGGACCACAGAGATAAATGATATTACTGGTAGAAATGGAGATTTACCACTACGTGCTCATGAAATTACTTATTATTAACATTTTTGTTTTGTTGTTTGAACCCACTTTATCCTCACTACGGTCACTGGGGGCCTAATCTATCTACAACGGGTGAAGGTGGGGTATACTCTGTATGAGTCAGTAGTTCATAGCAGGACTGAACATATAAATATAGACAAACAATCAGTCTCACATTCACACCTATGGACAATTTAGATTAAACATTTAAACTCTTACTGCTTTTCTTTGTATGGTGGGAGAAAACCAGAGAAAACCCATGCAGACATGAGGAACATATGCAAACTTCACACAGAAAAGTCTGGTGTGGGAATCGATCCATGGCCCTTCTGTCTGTGAGGTACAAGTGCTAACCACTGCATTATTATTATTATTATTATTATTATTATTATTATTATTATTATTATTATTATTATTATTATTATTATTATTATTATTATTATTATTATTATTATTATTATTATTATTATTATTATTAATAATAATAATAATAAGAAGAAGAAGAAGAAGAATACAAAACTATGAAAGTCTAGTACTTCCTCTTTGCACATGTGTGTGTTTTAATACATTAAATTTTTGTTTTTTCCAAGTTTAATCATACTACATTACCAGTGCACATAATAATCCTGCCTTCAGCAGACTGTTTTTAATAGGATACACACAAAACATATGTAAATTGTTGTTGAAAACACAGTCTCAACTTTGCGGTCTATATGGACTATTTGTGGTATTATTAGTGTTCCAGGTTTTGGCCTCTTAGTGACGCTGTTGTCTTGTATCTCAACTCGTTCATGAACCATCACTGTTCCCTCCCATCACACTGCGCTCGGTAAGAGGAGGGCATTTGCTTTTCAGTTCAGCATAGGTTTAAAGGTTCTAAACATACTGTGGATATTTAGTGTATTTTTGAATTAATCTGACGTACATGTATTTTTTCATTGCTGATTTGAAACCCTTCGTTTTCTAATACGTTTAACGTTCACATCTTTTGATGGAATATAAAGGATTTCACCGAGACAGAGGAGTAAAATGGCGAGTGTTTGGGCCATTGCCTCGAACTGTATCTTGGATTATTTCTCTGTTTTTTCTCGTTATCCAAGCTGAGGCACAGATCCGGTATTCAGTTCCAGAGGAGATGAAGAAAGGATCTCTTATTGGTAACGTTGCGCAGGATCTTGGTTTGGATCTGAAAAGGCTTCGTTCTGGCCGCGCACGGATCGTGACCGGTGAAAACATCCAGTACGCAGAGCTGAAGACAGACAAAGGGATTCTGGTCGTGAACGAGAGAATAGACCGAGAGCAGCTTTGTGGAGATGTAACACCGTGTAGCTTTGCCTTTGAGATCCTGTTAGAAAAACCCATGGAGTTACACCCTGTGACTATAGAAGTGTTAGATGTAAATGATAACGCACCGACCTTTCAAAACACGCATTTACAATTTGAAATAAGCGAATCGGTTTCACTTGGATCTCGTTTTGTTTTAGAGAGTGCGGATGATGCCGATGTTGGTGAAAACGGTCTGCAAAATTATATTTTAACTCCAAATGATAATTTTATATTGAAACAACACGTTAATGCAGATGGTAGTAAACACTCTGAGATGGTGCTTCAAAAAGCTTTAGACAGAGAAAAACAGGCACGTCTGTTTTTAAAACTGCTGGCTGTGGACGGAGGGAATCCACAGAGATCTGGTACAGTAAATATTAATATAAATATATTAGATGCCAATGATAATACCCCGGTGTTCAATCAGACTGTTTATAAAGCCGTTGTGTCTGAAAATGCACCAAAAGGAACATTCATTGTTACCGTGAACGCAACTGACATAGATAGTGGAATAAATGGTCAAGTTACTTATTCGTTCTCAAAATTAAAATCAGGTATATCTGATATGTTTGATATAAATGAGAATACAGGAAGCATATTTGTAGCAAAAGAAATCGATTATGAAAAGGACAAAAAAATTGAATTCTGGGTTGAAGCTAAAGATCAGGGTGGACTGACAGACTCCAGTAAAGTTGAGATAGAGATTATTGATGTTAATGACAATGCACCGGTCATTAATGTGATGTCATTCACTAGTCCTGTGTCAGAAGACTCCCCCGCTGGCACCACCATCGGTATCATTAATGTGAAAGATCTGGATTCTGGTGAAAATGGACAAGTAAGGTGTACAGTAGAAGGCAGTGTTCCTGTTGAAATTAAATCTAATGTGAGGAATTATTACGCACTGATAACTAATGCAGCACTGGATCGTGAAAGTCTGTCTGAATATAACATTACTGTTATTGCAACTGATGCAGGAAAACCTCCACTTTCAGCCAAAAAAACATTTAATTTGAAAATATCTGATGTCAATGATAATCCTCCAGTGTTTCCACGAGCACTGTTCAGTTCTTTCATTACAGAAAATAATTCTCCAGGTTTTTCTATATTAAGTGTTTATGCTAAAGACCCCGATGAGAACCAGAATGCACGTGTGTCCTATATGTTAGAATACAGTGATGTCAGTGGATCTCCGATATCTGAATATGTTTCAGTAAATGCAGAAAATGGTGATATTCGTGCAGTTCGATCATATGATTATGAGCAGATCAAAGAATTAACATTTGTGGTCAAAGCTCAGGATGGAGGCTCCCCTCCACTCAGTAGTAATGTGACTGTGAAAATACTGATCCAGGACCAGAACGATAACGCCCCTCAGGTTCTGTACCCAGTCCAGACTGGTGGTTCTCTGGTAGCTGAAATGGTTCCTCGTTCAGCAGATGTGGGCTATCTGGTCACTAAAGTGGTGGCTGTGGATGTGGACTCTGGACAGAATGCCTGGCTCTCCTATAAACTGCAGAAAGCCACAGACAGGGCGCTGTTTGAGGTGGGCTTACAGAATGGAGAAGTAAGAACTATCCGCCAAGTCACTGATAAAGATGCAGTCAAACAAAGACTGAGTGTTATAGTGGAGGACAACGGACAGCCCTGTCGTTCAGCTACAGTCATTGTTAACGTGGCGGTGGCGGACAGCTTTCCTGAAGTGCTGTCTGAGTTCACTGACTTTACACACGACAAGGAGTACAACGACAACCTGACTTTTTACTTAGTGTTGGCTTTGGCTGTAGTTTCCTTCCTCTTCATCACGTGTGTGGTGGTCATTATATCAGTGAAAATCTACAGATGGAGACAGTCTCGCATCCTGTATCACTCCAATCTGCCAGTGATTCCATATTATCCACCACGTTACTCAGACACTTTGGGGACAGGGACTCTCCCACACGTGTACAACTACGAGGTGTGCAGGACGACTGACTCCAGAAAGAGTGACTGTAAGTTTGGCAGAGCTGGTAGTCAGAACGTGCTGATAATGGACCCCAGTTCAACAGGGACGATGCAGAGGATACAGAGTGAAAAGAACATCCTGGATGAACCCGACTCTCCTCTAGAGGTGAGTCAAAAGAATTATCATTTTATGTTAAGTGCTTTTTCTGCTAATCACTGCCCCGTTCATATTCCTTTTTTATCCATCGAATACATTTAGGGGTGGCATGGTGGTGCAGTGGTTATCACTTGTGTCTCGTAGTAAGAATGACCCTGGTCCAATTCCAACACCAGATCTTTCTGTGTGGAGTTTATTCATATTCTGTCTGTGTGCGCGTTTTTCCCTGTTACTCCACTTTCCCTCCACTATCCAAACACATGCACTGATAGGTTAATTGGTTAATCTAAATGACCCAATGATGCGAATGTGAGAGTAATTGTTTGTCTATATATGTTATGCCATTCAATGAACCGGTGACTCATACAGGGTGTACATTAACCCCCTCCCCATCCTGTAGCTGGATTAGGCATCCTTTGACCCCCGTGACACTATATAGTGATGATAAAAACGGGCTCAGGCGACGAAACGAATCGAAATGAATACAATCACGTCTGCAAAAGCATTCTCTTTTTTTACAATTGAAAGAACACATGTAAGAGAAAAAATCACGTTTAAACAAATAAGTCCAAGATAATTGGTATCTCAACATTTGACACAAAATGAGTGTGTTCATATATAAACTATCCAAGACGATGGTCTGGGTGTTGCTTTTTCTTCTGTCATACATTTTGTAATCCTCTCAGATAATCAAATATTTAGTATTTAATACATTCAACATAATACGATTATTTATTATTCTCATGGTGATGATGATGATGATGATGATGATGATGATGATGATGATGATGATGATGATGATGATGATGATGATGATGATGATGATGATGATGATGATGATGATGATGATGATGGTGATACGGATACGTTATGGTGATAGCTGGAGTTGACTGCTTTTTAAAGTCTTTTTTTCTAGACTATATTTTACTTTCACCTTTTAGACTCTAAGGGACGCTGTTGGTCAATAAAACATTGTCCTTTTTGTGTCGTCATTCTGATCATCTCTGAATGATGCAGTGAAGCAGAGCCTCCATGTTTCTCGAAGCTTACAGCAAGCGAAGTAGAAGTGGTTGTTACTGGCTATAACTCAAACCTTTTTAGATTAAACACAATATACGATATAAGAGAGTATTATTGTGATTGCAGTTACATTTTCTCCACTGTATTCGTTTTTTTTTCATGATGGGAAAGAAAATCTTGACATGGATGTTTTCAAGACGGGATTTTTTGCACAGAACACAGCCGCAAATAGGACTGATTATTTTTCTGCTTTATGTGGTGAATATGGTAGGTGGTCAGATTCGCTATTCAATACCAGAGGAGATGAAGAAGGGTTCTGTTATTGGAAATGTGGCACAGGACCTTGGTTTGGATCTCAGAAGGCTCCGTTCTGGGCGAGCCCGTATCGTGACCGGAGAAAACATCCAGTACGCAGAGCTGAAGGCAGACAAAGGGATTCTGATCGTGAATGAAAGAATAGACCGAGAGGAGCTTTGTGGAGACATATCACCTTGCAGCTTTAGTTTTGAGATGATTTTAGAAAATCCAATGGAACTACATAGGATTACTGTTGAGGTTTTAGACATCAATGACCATGCTCCTGTCTTCCCGAATAGAGAAAAGCCAATCACCTTAGAAATAAGTGAATCCGCTGCAGTTGGAGCCCAGTTTCCATTGCAAAGTGCAGAAGATTTAGATGTAGGGCAAAACGGATTGCAAGAATATATTTTGTCCCCAAATACGAATTTCGTTTTAAAGCAACACTCAAACCCGGACGGAGGTAAATATGTTGAAATGGTGCTTCAGAAGCCTTTAGACCGTGAGCTGCACGCGCATCTGTCATTAAAACTGATCGCAGTTGACGGAGGAACACCGCAAAGGTCTGGCACAGTAAATATAGATGTTACTGTTTTAGATGCAAACGACAACATTCCGTCATTTAATCAGTCGGTATATAAAGCATATGTGATGGAAAACACAATAAAAGGAACATATATTATTACAGTAAATGCAACAGACGCTGACAGTGGTTCGAATGGACTCATTACTTACAGTTTGTCTAAAATGAAAGGCAGTGCGACAGATATATTCAGCATCAATGAACACACCGGTATGATTTCTGTGTCAGGCCAAATTGATTATGAAAAGAACAGAAAATATGAGCTCAGAGTGGAAGCAAAAGATCAAGGTGGTCTGACAGGTACAAGTAAAGTTATATTTGAGGTAGTTGATGTCAATGATAATGCACCAGTTATTAATGTTATGTCATTTTCCAGCCCAGTGTCAGAGGATTCACCCCCTGGAACCACAATAGCTATTTTAAACATTAAAGATGCTGATTCTGAAAAGAATGGACAAATAAAATGCTTTGTGGATGGAAAACTGCCATTTCGAATAGAATCTTCTCTTACAAATTATTACAATTTGATCTCCAGTGAAAATTTTGATAGGGAATCCGTCTCAGAATATAACATATCTATAACAGCCACAGATTTTGGGACTCCTCCTCTTTCTACCTCAACTAAATTGCAACTTAAAATTTCTGATGTAAACGATAATGCTCCATTATTTGATAAGAGCAGCTATTCAGCACAAATCACAGAAAATAATTCACCTGGAACTTTTATATTTGCTCTTAGTGCGCGGGACTCTGACTGGAATCAAAATGCTAGAATATCATATATGCTAGAAAACACAGAGGTCAGTGGTAGTCCTGTTTCTACATTTGTGTCCTTAAACGCTGAAACCGGAGTTCTTTCTGCAATACGGTCATTTGATTATGAACAACTGAAACAACTCAACCTTGTGGTCAAAGCTCAGGATGGAGGCTCCCCTCCACTCAGTAGTAATGTGACTGTGAAAATACTGATCCAGGACCAGAACGATAACGCCCCTCAGGTTCTGTACCCAGTCCAGACTGGTGGTTCTCTGGTAGCTGAAATGGTGCCTCGTTCAGCAGATGTGGGCTATCTGGTCACTAAAGTGGTGGCTGTGGATGTGGACTCTGGACAGAATGCCTGGCTCTCCTATAAACTGCAGAAAGCCACAGACAGGGCGCTGTTTGAGGTGGGCTTACAGAATGGAGAAGTAAGAACTATCCGCCAAGTCACTGATAAAGATGCAGTCAAACAAAGACTGAGTGTTATAGTGGAGGACAACGGACAGCCCTGTCGTTCAGCTACAGTCATTGTTAACGTGGCGGTGGCGGACAGCTTTCCTGAAGTGCTGTCTGAGTTCACTGACTTTACACACGACAAGGAGTACAACGACAACCTGACTTTTTACTTAGTGTTGGCTTTGGCTGTAGTTTCCTTCCTCTTCATCACGTGTGTGGTGGTCATTATATCAGTGAAAATCTACAGATGGAGACAGTCTCGCATCCTGTATCACTCCAATCTGCCAGTGATTCCATATTATCCACCACGTTACTCAGACACTTTGGGGACAGGGACTCTCCCACACGTGTACAACTACGAGGTGTGCAGGACGACTGACTCCAGAAAGAGTGACTGTAAGTTTGGCAGAGCTGGTAGTCAGAACGTGCTGATAATGGACCCCAGTTCAACAGGGACGATGCAGAGGATACAGAGTGAAAAGAACATTCTGGATGAACCAGACTCTCCTCTAGAGGTGAGTTCATAAATTAGTAATTTGTGTTGATAATATCAATTCATCTTGTCACATTTGCACAACAGTGTTTACTGTGAACAGCATCAAAATGTTACACCATCTGTTGGAATTCTTACTTTAATTATACACTCAAAAGTTATTGACCCCAAAACTTAGACTTTATGTAATATAATCACATTACAATTTTCCATATAATTCAGTCACATAAACGTTAAGTAAATGTCAAACCTTATGGAACATGTTTCAGTCATATGAAGGGACTGTAAATAATTCAGATAATGGTTATGTAAAACCTTAAATAAACCATCCATGTCCAAATTTACTCAATGTTAAGGTGGAATTTCACTTACAGTAGTTTATGTGATTAATGAACATTCCCTATATATGGTTCAAATGTGTTAAAATGTCTATATCAGCATGAACTTAAACTTTATGTGATGAAATGACATGGAAATCTGTCATGTGATTATATTACATGAAGTCTATTTCTTAGGGTCAATTATTCACAACTCGACTCTTAATCCTAAATAAAGCTTATGGTAATGTTCAAATAATCTTTGTATGCATCTGTCATACAAAAGTTAATGTATACACATTTCAACTACATCAAAAATGCATTCCAAAGACCAGAAAGCAGAATCTAAAACACTTTATTTTATTTTAAAATAGACATAAAACCCTTTGACATGTTTAAACATAAAAGACTAATAAGATGGGCAACAAATATACACTAAAAAAATAAAATCCTTTGCCTCACCTATAGCTTATAACTCCATTTTTTTCTAGGGAAAAACAAAACAACCTACGCAACACTAACTTTACCAGTACACAAACCCAAACAACCCCTCAAGAATTTATTATTATTAACTCTAAAACTCTGCTTACCTCAGCAGACTTTAGGACAGTGTGTAGACTCCACAGATATTGAATGCAGGGTGGATGCAGAAAAAAAGTGCTCAAATTTAAAACTCACCTGCATTTTTCACTGTCTCTGTTACTCACACAAATGACTGAGCAAACGCAGTAAAATCACAGAATAATAACAAATGGAATAGACATTGTAACATTCAATGCTGTACACTCAATAAAATAAAACCTAATTAAAATCTGACACCCAAAAAAATGAATGAAAACAAAGCAAAAGCATATCTAATGAGCATAAAAACTTACTCTACTGTAGCTTCACAGAACCATAACACCAAGAATGCATTGTGCACCAGACTAGCGTCATGTGTATTTTTACTGGCGGTTGTGTCCTGTAACACTGAACCTGTACCTGTGCAGATTTTCTGAAGAAAATACAAAAAAATAAGCACATTTATTTCCACATTATTCAGATAATGTATTAACTTTATATGGTTGGCATGATTTTTGTCAAGTAAAAGTGAACAGTTGTATGATTATTAGTTTGCACACTCAGTTACAGTCAGTAATTGTTATTAGAAAAGTCCAACATACTCCTCTTCTTCAGGATTATTTAACAGCCAAACATTTTTTTATGTTTTTCACAATACAACATAAAAGACCTTTAGTCTTTCAAAAATAAAAAGTCTGCAAGGACAGTTCACCATTATTTTCCACCTGCCAGTGTTACATGCATGTTAGTTTTTATCAGCTCTCGTTAAGTGTATGTGATTTGTTCAGATGTAGTTCATAGTTGGTCAGTTTGTCTGATTTAATTTAATACGTTTTCAATTTTATAAATTTACTTTAAAATGTATGTATAACTATTTCTTAATATTAACCTATACCAAGAATAATTTTTGGAGTGTAAGTTGAAATCCTTTACTTCATTCACATGGTATTTTGAATTGTGATTGAATAATAATGCATTGTCGCAACGTGTTGCAGTCTTTGTTATGAATTATACACTGTATGTTTCAGTACCATGGTCCGCATATTATTTATATTTTTCTTTTTTCTATTGTATTTTCTGACTCCAGAACCGCTTGCACAGGTAGAGGAAGCCATAACATTTATATGTCATTACAGTTGTGTTAACCTCAGACATTTCTATACATTGTACAAAAGAACAGTGTTGGAATTTCAAAGTGATACTCTAGTTTTATGTTATTTTTTTTCCCTTCTCTCCACAGTTAGAGTATAGGGGACATTTTCAGGTATCCTACTTGATATTATATTGTGTATTCAGTTTATTTTTCCTCCTTGGTTCCTTCACAATTTCTAGAGTATAGTAATAATATAGTAGTCTGACAGACTCGTCACTGTTGATACCCGTTGTAAACTGTTCAACTGAACTCTAAGGGACGCTGTTGGTCAAGTAAAAACAAATCTGAATGAGCAGAATGCAAGGCGGTGCCTGTTATCTCTTCTCTATACTGAGGGTATTTTTCACGGACAGTATCAGACGTTGACCTGAAAAATCGGCTGTAAGACCCAATCTTTTTTAAAGCCTGAAATACGTGTATTTAAGACCTTTTCAGTACACTACTGAAATAACGTTTTTGTAGATAGTCGGTTCCCTGCTATGGATTTCCACAAACGCAGGACTATAAAATGGCGGTTTTGCTCCAGACTGTTGTTGCAATATGTGATTATTCTCCTGTTTCTGGGTCATATTGTCAGTGGTCAAATTCGGTATTCAGTCCCCGAGGAGATGAAGAAAGGATCTCTTATCGGAAATATTGCGCAAGATCTTGGAATAGATACACAGAGGCTCCGTTCAGGTCGGGCTCGTATCGTGACTGGAGAAAACATGCAGTACTGTGAGCTGAAGACAGACAAAGGGATGTTAGTGGTGAATGACAGAATAGACCGTGAGCAACTGTGCGGAGATGTAACACCATGTAGCTTCAGCTTTGAGTTGATTTTAGAAAACCCTATGGAATTACACCACGTTATGGTCGAAGTACTGGACATTAATGATAATGCTCCTTCTTTTTCTCAACACGGAATGATATTGACCATCAGTGAATCAGCCGCTCCTGGCGCACGGTTTGTGTTACCCACAGCTGATGATCCCGATGTTGGAGTTAACGGGCTACAGGATTATCATTTATCTACGAATGAAAATTTCATTTTGAAGAAACATTTAAGTACTGACGGTAAAAAATATGCAGAGATGGTGCTTGAGAAACCATTAGATAGAGAAAAACACCCAAGTGTGGCTCTGAAGCTGATTGCAGTGGACGGGGGGACACCACAGAAATCTGGAACAGTAAATATAGATATCACTGTATTAGATGCAAATGACAATACACCTGTTTTTAACCAATCCGTTTACAAGGCTACACTAATGGAAGATGCATCAGTTGGTACATCTGTTGTAACTGTGAATGCAACTGATGCAGATAGTGGATCAAATAGTATGATTGACTATTCTATTTCCAAAATGCAAGGAAATATTGAGAATATCTTCAAAATTAATAGAACTACAGGCGTGATATATCTGATAGGACAGATTGATTATGAAAAAATCAAGAAATATGAAATACGTATTGAAGCAACAGATCAAGGGGCGTTAACAGACTCAAGTAAAGTCATTGTTGAAGTGACAGACGTGAATGATAATTCACCTATTATTAATGTCATGTCATTTACTAGTCCTGTGTCAGAAGATTCTCCCCCTGGAACAACAGTTGGAATAATAAATGTTAAAGACCTGGATTCAGGTGATAATGGACAGGTATCTTGTACAATCCAACAAAACTCACCTTTTAAAATTAAATCTACTTTAAGAAATTATTATACCATAGTTACTGAATCTATTTTAGATCGTGAAGGGGTGTCAGAGTATAACATTACTGTCATTGCAAAAGATGCAGGAATACCCACTCTATCAACAAAAGAAACATTTACTTTAAAAATTTCTGACATAAATGATAATGCTCCAGTGTTTTCACAAAGCAAATACACAGCATTTATCACAGAGAATAACTCTCCTGGTGTTTCTATTCTTGCTGTGAGAGCGCAAGATTCTGATGAAAACCAGAATGCTCGTGTATCTTATATGCTGGATGTTAGTTATATAGGTGGGTCCCCGATATCTGAATATGTTTCTGTAAATGCAGAAAGTGGAGTAATACATGCTGTGCGTTCATTTGATTATGAGCAAATCAAACAGTTAATTTTCCTAGTCAAAGCTCAGGATGGAGGCTCCCCTCCACTCAGTAGTAATGTGACTGTGAAAATACTGATCCAGGACCAGAACGATAACGCCCCTCAGGTTCTGTACCCAGTCCAGACTGGTGGTTCTCTGGTAGCTGAAATGGTGCCTCGTTCAGCAGATGTGGGCTATCTGGTCACTAAAGTGGTGGCTGTGGATGTGGACTCTGGACAGAATGCCTGGCTCTCCTATAAACTGCAGAAAGCCACAGACAGGGCGCTGTTTGAGGTGGGCTTACAGAATGGAGAAGTAAGAACTATCCGCCAAGTCACTGATAAAGATGCAGTCAAACAAAGACTGAGTGTTATAGTGGAGGACAACGGACAGCCCTGTCGTTCAGCTACAGTCATTGTTAACGTGGCGGTGGCGGACAGCTTTCCTGAAGTGCTGTCTGAGTTCACTGACTTTACACACGACAAGGAGTACAACGACAACCTGACTTTTTACTTAGTGTTGGCTTTGGCTGTAGTTTCCTTCCTCTTCATCACGTGTGTGGTGGTCATTATATCAGTGAAAATCTACAGATGGAGACAGTCTCGCATCCTGTATCACTCCAATCTGCCAGTGATTCCATATTATCCACCACGTTACTCAGACACTTTGGGGACAGGGACTCTCCCACACGTGTACAACTACGAGGTGTGCAGGACGACTGACTCCAGAAAGAGTGACTGTAAGTTTGGCAGAGCTGGTAGTCAGAACGTGCTGATAATGGACCCCAGTTCAACAGGGACGATGCAGAGGATACAGAGTGAAAAGAGCATCCTGGATGAACCAGACTCTCCTCTAGAGGTGAGTTCATAACATTATTTATAGTATATAATAATGACACGCCTTCACTTCACCTCCAGCACCATGGATAGCATTATACAGCCCTTTCCTTCTGATTACACTTAAACCTTCCTAAAGTAATCTGAAAAACTGGCAACAGTATCTAAACTAGCATTAGGCTGTCAACCAGTTAACCTTATATTAATTTAAAATTCAAATCCATCATTTGAACATGTTTTTTTATGCTTTTCACTTTATTTTTTAAAGGTACTGCTCAATATCTTTCCTCTGTTTTTATTGCAAAATTCAAGAGTTGTTTTATTGAAGTTATAGTTTTTTCATGACTTTTTGAAATTGCATTGATCTTTTATCCCCTGAATGGTTATTTTTCTTCTAATATGCACAGTTAGATGTAACGTGATGTTGCTTATTCTGGACTCTAAGTGACGCTGTTGGTTAACCCAATAATATTACTGACACATTCTCAAACAGTATCCTCCCTTCCCACCATAGAGAAACAGAGAGAGAGAGAAATTTCAATATGTCGGATAACATAGACGGAGACAGAATCGTCTCTTGATATGTCCTCTAAGATTGATATGGAATAAAGAACATATTCGACATTTTCAACAACAGTTATTAATCTTTTCATATATATATATTTTTTTGGAGTTGCTTCGTAATGGCGTGTGGAATATCCTTTTACTCTTGCGGCGGCAAACAACGTTTTGGATCCGAAAATAAATGGCTTTTTCTGATCATTCTTTTATATCTGACCCACACCGTTGAAGGACATATTCGATATTCAATCCCTGAGGAGATGAAGAAAGGCTCCATCATTGGTAACGTAGCACAAGATCTCGGTTTGGATCAGAAAAGGCTTCGTTCAGGTCGGGCCCGTATTGTGACCGCAGAGAGCATCCAGTACATAGAGCTGAAAACAGACAAAGGGATTTTGGTCGTGAATGAGAGAATAGATCGTGAGCAGCTTTGCGGAGATGTAACACCGTGTAGTTTTAGCTTTGAAATGATTTTAGAAAACCCCATGGAGTTGCATCAGATCACAGTTGAAATTACAGATATCAATGATCATTCCCCTACGTTCGCTATAAAAAACATTAATTTTGAAATCAGTGAATCAGCAAACGTCGGCGCTCGCTTTTCTTTGTCAAGTGCAGAAGACCCAGACGTAGGTATTAATAGTCTTAGAGAATATTTTTTGACTGAGAATGAGTATTTAATTTTGAAGCAAAACTCAAATGCGGATGGAAAGAGATATGCTGAAATGGTTCTTCAGAAACCATTAGACAGAGAGACGAGCCCTAACCACTCTCTGAAACTAATAGCTGTGGACGGTGGAACTCCGCAGAGATCTGGTACAGTAAATATAGAAATAACTGTTCTTGATGTCAACGATAACGCACCTGTATTTAATCAGTCAGTATATAAAGCTACAGTAATGGAAAATGCCCCTAAAGATACTTATATCACCACAGTCAATGCTACTGATGCTGATATTGGATCAAACAGTGCCGTGACTTATTACTTTTCTGATATCAAAAGTGGACTGTCTAATTTATTTACAATTGATGAAAAAAGTGGTGTTATTTTAGTAAAAGGTTTAATTGATTACGAAAAAGAAAAGAAGTATGAAATTAGAATCGATGCCAAAGATCAGGGAGGTCTGACAGATTCAAGTAAAATTATTATTGAAGTTACGGATGTAAATGACAACGCTCCTGTTATTAACGTTATGTCATTCAGCAGTCCATTATCAGAAGACTCTCCCTCTGGTACAACTATTGGGATAGTAAATGTTAAGGACCTCGATTCTGGTGATAATGGGCGTGTTTCTTGTAGAATAGAAGACAACGCGCCATTTAAAATTAAATCGAGTGTAAGAAATTATTACACCCTGGTTACAGATACTGCCTTGGATCGTGAAAATGTACCCGAATATAATATAACCATGGTTGCCACAGACTCAGGGGTACCTCCTCTTTCAACAAAAATGACCTTTAACCTAAAAGTGTCCGATGTGAACGACAATGCACCTGTTTTTTCTCAAGCGATTTATACTGCGCATATTCCAGAAAATAATTCCCCAGGATTATCTGTGGTAACATTACTGGCTAGAGATCCAGATGAAAACCAAAATGCCCGCATATCTTACATGCTGGATTATACTACCATCAGTGGTTCCCCTATTTCTGAATATGTTTCAATTAATGCAGAAAGCGGAATGATACACTCTGTACGCTCATTCGATTATGAACAGATTAAACAGCTGTTTTTTGTGGTCAAAGCTCAGGATGGAGGCTCCCCTCCACTCAGTAGTAATGTGACTGTGAAAATACTGATCCAGGACCAGAACGACAATGCCCCTCAGGTTCTGTACCCAGTCCAGACTGGTGGTTCTCTGGTAGCTGAAATGGTGCCTCGTTCAGCAGATGTGGGCTATCTGGTCACTAAAGTGGTGGCTGTGGATGTGGACTCTGGACAGAATGCCTGGCTCTCCTATAAACTGCAGAAAGCCACAGACAGGGCGCTGTTTGAGGTGGGCTTACAGAATGGAGAAGTAAGAACTATCCGCCAAGTCACTGATAAAGATGCAGTCAAACAAAGACTGAGTGTTATAGTGGAGGACAACGGACAGCCCTGTCGTTCAGCTACAGTCATTGTTAACGTGGCGGTGGCGGACAGCTTTCCTGAAGTGCTGTCTGAGTTCACTGACTTTACACACGACAAGGAGTACAACGACAACCTGACTTTTTACTTAGTGTTGGCTTTGGCTGTAGTTTCCTTCCTCTTCATCACGTGTGTGGTGGTCATTATATCAGTGAAAATCTACAGATGGAGACAGTCTCGCATCCTGTATCACTCCAATCTGCCAGTGATTCCATATTATCCACCACGTTACTCAGACACTTTGGGGACAGGGACTCTCCCACACGTGTACAACTACGAGGTGTGCAGGACGACTGACTCCAGAAAGAGTGACTGTAAGTTTGGCAGAGCTGGTAGTCAGAACGTGCTGATAATGGACCCCAGTTCAACAGGGACGATGCAGAGGATACAGAGTGAAAAGAGCATCCTGGATGAACCAGACTCTCCTCTAGAGGTGAGTTCATAACAACGTGTTTAATGTAACATAAATAGTACTTCATGTCACTTTCAGAATCATGGACAGCGTTAAAATTGCTGTTCTTTCACTTGAATACACAAAGACTTATTTTCAACAACATGGACAGCATTAAGTCTATACAGCTTTTTGCTTTTTTATAATCAAAAATTAAATGTAGAAATATATGTAAGGTTTTAAAAAAATGCACATCTGTTGATTTCAACATCAACCTACCAAACTTACTGATTTTTTTGGGTTTGTTTTTAACGCACAATTAAATGATGTTCCTGGTTCTGAACTCTAAGGGACGCTGTTGGCTAGTCCATAATATATCTGAATCATGACTAAACAGCCTCCTCCCTATGATACGGTTGCGGCAGAGGCAAAAAAATAAAACACTGCATTATATGTTGATATTCGAAGAGGACGCTGTCTTTCATGCAGACTTTAAGTGATTAAGAGTTTTTAGTTTTGTCGTTTTTAAGCTTATGTAGTGTATTTTTTTCAAATATTAATCAGTTTTTGGATGATATTTGCTTGTCTGTGGCTATGGCATTTACTGTAGAAATCTACTCTGGCTCGATGAAATGGCGACTTTGCTACGGACAGAAATGGACGTTTTTCTTTTTTGTTTTTTATTTAAATCATATGGTTAGTGGACATATTCGATATTCAATTCCAGAGGAGATGAAGAAAGGCTCTGTCATCGGTAATGTGGCCCAGGATTTTGGTTTGGATGTGAAACGGCTTCATTCTGGTCGGGCTCGTATCGTAAGTGGAGAAAACATGCATTACGCAGAGCTGAAGACAGACAAAGGGATTTTAGTTGTGAATGAGAGAATTGACCGAGAGCAGCTTTGTGGAGATGTAACACCGTGCAGCTTTAGCTTTGAGATGATATTGGAAAACCCAGTGGAACTACATCAAATTACAGTTGAAATAACAGATATAAATGATCATTCGCCCACGTTCAAAAGAAAAAATATGCATTTTGAAATCAGTGAATCAGCTATTTCGGGCGCTCGGTTTACACTGGCTAGTGCCGATGACCCAGATGTAGGCCTTAACGGTTTACAAGAATATACTTTATCTGAAAATGAATATTTCATTTTAAAACAAAACTCTAATGCAGAAGGAAAATCATATGCTGAAATTGTGCTTCAGAAGCCGTTAGACAGAGAAACGAATCCGAAACTTTCTTTAAAGGTCGTAGCAGTAGACGGTGGGACTCCACAGAGATCTGGTACAGTAAATATAGATATCACTGTTCTTGATGCCAATGATAATTCACCTGTGTTTAATCAGTCTGTTTATAGAGCTACTGTAATGGAAAACTCACCTAAAGACACATATGTTACAACTGTAAATGCTACTGATTTGGACTTTGGATCAAATAGTATTGTTGCATATTATTTTTCAGATCTCAGTAGTGGTTTTTCTGACATTTTTCAAATAGACGGAAATACTGGTGTTATTTCAATAAGGGGTATGATTGATTATGAAAAAGAAAAGAAGTACGAACTCAGAGTAGAAGCAAGAGATCAGGGGGGTTTGACTGATTCAAGTAAAGTGATAATTGAAGTCACGGATATAAATGACAACGCCCCTGTAATTAATGTTATGTCATTCACCAGTCCTGTATCAGAGGATTCCCCTCCTGGAACGACTATTGGCATAATAAATGTTAAAGACCTCGATTCAGGTGATAATGGACAAGTAAGCTGTAGAATAGAACAAAACGCACCTTTCAAGGTTAAATCTAATTTACGAAATTACTACACTTTATTAACAGACACTGTGTTAGATCGAGAAAGTGTTTCAGAATATAACATCACTGTAGTTGCCACAGATGCAGGAGTACCCCATCTGTCAACATCCAGAACATTTTATTTGAAACTTTCTGATGTAAATGATAATGTTCCTATTTTCTCAAAAAGCTCTTACAATGCGTTTGTTCCAGAAAATAATTATCCGGGCACTTCTCTTCTCACTGTACGGGCAGAAGATCCAGATGAAAACCAAAATGCCCGAATCTCTTTTATTCTAGCAGATACTAATATCGGTGGATCCCCACTTAGTGAATATGTTTCTATTAATGCAGAAAGTGGAGTGATACACTCTGTACGCTCATTTGATTATGAACAGATTAAGCAGCTGTTTTTTGTGGTCAAAGCTCAGGATGGAGGCTCCCCTCCACTCAGTAGTAATGTGACTGTGAAAATACTGATCCAGGACCAGAACGATAACGCCCCTCAGGTTCTGTATCCAGTCCAGACTGGTGGTTCTCTGGTAGCTGAAATGGTGCCTCGTTCAGCAGATGTGGGCTATCTGGTCACTAAAGTGGTGGCTGTGGATGTGGACTCTGGACAGAATGCCTGGCTCTCCTATAAACTGCAGAAAGCCACAGACAGGGCGCTGTTTGAGGTGGGCTTACAGAATGGAGAAGTAAGAACTATCCGCCAAGTCACTGATAAAGATGCAGTCAAACAAAGACTGAGTGTTATAGTGGAGGACAACGGACAGCCCTGTCGTTCAGCTACAGTCATTGTTAACGTGGCGGTGGCGGACAGCTTTCCTGAAGTGCTGTCTGAGTTCACTGACTTTACACACGACAAGGAGTACAACGACAACCTGACTTTTTACTTAGTGTTGGCTTTGGCTGTAGTTTCCTTCCTCTTCATCACGTGTGTGGTGGTCATTATATCAGTGAAAATCTACAGATGGAGACAGTCTCGCATCCTGTATCACTCCAATCTGCCAGTGATTCCATATTATCCACCACGTTACTCAGACACTTTGGGGACAGGGACTCTCCCACAGGTGTACAACTACGAGGTGTGCAGAACGACTGACTCCAGAAAGAGTGACTGTAAGTTTGGCAGAGCTGGTAGTCAGAACGTGCTGATAATGGACCCCAGTTCAACAGGGACGATGCAGAGGATACAGAGTGAAAAGAACATCCTGGATGAACTAGACTCTCCTCTAGAGGTGAGGTGCAATGTAGGAAATGTTTTCTTTCTTTCTTTCTTTCTTTCTTTCTTTCTTTCTTTCTTTCTTTCTTTCTTTCTTTCTTTCTTTCTTTCTTTCTTTCTTTCTTTCTTTCTTTCTTTCTTTCTTTCTTTCTTTTTGTTTGTTTGTTACATCATTGCAACATGCCGTTTGTTGCCAACCTGAAAATATGGCCCTTGTACTTTTCAGGACCCACGGGTTGGACAGCTCCTGTATAAAGAGCCCTGTGTGTTTTACTTTACTCCCATGTCTCTTTTTTTAATCCCACTATTTCAAAATATTGTTCTCTGCTACAAATAGTAATGTCATTTAATAATAATAATAATAATAATAATAATAATAATAATAATAATAATAATAATAATAATAATAATAATAATAATAATAATAATTTTATTATTATTATTATTATTATTATTATTATTATTATTATTATTATTATTATTATTATTATTATTATTATTATTATTTTCTTTATCATTGAACTATAAACCATTTGGTGTTCGCGTTTTGGACTCTAAGTGACGCTGTTGAACAAGTAAAGGTTGTGTACCGACCCATAATCCCTGCCTCATTCTTGAGTGACACACCATGTATTGCATTAAAAAGGCTTCGTCCAAACAGCAGGGTGAATATTTTGGATAGAGAAAGGACTACTGGGAATCTAGCCTCTTTGACTCTCTTTTCTGCTTCTACCCTTGGTTAACCATATATTTTATTAAACCCGTATTGGACACAGTCATTTTTTTTTTTATTTTTGGAGCTCATTCTCTAACATGGGGAGTCGGCGGTCGTTGTGTAAATGGCCTTTGTATTTTGGACTTCATCGGCTAAGGGTCTTGGTTTTACTTTTCCTCTGCAGTGGTGTTTTGGGTCAGATCCGTTACTCAGTTCCAGAAGAGATGAAGAAAGGATCGCTTATTGGTAATGTGGCACAAGATCTGGGTTTGGATCTGAAAAGAATTCGTTCTGGGCGAGCTCGTATCGTGACTGGAGAAAGCATCCAGTACACTGAGCTGAAGACAGACAAAGGCGTCCTAGTCTTAAATGAGAGAATAGACAGAGAGCAGCTTTGCGGAGATGTAACCCCTTGCAGTTTTAGTTTCGAAATAATTTTAGAAAATCCTGTGGAGCTACATCACATAACGATAGAGGTTTTAGATGTAAATGATCATCCTCCTGTGTTCAAGAAATCAGACATCATATTAGACATAAGTGAATCCGCTAATATCGGTGCAAGGTTTGTGCTTGACAGTGCAGAGGACCCGGATGTTGGCGTGAACGGCCTGCAAAATTATATTCTAACCGCAAATGATAATTTTGTTTTAAAGCAGCATGTTAATCCAGACGGAAGTAAATATGCTGAAATGGTGCTTCAACGACAGTTAGATAGAGAGAATGCACCGCGTCTGTCTTTAAAGCTGATTGCAGTAGATGGAGGAAATCCACAAAGATCCGGTACTGTAAATATAGACATAAATGTTTTAGATGTAAATGACAATGCTCCTATTTTCAACCAGTCAGTTTATAAGGCATCGGTGATAGAAAATGCTGCAATAGGCACAACTATTGTTAATGTTAATGCAACTGATGCAGATAGCGGGACGAATGGTTATATCACGTATTCAATGTCAAATGTAAAAAGCAATATAGCCGAATTATTATCAATAGATCAGGTTTCGGGGGCCTTATTTGTCTCAGGTCCAATCGATTTTGAAAAAGACAAGAAATACGAACTTAGAATAGATGCAAAAGATCAAGGAGGATTAACAGACTCCAGTAAAGTGATAATTGACGTCATCGATGTAAATGACAACGCCCCCGTAATAAATGTAATGTCATTTACTAGTCCTATATCAGAGGACTCCCCTCCCAGTACGACGATAGGGATTGTAAATATTAAGGACCTTGATTCAGGTGAAAATGGACAAGTATCATGTACAATCGAACAAAATTTGCCTTTTAAGATTAAATCGAATTTAAGAAATTACTACACACTTGTAACTGATGCGGCATTAGATCGTGAAACGGTTCCAGAATATAACATCACTGTTGTTGCGACAGACGGGGGAAATCCTCCACTATCAACGAAAAAAGTGTTTAATTTAAAAGTTTCTGATGTGAATGACAACGCTCCAGTATTCTCACAAAGGGTTTACAATGCGTTTGTCACAGAAAATAATTCTCCTGGTCTTTCTCTACTCACGGTTAAAGCTGCAGACTCAGATGAAAATCAAAATGCACGTGTATCATATTTTTTGGATAATTCTGAATTTGAAGGTTCTCAAGTGTCGCACTGCGTCTCAATTAATGCAGAAAGTGGAGTAGTACATGCAGTACGCTCATTTGACTATGAACAAGTAAAGGATTTGAGTTTTGTGGTCAAAGCTCAGGATGGAGGCTCCCCTCCACTCAGTAGTAATGTGACTGTGAAAATACTGATCCAGGACCAGAACGATAACGCCCCTCAGGTTCTGTACCCAGTCCAGACTGGTGGTTCTCTGGTAGCTGAAATGGTGCCTCGTTCAGCAGATGTGGGCTATCTGGTCACTAAAGTGGTGGCTGTGGATGTGGACTCTGGACAGAATGCCTGGCTCTCCTATAAACTGCAGAAAGCCACAGACAGGGCGCTGTTTGAGGTGGGCTTACAGAATGGAGAAGTAAGAACTATCCGCCAAGTCACTGATAAAGATGCAGTCAAACAAAGACTGAGTGTTATAGTGGAGGACAACGGACAGCCCTGTCGTTCAGCTACAGTCATTGTTAACGTGGCGGTGGCGGACAGCTTTCCTGAAGTGCTGTCTGAGTTCACTGACTTTACACACGACAAGGAGTACAACGACAACCTGACTTTTTACTTAGTGTTGGCTTTGGCTGTAGTTTCCTTCCTCTTCATCACGTGTGTGGTGGTCATTATATCAGTGAAAATCTACAGATGGAGACAGTCTCGCATCCTGTATCACTCCAATCTGCCAGTGATTCCATATTATCCACCACGTTACTCAGACACTTTGGGGACAGGGACTCTCCCACACGTGTACAACTACGAGGTGTGCAGGACGACTGACTCCAGAAAGAGTGACTGTAAGTTTGGCAGAGCTGGTAGTCAGAACGTGCTGATAATGGACCCCAGTTCAACAGGGACGATGCAGAGGATACAGAGTGAAAAGAACATCCTGGATGAACCAGACTCTCCTCTAGAGGTGAGCTTTAACATTAGTCATTTTTACAAGTCCTTTAGTTTGTTGCTTCTTGTAAATGTTCAGTGCTGTTTCAGTTCCATCGGTGATGGACAGCTTCATCCACAACTGACTCAGGGACACACAACGTGAATATTGACTTTCATGTTTTGTTGTTATATCATGCACGTTCTTTGTCTGTGTTTTTAAAGAAGTATGTTTGCACTTTTTCTGTCATATCCTTGTTATGTAGAAAGAGACAGAAAATATAATTCCACAATATACGTGTGGCACATTTTCTTTCTTTCTTTCTTTCTTTCTTTCTTTCTTTCTTTCTTTCTTTCTTTCTTTCTTTCTTTCTTTCTTTCTTTCTTTCTCTCTCTCTCTTTCTTCCTGTACAAGTGTTTTGTTGTTATTTCACAGAAGAATACACTTCTGACAGCTTTTGTTATTTCCATTTTGGACTCTAAGAGCCGCTGTTGGTCTACAGAAGGAATTTTGAGGCATTTTAAATGCAGCTCCACCTTCAGTAGTTGTGTATTGCAGGATCTGCGCTACGACACTCCTTCATTTCCACCAGATATTTTAAAACACAGACATCGGGTGTCAGAGAGGATTGTATTTAGAACAGAGGGACGCTGTGGTTTCTTCATTACCTGGATTGTATTCAGTATATTTTCTTGTACACTCAACGAGGCTGTTTTGGAAATATGCCTTTTGTCAACAATGAACGGCAGAATAAATGGCAAGTACGGTCCTTCATCCTTGTTCTTCTCATTGAGGCGACATGTTGTCAGATTCGATACTCTGTTCCGGAGGAGATGAGAAAGGGATCATTTGTAGGAAATGTGGCTGAGGACTTAGGCATCGATGCTAAAAGGTTAAAATCAGGCGGTGCCCGAATTGCTAACGGAGATAATAGCGAATACATCAAGCTGGATGTAGACAAAGGGATTTTGGTTGTCGGAGAAAAAATAGATCGAGAGCAGCTGTGCGGACAAACATCACCCTGTAGCTTGAATTTTGAAATGATTATGACGAATCCAATGCAACTACACAGTGTTATGGTAGAAGTGTTGGATGTTAATGATAATGCACCAGTATTCAAAGAAAAAGAAATGCATTTAGAAATCTTGGAATCCGCTCTTCCCGGCACAGAAATACTGCAACTGACTGCTACAGACCCGGATGTTGGTATCAACTCTCTGCATAGCTATGTTTTACATCCAACAACGCATTTTAATATTAAGAGCATGTCCAGGACGAGTGGTCAAAAATATGCACAGCTGTATCTTTCTAGTGTTTTAGATCGGGAGAAAGAAGAAAAGCTGCTTCTCACTTTAACTGCTGTAGATGGGGGAGAACCACAACGATCAGGGACACTGAAAATACATGTCACTGTCCGAGACACAAATGACAATGCCCCTGTTTTTACACATTCAAGTTTCAAAGCCTCAGTAAAAGAAAATGCTCCGAAAGGAACATTAGTGGTGACATTAAGCGCAAGTGATGCAGACGAAGGTATGAATGGCCGTGTTACATATCACTTCAGTCACATGTCTGGTAATGGTGCTAACGTTTTTGAATTAGATGAAAATAGTGGTGATTTAACTGTAAACGGCCTGATTGATTATGAAGCAAATAAAATGTTTGAGATAGGAGTATTGGCTAAGGACCAGGGTGGACAAAGCACTTCAGCAAATGTAATAATTGATGTAGTTGATGTAAATGATAATGCCCCTGTAATAACACTAACATCTTTTTCTACTGCTATTGCTGAAGACTCTCCTAGTGGAACTACTGTAGCCATCATTAATGTAAAAGATGTAGATTCTGGTAAAAATGGCAAAGTGGTCTGTTCACTTAATGGAAACATTCCTTTTGTAATTCATTCATCTCTAAAGAATTATTATACTGTAGTAACAAATGGTGCTCTTGACAGGGAGCGTAATCCTGATTATAATATTACATTTACAGCTGTGGATGAGGGAAGTCCACCACTATCAACTGACAAGACAATAACACTCAAAGTATCAGACGTTAATGATAATGCTCCAGTATTTGAGCAAACTTATTATGAAGCTGATTTAATAGAAAATAATTCTCCAGGTTTATCGTTGTTTTCTGTTAAAGCACATGATTCTGATTCTGGGCTAAATGCACGAGTATCTTACCTACTTATTAATACTCAGCTAAATGGTAATCCCATATCTACATACATATCTGTTAATGCAGAAACTGGAGCTATACATGCAGTACGATCATTTGACTTTGAGCAAATTAAGACATTAAGTATTTTAGTAAAAGCACAGGATGGGGGTTCTCCACCTTTAAGCAGCAATATTACAGTTAAAATAAATATTCGAGATCAGAACGACAACGCCCCTCAGGTTCTGTACCCAGTCCAGACTGGTGGTTCTCTGGTAGCTGAAATGGTGCCTCGTTCAGCAGATGTGGGCTATCTGGTCACTAAAGTGGTGGCTGTGGATGTGGACTCTGGACAGAATGCCTGGCTCTCCTATAAACTGCAGAAAGCCACAGACAGGGCGCTGTTTGAGGTGGGCTTACAGAATGGAGAAGTAAGAACTATCCGCCAAGTCACTGATAAAGATGCAGTCAAACAAAGACTGAGTGTTATAGTGGAGGACAACGGACAGCCCTGTCGTTCAGCTACAGTCATTGTTAACGTGGCGGTGGCGGACAGCTTTCCTGAAGTGCTGTCTGAGTTCACTGACTTTACACACGACAAGGAGTACAACGACAACCTGACTTTTTACTTAGTCTTGGCTTTGGCTGTAGTTTCCTTCCTCTTCATCACGTGTGTGGTGGTCATTATATCAGTGAAAATCTACAGATGGAGACAGTCTCGCATCCTGTATCACTCCAATCTGCCAGTGATTCCATATTATCCACCACGTTACTCAGACACTTTGGGGACAGGGACTCTCCCACACGTGTACAACTACGAGGTGTGCAGGACGACTGACTCCAGAAAGAGTGACATTAAACCAATGCAGCAAATGAGTCAAAGTTTACTAAGTATGGATGGAGTTGAAAGTGATGCACCACAGATGGACAGGCAACTATCAGGCAACTGCTCCCAAATGTCAACACTGGTAAGTCATTTATTTTTGCAACCCTGCACGGAAAAAGCTCCTTTTCCTCCCCTCACTGGTGTGTTTGCTGTGTTAGTGTCTCTGTCCATGGTTCTGGAATCAGTGGTTAAGTTGTGTGAGTGTTGTGAGTTGATTATTACTCACAGTGAGTGTTCTGTAGTTTCTTCAGTCTGAGTCTTATATATGTCTAAGCATATATTTCCACTACTTCAATAAGAACTTCAACAATTATATGTGCAGATGGAAAACAAATGTTGGAAATATATGATACACAAAGGCATACATACACATGTAAAGAAATAAAAGTAGCCTCTGGAGTTATACGGTCAACAGATTGATCAGTAAATTATATTACTTCCAGTTTTTATCAGCCTAAAACTGAAATGTTTTTTTTGTTTTTTTGTGGATGTGTGCTCCCTTTTTATTCTTAATTTGACATACTGTTGATTATTCATTATAATCATGTGACTTTCAAGAGGAAGTAGCTCAGTTGAAGCTATAAAACAAGGTCATCACTCTTCCATTACATATTTTATGTGGAAGAATGCAAGCATATTTTTCATTAACACTGGTCTAGTTGAATGTGTGATTTATAACATTTAAAACATTTTAAATAAGTTTATAACTTGTGCTGTATATGTGCACATTACATACATTACCGTGGATGGACTCTTGGCGCCGCTGTTGATACATCACTGTTTTGATGAAGCAAACAGTGCAATGTTCCTCCCCTCCATTTCCCCTCCGTCATTTTCTGCTTGAAACGACGATCATCCGGGTGTGTATTTGTGCATTAGTTGTATATTTTTTGTGATAATACACCATTACATTTTCCATATGAGGATTACGTTCATTTTTTTCTATTGAAGGATTACTTCCTGTGCTTGTTTTGGATTTCATGATGGCTTCTATCGCTTTCAGAAGCCGATGGTTTATACTGATGGTTATTCTTTGTCTCTTCACGGTGAGCTCGGTGAGTGGACAGGCTCGGTATTCTGTACCAGAGGAGCAGACAGAAGGGTCTTTCGTTGGAAATATTGCTAAAGACTTAGGCTTGGATGTGTCGCGGCTCATATCAGGAAAAGCTCGTATTATTACTAAAGGAAGCCGACAGTATGTTGATTTAAACCGAGACAAGGGGATGCTTGTTATTAAAGAGCGAATCGACCGAGAGGAGCTGTGTGGAAAGACGACGCCCTGCAGCTTTAGTTTTGAAGTCATTTTAGAAAATCCTATCCAGCTTTATCGTGTAACAGTTGAAGTAACAGACGTAAATGATAATAGTCCATCGTTCCCAAAGGATGAAATCTATTTAAAGATTGTTGAAACCGCTGCATCGGGGACTCGCTTTGCATTAGAAAGCGCAGATGATCCTGATGTTTTAATGAATGATATTCAAAGGTACACGCTTAAACCTTCAGATCATTTTAGTCTGGAAGTACAAAATCAACCGGATGGAGGGAAATTTATTGAAATGGTTCTGAAAACCCCGTTAGATCGAGAGACAGATGAGAGTCACACACTCATCCTGGTCGCTTCAGATGGAGGTACGCCACAGAGATCAGGGACAGCACGTATTCAGATCACTGTATTAGATGCCAATGATAATGCACCAGTCTGTGGTAACAGTGTCTATAAAGCAGATGTCAGAGAAAATTCTGCAGAAGGAACAGTTGTAACCACTGTTAGTGCAACTGACGCAGATAAAGGAATTAATGGTGAGGTGACATTTTCTATAGCTCATGTTGCTAAAGAGGCAAAGGAGCTTTTTGAGGTTAATGATAAATCTGGAGAAATTAAGGTTACAGGTAAACTAGATTTTGAAAAGTCTAAAACATATCAGTTAAATGTCCAGGCTAGTGATCAAGGAGGGTATACAGATACCTGCAAAGTTATCATTCAAGTAATTGATGTGAATGATAACTCCCCGACAATACAGCTAATGTCATTCTCTAACACAATACCAGAGGATTCCCCTCCAGGTACAACTATAGCTGTTATTAATGTGGATGATGAAGACTCAGAGGGAAATGGTGTAGTTAAATGTTCAATTAATTCTGATGTACCCTTCAAAATTGTCTCTTCTTTATCTGGATATTACACTATAGTAACTGATGACACTATAGATAGAGAAGATGTTCCTGAATATAACATCACAGTCACAGTAACTGACCAAGGCTCTCCACCTCTGTCCAGTAGTAAAACAATAAATGTTAAAGTTTCTGACGTGAATGACAGCCCACCTAAATTTGATGAATCAGAATATACAAAGACTGTACCAGAGAATAATTCTCCTGGGTTTTCTGTGTTTGCTGTGCGTGCATCTGATGCAGATTCTGGTCAAAATGCTCGAATTTCATATTTGCTAGAAGAGAGAGAAATAAATGGAGTAGCTCTGTCGTCGTTTGTGTCAGTAAATGCAAACAGCGGTGAAATTGTTGCAGTAAAATCCTTTGATTATGAGCAAATCAAATCGTTTGTATTTAATGTAACTGCTCGTGATGCTGGATCCCCTCCACTCAGCTCTGTAGCTACAATTAAAATACTGATCCAGGACCAGAACGATAACGCCCCTCAGGTTCTGTACCCAGTCCAGACTGGTGGTTCTCTGGTAGCTGAAATGGTGCCTCGTTCAGCAGATGTGGGCTATCTGGTAACTAAAGTGGTGGCTGTGGATGTGGACTCTGGACAGAATGCCTGGCTCTCCTATAAACTGCAGAAAGCCACAGACAGGGCACTGTTTGAGGTGGGCTTACAGAATGGAGAAGTAAGAACTATCCGCCAAGTCACTGATAAAGATGCAGTCAAACAAAGACTGAGTGTTATAGTGGAGGACAACGGACAGCCCTGTCGTTCAGCTACAGTCATTGTTAACGTGGCGGTGGCGGACAGCTTTCCTGAAGTGCTGTCTGAGTTCACTGACTTTACACACGACAAGGAGTACAACGACAACCTGACTTTTTACTTAGTGTTGGCTTTGGCTGTAGTTTCCTTCCTCTTCATCACGTGTGTGGTGGTCATTATATCAGTGAAAATCTACAGATGGAGACAGTCTCGCATCCTGTATCACTCCAATCTGCCAGTGATTCCATATTATCCACCACGTTACTCAGACACTTTGGGGACAGGGACTCTCCCACACGTGTACAACTACGAGGTGTGCAGGACGACTGACTCCAGAAAGAGTGACTGTAAGTTTGGCAGAGCTGGTAGTCAGAACGTGCTGATAATGGACCCCAGTTCAACAGGGACGATGCAGAGGATACAGAGTGAAAAGAACATCCTGGATGAACCAGACTCTCCTCTAGAGGTGAGTTTCCCTCCAGTCATAATATCTAATTAATGTTTGCTTGTATTGAGCAGAACAAGTCTTGTCTCATTGTTTGAACCCGCTTTATCCTCAGTAGGGTCACAGGAGTCACTGAGGGCCTAATCCAGCCACAATGGGTGAAGGCAGTGTACATTCTGTATGAGTCAACAGTTTATAGCAGGGCTGAACATATATAGACAAACAGTCACTCTCACATTTACACCTATGGGCAATTTAGATTAACCAATTAAGTTATTAGTGCATGTGTTTGGATGGTGGGAGGAAACCAAAATATCTGGAAAAAAAACCCAAGCAGACACAGGGATAACATGCAGAATTCTTTTTTTTCTGTTTTTGTTTGTTGTTTTTTTCATGGAATTTTTTTTAAAAAACTTGTTGCCGCAATTTTCAAAATGAATTTGGAAAATGAAATTGTGTTTTAGTATCTTAATAGTTTATGAAAACATAATTTTCTGTCTTTTTTATTTAGGTGTAGCTATTTAAATCATTTTAATAGTGCCTTAGGTGTCAGTGGATCACGTGTTTAGCTAAATATTCTATCCCCATTTTAGAAATACAAATGATGGAGTTTCACTGATAGGGTGTTGAATGTGCTTTTTGATATAATTATATCAATATTATTGTGAAATAGGAGCTATATGTGTTATGATGGGTGGTGGAATGTATGTTTTTTTTATCATTCCATTAAAACCAATCCACAAATTCTCCTCTTACATGCAGGAGATAAAATAATTAAATATTATTCGACATCATTTGTTCTATTTTAGTTATTCTATTTTATTTGTTTTATTTTAGTCATTCTTTTTTACTGTATTTTTCTATTTATTGTCTCCTGGGTCTCTTGACAGTTTTCTCATAGGGTGTTTTTTTATCTTACATATTGTCTGTATGTGCAGACTTTTAGCTTTTTATAGAAATTTATGATTGATCTGTGTTTCTGTTTTTATTGAACCCATGAGCAACCACACAACAGTTCCTATGTGTTATCCACAAATGGCAATAAACTTCTTGAATCTTGAATGAAATAAGTCAAAAACTTAATTGCTTGTCACTTGATATGATTTGATGTGGTTTTATTGTCCTCTGGAATGACAGTTCCTCCTTTCTGCTGATATTCCTATGTTGCTGATATTCATAGTTTGGACAGTAAGGGACGCTGTTGATCAGTCAAATAACTGTTCAGATTCAGTTCTGTGGAGGCACAACCCTCTTTCTTCCTTTTAAGCAGCAGCAAATACAAACTGTGTGTGTCATCAGCCTGAGCACAGCTACGGGTTCATATTCAGAGTGAGGATTTAACAATCAGATGATTTTTCGATTAATGCAGTGAAGCCTGTTTTTTGTGTGGATTATAAATAGCATATTTTGGGATTTTTCTCATCGATGGCGTTTGGAAAGGACACCGCTCCGTCCCTTCAATGGCGTGTCTCATGCAGATCCATATTGTCGTTTCTGGTGTTTTTTTCGTCTTTCAGTCACATTGCTTTTGGCCAAATCAGGTATACAGTCCCAGAAGAGATGAAACAAGGGTCACTTATCGGTAATGTGGCCCAAGATCTCGGTTTAGATTTGCAAAGGCTCCGTTCTGGTCGTGCCCGCATCGTTACCAGTCAAAGCGTCCACTACACTGAGCTCAAAACAGACAAAGGCATCTTAGTCGTCAACGAGAGAATGGACCGGGAGCAGCTCTGCGGAGACGTAACACCGTGCAGTTTCAGCTTTGAGGTGATTTTAGAAAACCCCATGGAGTTGCACCGAATAACAGTGGAAATAACTGATATAAATGACAACTCCCCGATTTTTAAAAAGGATGAAATTAAATTTGAAATAAGCGAATCTGCAACTCTAGGATCGCGCTTTTTATTACCCACCGCCGAAGACGCGGATGTGGGAAATAATGGACTTCAGAAATACATACTATCTACTAATGATATATTTGGTTTAAAGCAGTATTCAAGTCCCGATGGCCGAAAATATGCTGAGATGATTTTACAGAAGGCGTTAGACAGAGAAAGCCAACCTAGGATAGCCTTAAAGCTCATAGCTGTTGACGGTGGAACTCCGCATAGATCTGGTACAGTAAATATAATTATTACAGTACTTGACATTAATGATAATCCTCCGATTTTTAACCAGACTCTTTATAGAGCTACTGTTTCCGAAAATGCGTCAAAAGGCACCTATATCACAACATTGAATGCCAGTGATGCAGACAGCGGATCAAATGGCCTCATCAGCTATAGATTTTCGAACATGAAGGAACAGCTTGCTGATATATTTCACTTAGATGAAACTGCAGGTGTAGTAACACTTGTGGGGCAAATAGATCACGAAAAAAACAAAAAATATGAAATTATGATTGAAGCTGTGGATCAAGGAGGACTAACTGATTCAAGTAAGTTGTTAATTGAGATTGTAGACGTCAATGATAATGCACCTGCAATAAATGTCATGTCTTTCTCTAGTCCTGTACCAGAGGATTCTGCCTCAGGTACAACAGTGGCAATAATTAATGTGAATGATGCAGATTCTGAACAAAATGGAAGAATTATATGTACCACAGACAGCAGCCTCCCATTTAAAATAAAATCAACATTAACTAATTACTATGCATTAGTTACAGACTCAGCTTTTGATAGAGAACATGTATCAGAATATAACATAACTGTTAAAGCTATAGATTCTGGATCACCTCCTCTATCAAGCACAGTCGTGTTACATCTGAAAATATCTGATGTAAATGATAACCCTCCGTCATTTGATAAAGCTCAATATGTTGCACAAGTCACAGAAAACAATTCTCCTGGAATGGCAATATTTTCAGTCAAAGCACGAGACTTGGATTGGAATCAAAATGCAAAAATATCCTACTTTCTTGAAGACACACAGATTAATGGTAGTCCGGCCTCTTCGTACCTGTCTATAAATACTGAAACTGGAGCTATTCATGCAGTGCGCTCGTTTGACTATGAACAACTTAAAGAACTTCATATTGTGGTCAAAGCTCAGGATGGAGGCTCCCCTCCACTTAGTAGTAATGTGACTGTGAAAATACTGATCCAGGACCAGAACGATAACGCCCCTCAGGTTCTGTACCCAGTCCAGACTGGTGGTTCTCTGGTAGCTGAAATGGTGCCTCGTTCAGCAGATGTGGGCTATCTGGTCACTAAAGTGGTGGCTGTGGATGTGGACTCTGGACAGAATGCCTGGCTCTCCTATAAACTGCAGAAAGCCACAGACAGGGCGCTGTTTGAGGTGGGCTTACAGAATGGAGAAGTAAGAACTATCCGCCAAGTCACTGATAAAGATGCAGTCAAACAAAGACTGAGTGTTATAGTGGAGGACAACGGACAGCCCTGTCGTTCAGCTACAGTCATTGTTAACGTGGCGGTGGCGGACAGCTTTCCTGAAGTGCTGTCTGAGTTCACTGACTTTACACACGACAAGGAGTACAACGACAACCTGACTTTTTACTTAGTGTTGGCTTTGGCTGTAGTTTCCTTCCTCTTCATCACGTGTGTGGTGGTCATTATATCAGTGAAAATCTACAGATGGAGACAGTCTCGCATCCTGTATCACTCCAATCTGCCAGTGATTCCATATTATCCACCACGTTACTCAGACACTTTGGGGACAGGGACTCTCCCACACGTGTACAACTACGAGGTGTGCAGGACGACTGACTCCAGAAAGAGTGACTGTAAGTTTGGCAGAGCTGGTAGTCAGAACGTGCTGATAATGGACCCCAGTTCAACAGGGACGATGCAGAGGATACAGAGTGAAAAGAACATCCTGGATGAACCAGACTCTCCTCTAGAGGTTGGTTTTTCATTCTTTTACATGTGTTGTGCTTTCTAATGAAATGTGTAAACCATTATAGTTTCATGGGTAATATATTAACTGGGTTTTTTGTATCTTTTAGTTAAGGTTCAAATTCATATATGTGCACAACAAATGAAAAACAGATTATTCAATCAGTTAAAGGGGCATTACTTTCACCAAATTGAAAAGTTATGTTTTCTACTGTATATTATATCTTAATTAAAAAATAATTAATTTACTAATTTACTAATTTACTAATTTACTAATTTAATAATTTAATAATTTAATAATTTAATAATTGTGACATGCATATTATCCTCACTGTACATAAATGTAGTATTTTTGTTTAAGAGATACGCCTACACTGAAAAAAAAAGTTCTTTGAATTTACTTGATTTTAATGTGTACATCGGTCCCACACAATTAGAATAAGTAAGACCAACACAACTTTGCTCTTTCTTCTAAATTAATAATTTCTTGTCAAACCAACTCATTTCAATCACGTTAATTTTTTTAACAGAATCATGTTGATTTAATGTATTAAAAGTTCAAAATGTAAACCCTATTTATTGTGTTATGTGAAAATGATTCCATCATGTTCAAGATACCCAATTCGTAACTGTAATCCAAACTTGATTTTAAATGCAATTATTTAAAAATTTATTGGGTACCTTTATAGTGTTTTAATTATATCCTATGAAGACTTGCTGAAGCTCACTGTCAAACTGCATTTCTAAATCAGTGATTTCAAGTCAACGTGTGCTGATGTTAAATGTTAAAACTGTCTGGCATTCACACAAAGACACAGGCGTCACAAAAAAATACTGTATTTTAACATTCTCTTGCCAATAACTGACACATTAGACAGTTTTATCCAGCATCAAATACAGGTATTGGAACTTATATAGCAAGTGTTCATATTTCAACAGTGGATTGTAAAACAAGAAATGTTTTAAGGGTAACATACAGCATATGATTCTATCAGTGAATCATCACAGAAAGCAACTTTTACAAAAAGTAGGATTCACCAAATCCTAGAACAAACAGTACAGTATATCAGGAACATGAAGATATGTGTGTGTGTGTGTGTGTATATATATATATGTACATACACACACACACACACACACACACATAACCTTTCAACTGTTTCAGCAGTAGATTGTAAAACAAGAAATGTTTTAAGGTAACAGATATGAATACGATTCTGTCAGTGAATCACAGGATTTACCAAATCTTAGTCTGTAGAAACATAGACTGCACATCAAGAGTATATCAAGAACATGCATGAATATATATATATATAAAAATTTTTTTTTTTTTAATTACCCCCCCCAACAGAGTACAAACAAAATATTTCTGTTACTTCTGGTGCTCTCACCTTTCAGTGAAACAGTCTGTTTTTCAGGACAAGTGCCTTGTTAGACAGTTTATCTCCATTGAGTTCCATTATAATTTTTTGGATTACCTCAAAGGTGTAGCGGAGGTTTGGAGGATAGCTCAGGTTGAGCGCATACATAAGGCCAAAGAGCATGGCCACAGCCAATGCCACATTGTCCAGATCCTGCAACACCTTGACACCTTCAAGGACAATTCCAATGTCCTCTGTCTCTGCACTTGAAGCTTCTTTCTGGATATATATCCCTACTGTGGTGTCTTCAATGGCGTCATTCATTGACTCTTCATCCATGCCCTGTACCAAAATACAGGGGTGGACAAAGCAAGTAAGGCAAAGAAAACCAACAATTGATATCCATGACTCACATACACATGTATACATACCACATATTCCTGGACCAGGTTTTCTGGATCTTCACCCATGTAGATGCAGACTCCTTTAATAATGCACTCGCGGCTGGCATCTACACCGTCACTCTAAAAAGAGTTTTTTGTATTGTCATTTGAATTCTGCCCTTCCAGTAATTATAATACTACACAATTATAGGTGAAATGTAAATCAATCAAAAATTCTCAAATGTAAGGCTCAGATTAGCAGAACAAGATTACTTACTTATGACAAATTCAATAAGTTATTCTTAAACAAAAAAAAATTGACCTGACCAAAAGCTCCATAGCATTGTCAAAATTAGTTATGACCACTTACTTCAGCCATTTTTAGAATTCCTGCTTTGAGTCTTTGTCCTACTTGACCTCCTCTTTTTTGAAACAGCCTTGAAAGGTTCTCAGAATAGATGTCCAGCTGAGACAAAAACTTGGACTGTAGTGGGACGGTGGTGATTCTTTTGAATTCAGTGTTTATCTGTGAAAATATATACAAAGAAATTAGGTTAAACTTGTCAGGAAAAAAACCATAATGCCATAAAAATCATTAAGATGACAGGTAGACACATTTGCTGTCTTTAACCTGTGATAACAAGTATGTATTAGTAGTAATTCAAATAAAAAAAGTCACAATAAGCTCAAAAAGCAACAACAGAAGGCAAGAGAACAGCACTTACCCCTACAGATCTCTGTGAATAAGCACATAGAATGGAGGACCTATAGAGGAAAACATTAGAAAAACATAATTGAGTTTAACGTGGATGCATTTAATTGAAACACAAAAATAAACAGACCAGTATAATTATTACTGCTTAGTACAGTCAAATACTCTAAATATTTTGAACTTTAACTCACAAGCTGTCTTACATCTTACCCACTTAGTTTTGTATACAAATGCCATACTCGCACAGTGAATCTCTGCAGACATGCTAACCTCTGAGTAAACCTCACATAACTAGAAAAGCACTCAAGAGAGCACAGACCTCCACCAGAATTTATTTTCTATCGATACCAAAATCACATGTTACTCTTACTTTCCTGGACATTCTGGGGAAATGTAATCAAAATCCGCCCATAACTGTTTGAGTTATATTGCGCGCGCGTGCGCGCACACACACACACACACACACACACACACACACACACACACACGGTTGGATTCCATCACCTCCGCTGGTGGAGGTAATAATGTTTATTTGTAAGTAGTATAATTTTACACCGTTATCAGCGACAGCGTCGTGTGCTCTGACAGAACCCATCACACATTCTCTGGTTGAATCTAGACAAGCTAGCACACGGTTTTGCTGCTGTTAGCAAGAAAATTGACAAGCTAAAATGTCTGTATAATACATCAACACTAAACGCGCCGTTCAAACCATTGCAGTGCCGAAAAAAATGTCCAGCATTTCATAGTCAACATGAATAAACTTACCTTTTCTCTATTGGAGTCCTGGGATTGAGCCACTGGAGACCGCCGAATGTTCCCGCTTGAAAAACACAATATCCACTGCTGCTGCCGAAATTAGGTCAGTTTGTTTTGGGCGCGGTTTTTGAATGAATTCCGGTTATGACGATACTTGATTACGTTGTATTGATTCGTTCAATTGGATCACTTTCAATCAACACAAGAGAAACGAGAATGTTTAACAATCTCTACAAACACATGGGGAGTACTTGTTTGAATAATGTTCAGAGAGGAAACATGAATAAATTGCGTTGCATATACTAGCATAATTTCTGTAAATTCAAAGACCCGGTGTTCCCTTTTTTTTCAGTGTATCGTTGTGATACCTTAGTTCATAAAAGGAGCTTTCTTACCTTTTATAGTTCCTATAACCCTATAACGTAAGTGATTGGAAGACCCGAGACCACGCCTATATCCGCATTTTGCAGGCCCGCTATCTTTAAAACCATCTGTGTAGACTCAGCTGTTTGAAAAAAACATCGGAGAAAGCGTGTCATGAATGGACCGACGACAACCCAAAAACAGGATTAATATTGCAGTTGTTTAAAATTATGACATTAACATATGTTGTAGGTAGTACTACCTGCCTCTGGATTCATCGTCTCCTAACTCTCTTTGTAAACTCCTAAATTCTTGAGGGTGTATTTGACAATAATTAATAACATTCCCGCGATACAGAACATAAATGATGTGGTCTCCTCATTCTCTATCCTGGTTTATAGTAGCACTGTTTTGTACTTCCTTGTGTGATTGTTGAATTTAGTACTTAATGAATACATCACTGTGGTGGACGTTAGTGTTACATTTGTCCTCCCATAGTTTCTACTGCCCTGTCAGAATGCAAACCTAGAGGTTCCTTAGGAAGAAGTATTTAGTACCTACTGCTCTGTGGAAGCGCCGATGGATTGCAATGGTGACTAAGCGTGTGCGTGCGTGTGTGCGTGTGTGCGTACGTGCGTGTCTGTGCGTGTGTGTGTGTGTGTGTGTGTGTGCGAGAGAGAGAGGGGGGGGGGTAGAGCATCTTCATTAGAGGGACACAAATCCTTCTCTTTCCCGTAGAATGATGGTTACTTTCAGCACCAGGGACAGCGCACTGTCACTTGCTTGTGACTGAGAGACACACACACACACACACAGAGAGAGCGAGAGAGAGAGAGCGAGAGAGAGAGAGCGAGAGAGAGAGAGCGAGCATTTTCATTAGAGGGACAAAATGCTCTTTGACATATATAATTTTCTGTTCAGTATGACGTTCTATGTTCTAATATGTTCAAATAGATGCTGTTTACTAATGCCACACATTCATATATTAAAATATGAACATATTTGAATAGATTTTCTCTCATACAGGGCTGATAGGTCTCTGTAGTGTGTAGTTCAATGCTTTCGACTCACAGGGACGCTGTTGACCATGCTGATGATATTTCAGGGATTCTTTGCAGATGTTCCTCCCCCACCAAATGCTATAGAGACGAAGGGAAAACGGAGAATGACGTTTTGAAACGGAGATATAATTTAACACGGAAAAGACGGTCAGACCATCCATATAATCAGAACACGGATTGTGGATTAATTTTCTCTCATGTCCATGTAAACATTATTTTACTGGATAACGGATGGAATATCAGTATTTTATGGACTGAAGGATGTCGGGCAGAACAATGAAACGGCAAGTACTGTTGGTTGTGTCGCTCGTTTGCCTCAGCTCAGTTTGGGGGCAAGTCACCTATTCTATTCCCGAGGAAATGCAAACGGGATCCGTAGTCGGGAACATAGCTCAGGATTTGGGTTTAGATCTCAAAAGACTGAAGTCAGGGAAAGCTCGTATATATACAGGAGAGGGCACGGAATACATCGCGCTAAATGCAGAAAGGGGAGTTCTCACCGTCAAAGAGAGGATAGACAGAGAAGCGCTGTGCGGACAGACGACGCCCTGTGCTCTGGCTTTTCAGATAATTCTGCAGAACCCCATGCAATTTTATAGCATTACTGTTGAAATAACAGATATTAATGATAGCGCTCCAACATTTAAAAATAATGAGATTAAATTTGAGATAAGTGAATTGGCTCACATTGGATCAAAATATGTTTTAGAAAAAGCTGTTGACTCCGATGTCGGTGTAAACGGGCTGCAAGGATATTCACTGAGTTCAAACGACATTTTCGCTTTGAACCCTTATAAAATCGGCTCTAATAGAAACTTGGAAATGGTTTTAAAGAAGCCCCTTGATCGAGAAAAACAAGACCGACTGGCTTTAGTATTGACTGCTGTAGACGGTGGCAGTCCACAGTTATCTGGAACAATACAAATTACAGTATCTGTACTGGACGCAAATGATAATGCACCCATTTGTACTCAGACAGAGTTTAGGTCAAACGTGAAAGAAGACTCTGTGAAAGGAACCACTCTTGCGATAGTGAGTGCAAAAGACGCAGATGAGGGTCCACACGGACAAATAAAATATTCACTTTCTAATGTTCCAGATGGTGCTTTTGGAATGTTTGATGTAGACGAAGAAAAAGGTGTAGTTACCTTAACTGGAAAACTCGATTATGAAAAGTTTAAGTATTATGAGATAGATATACAGGCAGCAGATGGAGGTGGTAACTCTGACGTGTGCAAGGTTATAATTGAGGTTCTGGACACCAACGATAACCCACCAGCTGTCAATATTATGTCAACAGCAACAAGTATATCTGAAGATGTAAAACCAGGCACAGTTCTGACAATGATTAATGTGCAGGATCCAGACTCAGATGATAATGGTAGGGTTCACTGCACATTAGATGAATACAGTCATTTTAAAATCAAGTCAACTTCAAATAATTTCTTTACTTTACTAACAGAAGGTGAATTAGACAGAGAAACAGCATCTGATTATAATATAACAGTGACCTGCTCTGATGAAGGAGTACCCTCCCTCTCCAGCAGTGTCACTCTCACCTTACAGATCTCTGATGTAAATGATAACCCTCCTGTCTTTGAGAGGAGCTCATATGAGGCCTACATTATAGAAAACAACACACCAGGAGTTTCTATATTCACAGTAAAAGCCACAGACTCTGACTGGAACCAGAATGCTCGTGTTTCTTACATACTGGAGGACTCCTCTGTTAACGGAGTGTCAGTCTCCTCATATGTGTCCGTTAGTGCTGATAGTGGAGTCATCCATGCAGTGCGTTCTTTTGACTATGAACAGATCAAGGATTTCCAGTTCAGGGTCAAAGCTCAGGACGGAGGCTCCCCTCCACTCAGTAGTAATGTGACTGTGAAAATACTGATCCAGGACCAGAACGACAACGCCCCTCAGGTTCTGTACCCAGTCCAGACTGGTGGTTCTCTGGTAGCTGAAATGGTGCCTCGTTCAGCAGATGTGGGCTATCTGGTCACCAAAGTGGTGGCTGTGGATGTGGACTCTGGACAGAATGCCTGGCTCTCCTATAAACTGCAGAAAGCCACAGACAGGGCACTGTTTGAGGTGGGCTTACAGAATGGAGAAGTAAGAACTATCCGCCAAGTCACTGATAAAGATGCAGTCAAACAAAGACTGAGTGTTATAGTGGAGGACAACGGACAGCCCTGTCGTTCAGCTACAGTCATTGTTAACGTGGCGGTGGCGGACAGCTTTCCTGAAGTGCTGTCTGAGTTCACTGACTTTACACACGACAAGGAGTACAACGACAACCTGACTTTTTACTTAGTGTTGGCTTTGGCTGTAGTTTCCTTCCTCTTCATCACGTGTGTGGTGGTCATTATATCAGTGAAAATCTACAGATGGAGACAGTCTCGCATCCTGTATCACTCCAATCTGCCAGTGATTCCATATTATCCACCACGTTACTCAGACACTTTGGGGACAGGGACTCTCCCACACGTGTACAACTACGAGGTGTGCAGGACGACTGACTCCAGAAAGAGTGACTGTAAGTTTGGCAGAGCTGGTAGTCAGAACGTGCTGATAATGGACCCCAGTTCAACAGGGACGATGCAGAGGATACAGAGTGAAAAGAACATCCTGGATGAACCAGACTCTCCTCTAGAGGTGAGTTTTGTAGAAATAGTAAAAAACAATCAATGCATATGAACTTTCATTCATTAGTACATGTGATAATTCTGTATTCTACAATGATTCCTCAGTGTATGAATGCGACCTATATGTTTCGCATGTTATTTTTACATTTCACTTCCTCCAATCATCTGAAAGAGATGATTGTTTGGAGCCGTTATAATATTTTGAAAATTGGAATGAAAAGTTTCAGCAATGTGAGCAGACAGTTGTGTGTGAGTTTTGTTTATTTTAGTTTATTTATTTATATATATTTTAGAATGGCTAATGAGTGGTCACACATGACAAAAGGTAATTTAGTTCATGAATTATGGACAATGTTAAAGGTGTGAATTTTGTGTTAAAATATTAAATATTCAGCGTTGATTAGTAGCAAGTTTCACTTGAAATCAGTTCATAAAACAGCTTACATATGAAGTTTTTTTTCTGGGTTTACTTTTTAAAGAAATTAGTTATTTCATTAGCACTAATTAGGTTTTTTACTCTAGCCTGTGTGTGCATCTAAAAGACAGAATAACGAAGAGAAAACACTTGTTTTAATTCATATAAGCTGTAACACTTTTCATAATTGTAACGTAAATCATGAGAACTCGTGTTTTTTTTTTCATGCCCATAGCCAACTCAGTTTAAAAAAAAGAGAGAAAACAGAGCAGAGTTAAATAGACTAAATTATTTTGGGGCCACATCTACAAATATAGATCTGCTGGTCAGAGGATCCAGTCATTTCCTTTCAGTCATTCTTTGTATTGCGTAGTTCTTCACTGTGGACTCTTAGGGCCGCTGTTGACCAGTCTGTGTTATTGGAGCAGATTGAATAAGCAGTACCTCCCCCACCATCACGATTAGAAAGAAAGAAGAGCAAAAGGAAGCATAAAGAATACACCAAGCGGAGTAAAAAAATACAACTGTTTTGTTTTATTGCGTTTATTTTATCGGTGTTTGTGTGACTACACCCAATCCAACTGCGGAAGGATTTTTACACTGACAGAACGTTCCAGATACAGGAGGATTATTTCTCTTTTTTATGGTTTACACTAAATGGTCACGACGGACGGAACAATGAGACTGCGAGGGTTGCTGTTGATCTCCCTTTTCTATATTACTACATCAGTTTCTGGACAGGTCAGCTATTCTATACCGGAGGAAATGCCTAAAGGATCTTTTGTTGGTGATATCGCACAAGATTTAGGTTTGGATGTGAAACGACTGAGAGCGGGAAAAGGTCGCATTTACACCGGTGACAATGCAGAATACATCGAGTTAAATAAAGAGAGGGGGGTCCTTGTTGTTAAGCAGCGGATTGACAGAGAGGAAATCTGCGCACACACGTCGCCCTGTGCTTTGCATTTGCAGGTGATTTTAGAAAATCCAATGGAATTTTATAGCATTACAGTTGAGGTCACAGATGTAAATGACAACGCCCCTGTTTTTAAAACTGGTGAGATGAAATTCAGAATTAGTGAGTCAGCGGTCACAGGCGCAGTGTTCTTATTACAACAAGCAATAGATCTAGATGTCGGTATTAATGGACTTCAAAATTATTTATTGAAACCAACCGATAACTTTGCTCTGAGGCTACAAAGTCAAGTTGATGGAAGCAAAATGGTGGAAATGGTTTTACAGAAACCTTTAGATCGAGAAAAGCGAGATAGACTTTCCCTTGTATTAACAGCATTAGACGGTGGTGAACCGCAGCTATCAGGGACTGTTCAAATCCATATCACTGTGCTGGATATTAATGATAATGCTCCAGTTTTTGCACAGAAAATATATAAGTCTACCATAAAGGAAAATTCACTTCCGGGTGCACAAGTAGTGTCTGTTAGTGCTTCAGACTCAGATGAAGGATCTAATGGTAAGATATCTTACACAATATTAAATCTACTTGATAATGTAGCTGAATTATTTGAAATAAATAAAGAGACAGGAGAGGTTAGACTAATAGGAAACACTGACTATGAAAAGAAACGACAATATCAAATAAATGTCCAGGCCAGTGATGAAGGTGGATTAACTGATACCTGTAAAATTATTGTAGACATAACTGACACAAATGACAATATGCCTGCAATAAACGTTATGTCAAAGTCCAGTGACATAAAAGAAGACATACAGCCTGGGACTGTTGTGACAATGATAAATATTCAAGATTCAGACTCAGGGAAAAATGGAAAAGTTAATTGTTACATGAATGAAAATATTCCATTCTCAATCTCATCAACGTCAAATAATTTCTTCAGTTTGAAAACAGATGGTGAATTAGACAGAGAAAGATCATCTGATTATAATATAACAGTGACCTGCTCTGATGAAGGAGTACCCTCCCTCTCCAGCAGTGTCACTCTCACCTTACAGATCTCTGATGTAAATGATAACCCTCCTGTCTTTGAGAGGAGCTCATATGAGGCCTACATTATAGAAAACAACACACCAGGAGTTTCTATATTCACAGTAAAAGCCACAGACTCTGACTGGAACCAGAATGCTCGTGTTTCTTACATACTGGAGGACTCCTCTGTTAACGGAGTGTCCATCTCCTCATATGTGTCCGTTAGTGCTGATAGTGGAGTCATCCATGCAGTGCGTTCTTTTGACTACGAACAGATCAAGGATTTCCAGTTCAGGGTCAAAGCTCAGGATGGAGGCTCCCCTCCACTCAGTAGTAATGTGACTGTGAAAATACTGATCCAGGACCAGAACGATAACGCCCCTCAGGTTCTGTACCCAGTCCAAACTGGTGGTTCTCTGGTAGCTGAAATGGTGCCTCGTTCAGCAGATGTGGGCTATCTGGTCACTAAAGTGGTGGCTGTGGATGTGGACTCTGGACAGAATGCCTGGCTCTCCTATAAACTGCAGAAAGCCACAGACAGGGCGCTGTTTGAGGTGGGCTTACAGAATGGAGAAGTAAGAACTATCCGCCAAGTCACTGATAAAGATGCAGTCAAACAAAGACTGAGTGTTATAGTGGAGGACAACGGACAGCCCTGTCGTTCAGCTACAGTCATTGTTAACGTGGCGGTGGCGGACAGCTTTCCTGAAGTGCTGTCTGAGTTCACTGACTTTACACACGACAAGGAGTACAACGACAACCTGACTTTTTACTTAGTGTTGGCTTTGGCTGTAGTTTCCTTCCTCTTCATCACGTGTGTGGTGGTCATTATATCAGTGAAAATCTACAGATGGAGACAGTCTCGCATCCTGTATCACTCCAATCTGCCAGTGATTCCATATTATCCACCACGTTACTCAGACACTTTGGGGACAGGGACTCTCCCACACGTGTACAACTACGAGGTGTGCAGGACCACTGACTCCAGAAAGAGTGACTGTAAGTTTGGCAGAGCTGGTAGTCAGAACGTGCTGATAATGGACCCCAGTTCAACAGGGACGATGCAGAGGATACAGAGTGAAAAGAACATCCTGGATGAACCAGACTCTCCTCTAGAGGTGAGATTCAAAGCATGAAGTATATTCAGTTTCTTTTAAAACATTGTTGCAATGTTTTACACAATTTGCTGTGACTCGTATATATTTCAGTACCACAGGGTGGACAGCTCATCTGTAAAGAGACCTATTTGTGTTTTACTGAAGTTACTCATTACAGTTTTCAGAAATTCTACCATTTTTAAATAGTGTTCTGTATTATTATTATTATTATTATTATTATTATTATTATTATTATTATTATTATTATTATTATTAGTAGTAGTAGTAGTAGTAGTAGTAGTAGTAGTAGTAGTAGTAGTAGTAGTAGTAGTAGTAGTAGTAGTAGTAGTAGTAGTAGTAGTAGTAGTAGTAATAGTAGTAGTAGTAGTATCCTGGATCAATCACACTGTCCTGTAGAGGATGGTTATTCAACTTAAAATATAAATGGCTGTAGTTTCTTGTCTTGTGTTGATTCATAGGATGTTGTACATAAACATTTTCACTTTTGTTGTGATTCATACAAGTCAATACCATCTATAGTTAACTAGATTACATTTCCAACTCCCTTTCCTTCTAACCCTTTCAACATGTTCATGTTTAAATAATAGTTCAGCATTATGGACAGGTAGTATAGATCTTAACCCTTCTACACCATTTATTTACATTTACAAGCATTTATTCGATTTAATTTTAAAGTGATAAATCCACAGACCTGTCAGGTAGTGATAACCTGAAGCTAAACTTCACTTACACACATGTTTTGTATTATTTTTCTTTTTTCATTAATGCATTCACTAATTCATGTGAATACTTGCATTAAACTTGTTCTTAGACAATAGTGCTGAGAAATGTACATACGACGTCACATCAGTGAAATGTAATCACACACACACACACACACACACACACACATACACGCACACACACACACACACACACACACACATACACCACTTCAACTTCTACATGTAGTTCTGTGCAGTGAACAGAGAGGGACGCTGTTGACCATCGAGTTGCTTACACGTTTATTAGAGTACCACCCTTATACTTCAACATTTTATTCTGGGAAACAGTAGCAGAGATGATAGTTAACAGCCAGGACAGACCCACTGCGTCCCTTTGTTCACAGGACTAAATTCGCAGATTTCCTGAACAGGATCAGACCCTGGTGCTTGGAACGGTCTATTTTCTTTTGTCATTTTTGCCTTCAATTTGATCGAAACGATGGGATGGAAAGGGATGTTGTTTAATCTGATGCTTTTTCTGGATGCAGTACACGGACAGGTCAGCTACTCTATTCCAGAGGAGATGTCAAAAGGGGCAATGATCGGTAATATTGCTCAGGATTTAGGCATAAGTAAAGAAAGACTGAAATCTGGTAAAGCTCGAATATATACGGGGAATACGGAAGAGTATATCGAGCTGAAAAGAGAAAAAGGAGTCCTCCTTATTAAGGACAGGATCGACAGAGAATCCCTCTGCGGACAAACAATGCCTTGCGCACTTGATTTTCAGATGATTCTCGAAAATCCAATGGAGTTTTATACAGTTACTGTCGAAATTACGGATGTAAACGATAACCCACCGACATTTGAAAAGAGTGAAATGAAACATGAAATTGCCGAATCGGCCCTTATAGGAGCTCGGTTCCTTTTAGACAAAGCTATAGACGATGATGTAGGTATTAATGGTCTGAGCAGCTACACCCTTAAACCGAGTGATCATTTTGCATTGAAAACGATTACACGAGGAGATGGGAATAAGCATGTGGAGATGGTTTTACAAAAACCATTAGACAGAGAGAAAATTGAACATTTATCATTAATTTTAATCGCTGTTGACGGTGGTGAACCACAGCTCTCAGGGACAATGCAGATTGACATAACTGTATTAGATGTAAATGACAATGCCCCGGTTTGTTCAAATCCCGAATACAAGGCAAGTGTTACAGAAAATGCTCCACTTGGTACTGGAATAACTACAGTAACAGCCACAGACAGTGATAAAGGAAATAATGGTAAAGTAACATATGCTATTCCAAAATCTATGGCAGCAAATATCTTTCAAATCGACTCTGACAGCGGAGTATTAACGTTAATTGGGAACATAGATTATGAAAAAAGGAGAATTTATGAGGTAGACGTCCAGGTATCCGATCAGGGAGGTTTGTCTGATGCATGTAAAGTTTTTGTAGACGTGACAGACGTAAATGACAACTCTCCAAATATTAACATAATGTCTAAATCTAACACCGTGTCGGAGAATGTTAAACATGGGACGGTTGTAACAATGCTTAATGTACAAGATCTGGACTCAAATGACAACGGTAAGGTCACGTGTATTTTGAATGAAAATATTCCTTTTGCCATTAAGACAACAATAAATAATTTTATTACGATTGTCACTGACAGTGACTTAGACAGAGAGAGATCTTCTGAGTATAATATAACAGTGACCTGCTCTGATGAAGGAGTACCCTCCCTCTCCAGCAGTGTCACTCTCACCTTACAGATCTCTGATGTAAATGATAACCCTCCTGTCTTTGAGAGGAGCTCATATGAGGCCTACATTATAGAAAACAACACACCAGGAGTTTCTATATTCACAGTAAAAGCCACAGACTCTGACTGGAACCAGAATGCTCGTGTTTCTTACATACTGGAGGACTCCTCTGTTAACGGAGTGTCAGTCTCCTCATATGTGTCCGTTAGTGCTGATAGTGGAGTCATCCATGCAGTGCGTTCTTTTGACTACGAACAGATCAAGGATTTCCAGTTCAGGGTCAAAGCTCAGGATGGAGGCTCCCCTCCACTCAGTAGTAATGTGACTGTGAAAATACTGATCCAGGACCAGAACGACAACGCCCCTCAGGTTCTGTACCCAGTCCAGACTGGTGGTTCTCTGGTAGCTGAAATGGTGCCTCGTTCAGCAGATGTGGGCTATCTGGTCACTAAAGTGGTGGCTGTGGATGTGGACTCTGGACAGAATGCCTGGCTCTCCTATAAACTGCAGAAAGCCACAGACAGGGCGCTGTTTGAGGTGGGCTTACAGAATGGAGAAGTAAGAACTATCCGCCAAGTCACTGATAAAGATGCAGTCAAACAAAGACTGAGTGTTATAGTGGAGGACAACGGACAGCCCTGTCGTTCAGCTACAGTCATTGTTAACGTGGCGGTGGCGGACAGCTTTCCTGAAGTGCTGTCTGAGTTCACTGACTTTACACACGACAAGGAGTACAACGACAACCTGACTTTTTACTTAGTGTTGGCTTTGGCTGTAGTTTCCTTCCTCTTCATCACGTGTGTGGTGGTCATTATATCAGTGAAAATCTACAGATGGAGACAGTCTCGCATCCTGTATCACTCCAATCTGCCAGTGATTCCATATTATCCACCACGTTACTCAGACACTTTGGGGACAGGGACTCTCCCACACGTGTACAACTACGAGGTGTGCAGGACGACTGACTCCAGAAAGAGTGACTGTAAGTTTGGCAGAGCTGGTAGTCAGAACGTGCTGATAATGGACCCCAGCTCAACAGGGACGATGCAGAGGATACAGAGTGAAAAGAACATCCTGGATGAACCAGACTCTCCTCTAGAGGTTAGACTTTTAAAATATACATAATGCGTCTGTCTTTCTGTCTGGTTGTTTGTTTGTTTGTTTGTTAGAAAAGAGAGATGCACCCAGACACTTATTTTTTTAGAGGAAATCTTACTCATAATGTTGTCATTATTATTATTGTAACCACAGTGATATATTTAATGTTGACAATAACATCAGAAGTAAACTTTTTTTGTAGATGACAGTGTGTTACAAAGGCTCCAAACACTATATTTATATAAGCCTAGCTAATGTTTATTGTGTTGCAATATGATCTGTCACTTTAAGGCGCAACGCACTATGGTCAATGACATGTTAACAGAAGTGTACAGCATTCACACTTGTCAAATCCTTACAATACTTTCTGTCAGTGTGCACTGCCGCTACTGTGTCCACGATTAACAACCACACACACACAGAAACGCACACCCCACATATAGCCTACATGAAGACATGAATATGTAAACCTAATGTTCAGATCAACAAGTAACTCATGTCTGTACTGTGCCCAGCCTCATTCAGTAAATCTGCCTTAAAACTCAACTTCCATCTCCTGCCTCATGTGTCCTGTCCCATGCCCCGGGGGCAAATACACCCAAACGAACTAGCCCTATACAGTCTTTCAGTTACCCTCACCCACAAAGTCATTAAACTTCTCCTTTGAGGTCATATTACGTGTATTATTTGGTTATGCAGTGTAACTCCCTTTATTTTGTAATTTCAGAGAGAAATAGCTATTATAGATGAAGTGGTTACACTTTACATTATGGATCACTAATTAGGTTGTAATGGTATGGCAATTTTGATGTCATTTAATGGTAATATTGTCTTTATTTCCACTTATTAAAGGCACTTTCCATGCAATTACTCTGCAGTTTCTAAGTCATAAATCATATAAACAGCTTCCATTTCAAGTATAGGTTTACTTATTATTTTTGTTTAATCACCTGACCACTTGTTTCCACTTAATTACTTACCAAGAAAGAAACAAATCAAGTTGCTGTAGTGGTATGGTGGTAAAAAAAAAAGACAGTATGTTCCTGTAATGACACTGGAACGAGTTTTGTAATTTAATGGAATATACATGGTATCACAGCTGTCAAATACACTATTCCCTCTTCCTACATAATTACCACTGTGTTGATAAACCAGTCAATTAGCCTTATGACATTTTTAGTATTGTTTTTGTATAATTACCTGGAAAACAACAAGGTAATTTCCAGGAAAGTACACAACACCAGGGCCGTAAAATGCATTATTATTTATTCCCACTCAATTACTTTGTAATGAAGTAATAAAGATTGTGCTCTACAAGTGTGTATGTGTTGAATGTCAGTAGGACACAGTAGCTGATTTCAGATCAGATGGTAATAATGATCCAAAGTAATTTACGGCCCTGGTGTGTAATTTCCCAGAAATTACCTTCTTGTTTTTCAGGCAATTAAACAAAAACAATCCTAAAAATGTCATAAGGCTAATTGATTGGTTTATCAACAGAGCAGTAATTAACTAGGAAGAGGCAACAGGGTATTTTACAGCTCTGATCATTTCCATTAAATTGCTAAACTAGTTACAGGCACACAATGTGTTTTTATACCATATTACTACTACAATGACTGGATTCTTCTATTTCTTGGTAATAAATAAGTAGTAATCAATGTAGAAACAAGTGCATTTTACAGCCCTGATGCTGTGTAATTTCCTAGAAATTACCTTCTTTTTTTGCAGGTAATTAAACAAAAACAATAAGTGAACCTTAGTCTCATTGTTTCAGTAACTCCAGAATAATTTCAAACAATTACTATTTTATTGTACTTGAAATGGAAGCTTTTTATATCACTTATGACCTCCAAACTGCAGAGTAACTGCACTGGAAACGGCATGGGAATTACATGGAAATTGCCTGTAATAAGTGGAAATAAATGCAATATTACTATGAAATGGCATCAAAATGACCATATAATCACTACATAATTAGTAATCCATAATGTAAAGTGTTACTGATAAAGCTGCTGCTTATGTTAGTTGGTATTTTCACAGCTCTAATTAAGATATCTCCCTTTATTCTTGTTTTTTTTTTTGGGTTTTAGGTATTTTTAAGGAATCACTGACATGTTTTAGATGACTTTTTTTGTATTATCCCAGTATAACATATATTATCATTTTTAAAATTATATATTTCAAGTTGTGAGTTTCTAATTTATCCCTGAGCCTGATTAACCTTAACACACAGAGACAAAGTCAATCACTTAAAGTTCGAAATTGTGTTTCCTGGATTCATCATCTACCTTTCCTCATAATTTTGGTTTGTTGTTGATGCATTGTCCTTTTTATTACAATTAGCTATGTTTCTTAGTTAATTTGTTTTCTGAACTAGTTTCCCTTTTCCCCCTTGCAGTCTCAGTTTGTGTCCAGTCTTTGAAAAAAAAAAAGCAATACTGAAATGTGCATATATGTAATTGAGGAGACTATGCCCTGTGTTAGTTAATACATTCAAACAAACTTGCCAGATAGGTCTGTAGTTTGAATTGAGTGAGTCTGTAGTTTTATAAAATGAACTCTTAGGGCCGCTGTTGACCTGTTTTCACTACTGACTTGACGACTGTACCAGTACCTCCCATTTAATACTGACATAAAGAAAAAGACCACGACGGGGAAACAGTGTTATTTGGGTCGTGTGTGCTACTGGAAAAATATTCTAACGTTGGATTTATTTATTTTTCTTCAGTAGTTTCGTGATTTATTGATCTGGCCGTTTTTGAATGGATGTAAGGGGGATTATTGTTGGAATCTAAAAAAAAAAAAAAAGGCTGTTGAGACACTCGGACAGAAACGGCTCGGTTAGAACAATGAATCGGCAAGTACATGTACTGTTGTTTATCCTTCCTCTTTGCTTTGGTTCAGTGTTTGGCCAGGTAACCTACTCAATACCGGAAGAAATGGTGAAAGGATCGTTAGTTGGAAACATAGCGCAAGATTTGGGCTTGGAAATGAAACGCTTAATATCAGGCAAAGCTAAAATCTACAGCAGGAACAGTGAGGGGTACGTGGAGCTGAACAGAGAAAGAGGACTCCTCCTTGTTAAAGGCAGAATAGACAGAGAAGCACTCTGCACAGAAACAGCGCTTTGTGCTTTACACTTTCAGATTATACTAGAAAATCCAATGGAATTTTACACCGTTACAGTCCAGATTACAGATATTAATGACAATGCACCAACATTTGAGAAAAGTGAAATGCAATTCAAAATTAGCGAATCAGCGGTGGCCGGAGCTAAATTTGTGCTGGAAAGAGCTGTCGACCTTGATGTTGGAATTAATGATCTTCAAAAATATGAATTAATACCCACAGATAATTTTGTTTTAAAGTTACATAATAACGCTGACGGGAATAAAAATGTTGAGATGGTGTTACAGAAACCTTTAGATAGAGAGAAACAGGAACGGATTTCTCTTGTGTTAACAGCTGTAGATGGAGGAGATCCGCAGATGTCAGGAACAATGCAGATTATTATTACAGTTTTAGACGTAAATGATAATGCTCCTGTTTTTACTCAGTCCACATATAAGGCTTTAATTATAGAAAATTCACCAAAAGGCACGGTTGTTGCCACAGTTAAAGCTTCAGATCCGGATCAAGGTTCTAACGGTAAAATAACATATTCAATCACTAATACATTAGATAACGTGAAAAAAATATTTACAATCGACGGAGATAGTGGAGATGTGTCATTAATCGGCGACATTGACTTTGAAAAATCAAGGAATTTCCAAATAAATGTACTGGCTAGTGATGATGGTGGACTTACAGATTCTTCTAAACTAATTGTAGAGGTGCAAGACATCAATGACAACAAACCTGAAATTAACATTATGTCAAAGTCAAATGTAATATCAGAGGACGCTGAACGCAACACTGTCATAACAATGATTAATACAGAGGATTTAGATTCAGGAGAAAACGGAAATGTTAAATGCCACATCAGTGATAACGTACCATTTAATTTGAAGTCGTCTACTAATAATTTCTATAGTTTAGTAACAGACAGTGATTTAGACAGAGAGAGAAATTCTGATTATAATATAACAGTGACCTGCTCTGATGAAGGAGTACCCTCCCTCTCCAGCAGTGTCACTCTCACCTTACAGATCTCTGATGTAAATGATAACCCTCCTGTCTTTGAGAGGAGCTCATATGAGGCCTACATTATAGAAAACAACACACCAGGAGTTTCTATATTCACAGTAAAAGCCACAGACTCTGACTGGAACCAGAATGCTCGTGTTTCTTACATACTGGAGGACTCCTCTGTTAACGGAGTGTCAGTCTCCTCATATGTGTCCGTTAGTGCTGATAGTGGAGTCATCCATGCAGTGCGTTCTTTTGACTACGAACAGATCAAGGATTTCCAGTTCAGGGTCAAAGCTCAGGATGGAGGCTCCCCTCCACTCAGTAGTAATGTGACTGTGAAAATACTGATCCAGGACCAGAACGACAACGCCCCTCAGGTTCTGTACCCAGTCCAGACTGGTGGTTCTTTGGTAGCTGAAATGGTTCCTCGTTCAGCAGATGTGGGCTATCTGGTCACTAAAGTGGTGGCTGTGGATGTGGACTCTGGACAGAATGCCTGGCTCTCCTATAAACTGCATAAAGCCACAGACAGGGCGCTGTTTGAGGTGGGCTTACAGAATGGAGAAGTAAGAACTATCCGCCAAGTCACTGATAAAGATGCAGTCAAACAAAGACTGAGTGTTATAGTGGAGGACAACGGACAGCCCTGTCGTTCAGCTACAGTCATTGTTAACGTGGCGGTGGCGGACAGCTTTCCTGAAGTGCTGTCTGAGTTCACTGACTTTACACACGACAAGGAGTACAACGACAACCTGACTTTTTACTTAGTGTTGGCTTTGGCTGTAGTTTCCTTCCTCTTCATCACGTGTGTGGTGGTCATTATATCAGTGAAAATCTACAGATGGAGACAGTCTCGCATCCTGTATCACTCCAATCTGCCAGTGATTCCATATTATCCACCACGTTACTCAGACACTTTGGGGACAGGGACTCTCCCACACGTGTACAACTACGAGGTGTGCAGGACGACTGACTCCAGAAAGAGTGACTGTAAGTTTGGCAGAGCTGGTAGTCAGAACGTGCTGATAATGGACCCCAGTTCAACAGGGACGATGCAGAGGATACAGAGTGAAAAGAACATCCTGGATGAACCAGACTCTCCTCTAGAGGTTAGACATGATTTTTTCTCCTCACATTTATATGTTCAAGGTTAAACACTCGAATTAATGTGATATTATTTTACATATAAATGACTGGTGACAAATAGCCCATTTGTCTTTAGTTCAAGCTTGGTTTTAGTGCTGATATTCTCTGATTTTTGCAATGTTCTTTCTCACTCAAACACTCACCCCTCATTATAAACAATCAAACTGTAGAAGTGGTCAACAGCGCCAAGTTCCTGGGGGTGCACATACAAACAGTTTGGACTGGTCAGTGCACACAGCATCACTGGTCAAACGGGCTCAGCAACATCTGCACTTCCTGTGGTGGATGAGGAGTGCACAGCTGTCCCCTTGCCTCCTCACCACCTTCTATAGGGGCGCCATAGAGTCGGTGCTGACCACCTGTATCTCCACCTGGTTTTCCGGCTGTACGGCCTCAGACAGGACATCAGTTCAGAGGGTGGTGTGGACGGCAAAAAAAATCATGGGCACGTCTCCTCCATCTGTTCAGGATGTTGCAGACAAGCGTTATCTCAGTAGAGCCCGTAAGATCATCAGTGATCCCACCCACCCACATGAACTGTTCTTCCTGCTCACCTCAGGGAGGAGGTTCCACAGCATCAGAACCAGAACAACTAGGTTCTGTAACATTTTTATTCCACACACCTTAAGACTGTTCAACTCAAAGCAAATTCCTTGACGTATATGTCTGCAGAGTGGGTGGCTTTAGATGGGTATTTAAGTGTGTGTGGTGGTAGAGACGTGTACATCTTATAGTTTTAGTATAGTTTTTACGTATTTATTGGACTGTTTTTTTATTTTTATTGGAATGTTTTATTTTTTATTGGACCATTATTATTTTTAATTAAAATTTTATGATTGATTCTTATGTCCGATGGTGAGCTTCTGCATCGGAATTTTACTGAATGTGCACGATGGTGGATATTTTTGACAATGACGTGTCTATTCTATTCTATTCTATTCTATTCTATTCTATTCTATTCTATTCTATTCTATTCTATTCTATTTAGGAAGCAGTATAAAACAGAGTTTTGTTGTTTGTGGATTTTTTTTTTTTTACTCTTTTGCCAGCAACAACAACATTAGGTCAGTGATTCTTCCTAATGACAGGGTGTGATCATTTCAGGACTCAGGACAGAGACAGTTCTATATGCTTTTTTCTTTCTCCTTATTGCTTTTATTTGGTCTTTTTGACGTCCTTTTTTCTTATGGTTGTTGGAATATTTTGCAATCATTGTTTTGTGCATTCAGTATATTTGTTTCTCAATAGATATATATTTAAATTACAAAAGTCACACGCTGATACCTCTTTTTATGATTTGTATGTCTGTTGGAGGCATTTCTCATGTGTATCTTCTGCAGTTTTACATAATGGACTGTTAGGGCCGCTGTTGCCTTGACTGTGAAAGCTTGAGTGAGATTATAACAGTACCTCCCATGTTCTTTCGTCATTTTGAGAGCCACAAAAGACCAGCAACGAACAGAAAATCGACATAAAATGCAGATATAAAAGAGGAACTTGGTTCTGTGGAATATGAGAGGCTGATGTTTCACACTTTCGTTTTATCAGATCAACGGATTTATGGACGAAACATACAACTGTTTACGACGGAAATTCTGGATTAGAACAATGAACGCAATGATGGTGATATTTTTCTGTCTCCTTTCTCTGGATCGGGCTGTAGGACAAGTCTCCTACACAATTCCAGAGGAAATGGCGAAAGGATCTTTAATCGGTAACATAGCACAGGATTTAGGTTTGGAAAAAAAGCGTTTAATTTCAGGTAAAGCTCGTATTTATACCCAGGATAGTGATGAGTACATCGAGCTGAACAGAGACAGAGGAGTCCTCCTTGTTAAAGAAAGAATCGACAGAGAGACGCTCTGCAGACAGACGACGCCTTGTGCTTTACATTTTCAGGTTATTTTAGAAAACCCGATGGAGTTTTATAGCGTTACTGTACAGATTACAGATATTAATGATAATGCACCAATGTTTGAGGAAAACAAAGTGGAATTTAAAATCAGTGAATCAGCGGTGATTGGGTCGAAATTTATGTTGGAACCAGCAGCTGATCTGGATGTTGGAATTAATGATCTGGAAAGGTATGAACTGAAACCGACCGATAATTTTGATTTAAAAATAAACAGTAATGCTGATGGAAAGAAAATCGTAGAGATGGTGTTACAGAAACCTTTAGACAGAGAGAAACAGGAACACATATCACTCGTGTTAACAGCTGTAGATGGAGGAGATCCGCAGATGTCAGGAACAATGCAGATTGATATTACTGTTTTAGACGCAAATGATAATGCTCCTGTTTTTACTCAGCCTATATATAAGACTATAGTTACTGAAAATTCACCTAAAGGAACAGTTGTTACCACTGTTACAGCATCAGATGCAGATCAGGGTTCTAATGGTAAAGTGACTTATTCAATCACTAATAGATTAGATGATGTGAGGAAATTATTTATAATTAACAAAGACAGTGGTGAGATAACTTTGATTGGGAATATTGATTTTGAAGAATCACGGCATTTTCAAATAAATATCCGTGCCAGTGATGATGGAGGTCTCACAGGCTCTTGTAAAGTGATGATTGATGTTCAGGATGTAAATGACAACAAACCAGAAATTAACATCATGTCAAAGTCAAACGTAATATCAGAGGATGCTAAACTCAACACTGTTGTTACAATGATTAATATTGTGGATAAAGACACTGGAGGAAATGGAAAGGTGCAATGTTTTATTAGTGAGTCTGTACCTTTTATTTTAAAATCCTCAACAAATAATTTCTATAGTTTAGTAACAGACAGTGATTTAGACAGAGAGAGATCTTCTGATTATAATATAACAGTGACCTGCTCTGATGAAGGAGTACCCTCCCTCTCCAGCAGTGTCACTCTCACCTTACAGATCTCTGATGTAAATGATAACCCTCCTGTCTTTGAGAGGAGCTCATATGAGGCCTACATTATAGAAAACAACACACCAGGAGTTTCTATATTCACAGTAAAAGCCACAGACTCTGACTGGAACCAGAATGCTCGTGTTTCTTACATACTGGAGGACTCCTCTGTTAACGGAGTGTCAGTCTCCTCATATGTGTCCGTTAGTGCTGATAGTGGAGTCATCCATGCAGTGCGTTCTTTTGACTACGAACAGATCAAGGATTTCCAGTTCAGGGTCAAAGCTCAGGATGGAGGCTCCCCTCCACTCAGTACTAATGTGACTGTGAAAATACTGATCCAGGACCAGAACGACAACGCCCCTCAGGTTCTGTACCCAGTCCAGACTGGTGGTTCTCTGGTAGCTGAAATGGTGCCTCGTTCAGCAGATGTGGGCTATCTGGTCACTAAAGTGGTGGCTGTGGATGTGGACTCTGGACAGAATGCCTGGCTCTCCTATAAACTGCAGAAAGCCACAGACAGGGCGCTGTTTGAGGTGGGCTTACAGAATGGAGAAGTAAGAACTATCCGCCAAGTCACTGATAAAGATGCAGTCAAACAAAGACTGAGTGTTATAGTGGAGGACAACGGACAGCCCTGTCGTTCAGCTACAGTCATTGTTAACGTGGCGGTGGCGGACAGCTTTCCTGAAGTGCTGTCTGAGTTCACTGACTTTACACACGACAAGGAGTACAACGACAACCTGACTTTTTACTTAGTGTTGGCTTTGGCTGTAGTTTCCTTCCTCTTCATCACGTGTGTGGTGGTCATTATATCAGTGAAAATCTACAGATGGAGACAGTCTCGCATCCTGTATCACTCCAATCTGCCAGTGATTCCATATTATCCACCACGTTACTCAGACACTTTGGGGACAGGGACTCTCCCACACGTGTACAACTACGAGGTGTGCAGGACGACTGACTCCAGAAAGAGTGACTGTAAGTTTGGCAGAGCTGGTAGTCAGAACGTGCTGATAATGGACCCCAGTTCAACAGGGACGATGCAGAGGATACAGAGTGAAAAGAACATCCTGGATGAACCAGACTCTCCTCTAGAGGTTTGAAACAAATTATTTATAATTTAGCTGCTTATACCTTTTATTCTTTGAATTAATATATTTAGTTTTTTGGCTTTTGAGTGGCTATATTTTTGTTGTTGTTTCCAGTCTTCTGTCATAGTGCTTTCATATTTTGTGTGATTGAATAATTTTCTTTCTTTTACTTTCTATAAAGTATTACATTATATTTCCATGAATCAGTATGCTACAATTAAGAGTAACAGAGGAAGTCATTCTTCACTTGCGTGTCATGTTCTTGTGATTGTAGGACCATGGATAGTGCTATTTCTTTCCTTTTTTTTTTTCTTTTTTTCAACTCCTGTTTTATGCTCACTTATGATAGTTTTTCCTCTTATTTGTATATTTCAGTACTTTCTGAAACCTGGATATGTACTTAAAAAATATGGTATATTACGTGAAAAGTAAATTTTTACACATCTAAGTTGTATTATGCAGAAGTGCATTGGTATCATTAACTATCACACACAGAAGTGTATTTTATATGTTTACACAAAAAATTATTTATGTTTTATGAGGCCTATTTATCTTTTTTAACAGTTGTTAAATATTCAGATAGATTGCCTCATATTTTTATTTCTGCAGTGTTCAGTGATGAACTGACAGGGCCGCTGTTGCATTGAAAGTGGAAAACTGAGTGTGATTATAGCAGCACCTCTTATGTTCATTCGCCATTACATGGACAGTTCAAGACGAGAGAAGAACGGACCTCTTTATTATACTAAAATGTTCATAGATCACTCGGATACTGCACTGGTTTTTGGATGGAATATCTGAAAAATCGTTGCTCGACACGTGAACATCTATTGCCTAGAAGGATTTAAAACACGGCGACACAGTTTGTAAGAGAATAACTGGATTAGAACAATGAACCGACTGGCGATTTTATTTTTCTGTCTCGTTTCTGTCACTTCGGTGTTTGGACAAGTCACCTACACGATTCCAGAGGAAATGACCAAAGGATCTTTGATCGGTAACATAGCACAGGATTTAGGTTTGGAAACAAAACGATTAATTTCTGGAAAAGCTCGTATTTATACCCGCGGGAGTGATGAGTACATCGAGTTGAACAGAGACAGAGGAGTCCTCCTTGTTAAAGAAAGAATCGACAGAGAGACGCTCTGCAGACAGACGACGCCTTGTGCTTTACATTTTCAGGTTATTTTAGAAAACCCGATGGAGTTTTATAGCGTTACTGTACAGATTACAGATATTAATGATAATGCTCCGACATTTGAAGAAATTAAAGCCGAGTTTAAAATCAGTGAATCAGCGGTGATTGGATCCAAATTTGCGTTGGCAAGAGCTGTGGATCTGGATGTTGGAATTAATGATCTGAAAAAATATGAACTGAAACCAACGGATAATTTTGCCTTAAAGGTACATAGTAATGCTGATGGAAATAAAAACGTAGAGATGGTGTTACAGAAACCTTTAGACAGAGAGAAACAGGAACATATATCACTCGTGTTAACAGCTGTAGATGGAGGAGATCCGCAGATGTCAGGAACAATGCAGATTGATATTACTGTTTTAGACGCAAATGATAATGCTCCTGTTTTTACTCAGCCTACATATAAAGCTTCAGTTACTGAAAATTCACCTAAAGGTACAGTTGTTACCACTGTTACAGCATCAGATGTAGATCAGGGTTCTAACGGTAAAATAACATATTCGATAACAAATACATTAGATGATGTGAGGAAACTATTCATGGTAAAAAAGGACAGTGGTGAGATAACTTTGATTGGAAATATTGATTTTGAAGAATCACGTCATTTTCAAGTAGATGTTCGTGCCAGTGATGATGGAGGTCTCACAGATACTTGTAAAGTGATGATTGATGTTCAGGATGTAAATGATAACAGACCAGAAATTAACATCATGTCAAAGTCAAACGTAATATCAGAGGATGCTAAACTCAACACTGTTGTTACAATGATTAATATTGAAGACAGAGACACAGGAGAAAATGGAAAGGTGCAATGTTTTATTAGTGAGTCTGTACCTTTTATTTTAAAATCCTCAACAAATAATTTCTATAGTTTAGTAACAGACAGTGATTTAGACAGAGAGAGAAACTCTGATTATAATATAACAGTGACATGCTCTGATGAAGGAGTACCCTCCCTCTCCAGCAGTGTCACACTCACCTTACAGATCTCTGATGTAAATGATAACCCTCCTGTCTTTGAGAGGAGCTCATATGAGGCCTACATTATAGAAAACAACACACCAGGAGTTTCTATATTCACAGTAAAAGCCACAGACTCTGACTGGAACCAGAATGCTCGTGTTTCTTACATACTGGAGGACTCCTCTGTTAACGGAGTGTCAGTCTCCTCATATGTGTCCGTTAGTGCTGATAGTGGAGTCATCCATGCAGTGCGTTCTTTTGACTACGAACAGATTAAGGATTTCCAGTTCAGGGTCAAAGCTCAGGATGGAGGCTCCCTTCCACTCAGTAGTAATGTGACTGTGAAAATACTGATCCAGGACCAGAACGACAACGCCCCTCAGGTTCTGTACCCAGTCCAGACTGGTGGTTCTCTGGTAGCTGAAATGGTGCCTCGTTCAGCAGATGTGGGCTATCTGGTCACTAAAGTGGTGGCTGTGGATGTGGACTCTGGACAGAATGCCTGGCTCTCCTATAAACTGCAGAAAGCCACAGACAGGGCACTGTTTGAGGTGGGCTTACAGAATGGAGAAGTAAGAACTATCCGCCAAGTCACTGATAAAGATGCAGTCAAACAAAGACTGAGTGTTATAGTGGAGGACAACGGACAGCCCTGTCGTTCAGCTACAGTCATTGTTAACGTGGCGGTGGCGGACAGCTTTCCTGAAGTGCTGTCTGAGTTCACTGACTTTACACACGACAAGGAGTACAACGACAACCTGACTTTTTACTTAGTGTTGGCTTTGGCTGTAGTTTCCTTCCTCTTCATCACGTGTGTGGTGGTCATTATATCAGTGAAAATCTATAGATGGAGACAGTCTCGCATCCTGTATCACTCCAATCTGCCAGTGATTCCATATTATCCACCACGTTACTCAGACACTTTGGGGACAGGGACTCTCCCACACGTGTACAACTACGAGGTGTGCAGGACGACTGACTCCAGAAAGAGTGACTGTAAGTTTGGCAGAGCTGGTAGTCAGAACGTGCTGATAATGGACCCCAGTTCAACAGGGACGATGCAGAGGATACAGAGTGAAAAGAGCATCCTGGATGAACCAGACTCTCCTCTAGAGGTTAGAATGCCTTATGATACTTCACATGCATCATATAGAAACGTTGATCTGAATATTATGTAGTTTTGAACATATTGTTCTTTTACATTATTTTTGCTCATCTGTGTTTTCATTTACATATCTTCTTAGAAACTGTTTAGCTTTTCTATTTAACTCAGATCATGATTTTTAATAGGATGATATGCTGAAGTCTTTTGTGTTCACCATTTAGAACATTCTTTTGTTTCAGTTTCACATCGTTTAGATTGTGATATTTTCACATCATTGTTTGTGTGACATAAACAAATGCTTGGTTGGCAGCAACTGTCAACAAGCAGTTACTGTTTCAGTTGGTCAGGACTCTCCTTTTATGGAAAATGTGATAAACTTGGTCCTCTATTGCATGTTGTAGAGGAGCCAACTGAAAGGAACTTCATACAGGAACTATACAATGTTGATGAGCAGTTATGAAGCAGCTCTTTTAATTGACACTGTTTGGACTGGTTGTTTGAGAGCTCAGATGCAATGACATCATTCTGATTTGACATCAGTGCTAATGACAGGGTTACCCTGGCAGTGAAGTTACTCAACCAGACTCCCTTAAGTGTCTGGTTGGCTGCTACTGTTGTAGTTGCTTCTGTTCTTTATTAGTCTGATGTACAGGATCATATTCAAAAAGACTATGACTTTTTAAGAAAGCATTTTTTTCCTGTCTTTTCAAGACAGCCACTTTTAATAAGTGTCTATTCTCTAGCATTGTTTTCATTTGTATGGTTACACTGTTCTCATCTGCATATTCTGTGGATTTAGATTACTTATTTGTACATTATCGTGTATATTTTTGTGAGTGTTTGTTAAAAATGTGAACATATTCAAATTAATTGACTCTGAGAATTTCAAAACCTTGGACAACAACACTGATTTGTTGAATGACTCCACCATATCTCAGAAAATTAAATCACTGTGTATAATATACACATTTTTGAACAGGATTTTTAATTATGCATTTTATTCTTCTGATTTATATATCTATATATCTATCTATATATATTTATTTTTTCAATAACTTAATATAGGACACAGTTCTTAAAACAAAAGCCTTTCTTTTATTAATTCATTTATACAGTCATATGAAGTTAATGTTCTGAGTGATGTTCACGTTGGACTGATGTAGTTTTATAATATGAACTCTTAGGGCCGCTGTTCACCACAGTGTCGATGTATGACTGTTTGTTGCAGCAGCACCTCCCCTGTAATGTTGAAATAAAGACTGAGCACGACGGACATATTAGGGACAGATTCGTTTTGTGTGGAATATTCATAAAAGAAACCTCGATCTTTGTGGATTTGTGTTTTCCTTTCGGCATTTTGCAAAGACTAAACTGCCGCTTTTCCCTGGATTTCTATCATTTAGATGGAATATAACAGCATACTGAATCCCACGTTAAATCGGATATAACAATGGCGAGGCAAGTCCTGTTTTTCATGTCCGTCCTCTCTTTCGGCTCCGTTCTTGGTCAGGTGAGCTATTCTATTCCGGAGGAGATGCCTAAAGGATCTCTGGTTGGAAATATAGCGCAAGATTTAGGTTTACAGATCAAGCGTTTAATTACTGGAAAGGCTCGTATTTATACCCGAGACAGTGATGAGTACATCGAGCTGAACAGAGACAGAGGAGTCCTCCTTGTTAAAGAGAGAATCGACAGAGAGACGCTCTGCAGACAGACGACGCCTTGTGCTTTACATTTTCAGGTTATATTAGAAAATCCGATGGAGTTTTATAGTGTTACTGTTCAGATTACAGATATTAATGATAACTCACCAACCTTTAAAAAGACGGAAATGAACTTCAAAATTAGTGAATCCATGATGATCGGTGCTAAATTAGTGTTAGAAAGGGCCGTGGATCCTGATGTAGGAATTAATGGAGTCCATGGTTATGATTTAAAACCAACAGATAATTTCGTTTTAAAGCTCCATAACAATGCTGATGGAAATAAAAATATTGAAATGGTTTTACAGAAACCTTTAGATAGAGAGAAACAGGAAGAGATATCCCTTATATTAACAGCTGTAGATGGAGGAGAACCGCAGATGTCAGGAACAATGCAGATTATTATTACAGTTTTAGATGCAAATGATAATGCTCCTGTTTTTACTCAGCCCACATATAAGGCTACAGTGACTGAGAATTCACCTAAAGGCACAGTGGTAGCTTCTGTCACAGCCTCAGATGCAGATCAGGGATCCAATGGTAAAATAACATATTCAATTACAAATGAAATAGACGATGATAAGAAACTGTTTGAAGTAAATAGGGAAAATGGTGAGGTAACTTTAATAGGAGACATCGATTATGAAATTTTTAGAAATTATCAAATACATTTACTCGCCAGTGATGAGGGTGGGTTCACAGATTCATGTAAATTGATTGTTGATATACAAGATGTAAATGACAATAAGCCTGAAATTAACATCATGTCAAAAACAAATTTGATATCAGAAGATGCAAAACTAAACACAGTCATTACAATGATAAATATTGAGGACAAGGATACTGGAGAAAACGGGAGGGTGCAATGCTCTCTTGGTGAAAATGTTCCATTTGCTTTAAAGACTTCAACAAATAACTTTTACAGTTTAGTAACAGACAGTGATTTAGACAGAGAGAGAAACTCTGATTATAATATAACAGTGACCTGCTCTGATGATGGAGTACCCTCCCTCTCCAGCAGTGTCACTCTCACCTTACAGATCTCTGATGTAAATGATAACCCTCCTGTCTTTGAGAGGAGCTCATATGAGGCCTACATTATAGAAAACAACACACCAGGAGTTTCTATATTCACAGTAAAAGCCACAGACTCTGACTGGAACCAGAATGCTCGTGTTTCTTACATACTGGAGGACTCCTCTGTTAACGGAGTGTCAGTCTCCTCATATGTGTCCGTTAGTGCTGATAGTGGAGTCATCCATGCAGTGCGTTCTTTTGACTATGAACAGATCAAGGATTTCCAGTTCAGGGTCAAAGCTCAGGATGGAGGCTCCCCTCCACTCAGTAGTAATGTGACTGTGAAAATACTGATCCAGGACCAGAACGACAACGCCCCTCAGGTTCTGTACCCAGTCCAGACTGGTGGTTCTCTGGTAGCTGAAATGGTGCCTCGTTCAGCAGATGTGGGCTATCTGGTCACTAAAGTGGTGGCTGTGGATGTGGACTCTGGACAGAATGCCTGGCTCTCCTATAAACTGCAGAAAGCCACAGACAGGGCGCTGTTTGAGGTGGGCTTACAGAATGGAGAAGTAAGAACTATCCGCCAAGTCACCGATAAAGATGCAGTCAAACAAAGACTGAGTGTTATAGTGGAGGACAACGGACAGCCCTGTCGTTCAGCTACAGTCATTGTTAACGTGGCGGTGGCGGACAGCTTTCCTGAAGTGCTGTCTGAGTTCACTGACTTTACACACGACAAGGAGTACAACGACAACCTGACTTTTTACTTAGTGTTGGCTTTGGCTGTAGTTTCCTTCCTCTTCATCACGTGTGTGGTGGTCATTATATCAGTGAAAATCTACAGATGGAGACAGTCTCGCATCCTGTATCACTCCAATCTGCCAGTGATTCCATATTATCCACCACGTTACTCAGACACTTTGGGGACAGGGACTCTCCCACACGTGTACAACTACGAGGTGTGCAGGACGACTGACTCCAGAAAGAGTGACTGTAAGTTTGGCAGAGCTGGTAGTCAGAACGTGCTGATAATGGACCCCAGTTCAACAGGGACGATGCAGAGGATACAGAGTGAAAAGAACTTCCTGGATGAACCAGACTCTCCTCTAGAGGTTAGAATGCCTTATGATACTTCACATGCATCATATAGAAACGTTGATCTGAATATTATGTAGTTTTGAACATATTGTTCTTTTACATTATTTTTGCTCATCTGTGTTTTCATTTACATATCTTCTTAGAAACTGTTTAGCTTTTCTATTTAACTCAGATCATGATTTTTAATAGGATGATATGCTGAAGTCTTTTGTGTTCACCATTTAGAACATTCTTTTGTTTCAGTTTCACATCGTTTAGATTGTGATATTTTCACATCATTGTTTGTGTGACATAAACAAATGCTTGGTTGGCAGCAACTGTCAACAAGCAGTTACTGTTTCAGTTGGTCAGGACTCTCCTTTTATGGAAAATGTGATAAACTTGGTCCTCTATTGCATGTTGTAGAGGAGCCAACTGAAAGGAACTTCATACAGGAACTATACAATGTTGATGAGCAGTTATGAAGCAGCTCTTTTAATTGACACTGTTTGGACTGGTTGTTTGAGAGCTCAGATGCAATGACATCATTCTGATTTGACATCAGTGCTAATGACAGGGTTACCCTGGCAGTGAAGTTACTCAACCAGACTCCCTTAAGTGTCTGGTTGGCTGCTACTGTTGTAGTTGCTTCTGTTCTTTATTAGTCTGATGTACAGGATCATATTCAAAAAGACTATGACTTTTTAAGAAAGCATTTTTTTCCTGTCTTTTCAAGACAGCCACTTTTAATAAGTGTCTATTCTCTAGCATTGTTTTCATTTGTATGGTTACACTGTTCTCATCTGCATATTCTGTGGATTTAGATTACTTATTTGTACATTATCGTGTATATTTTTGTGAGTGTTTGTTAAAAATGTGAACATAAACAAATTAATTGACTCTGAGAATTTCAAAACCTTGGACAACAACACTGATTTGTTGAATGACTCCACCATATCTCAGAAAATTAAATCACTGTGTATAATATACACATTTTTGAACAGGATTTTTAATTATGCATTTTATTCTTCTGATTTATATATATATATATATATATATATATATATATATATATATATATATATATATATATATATATATATCTATATATTTATTTTTTCAATAACTTAATATAGGACACAGTTCTTAAAACAAAAGCCTTTCTTTTATCAATTCATTTATACAGTCATATGAAGTTAATGTTCTGAGTGATGTTCACGTTGGACTGATGTAGTTTTATAATATGAACTCTTAGGGCCGCTGTTCACCACAGTGTCGATGTATGACTGTTGGTTGCAGCAGCACCTCCCCTGTAATGTTGAAATAAAGACTGAACACGACGGACATATAAGGGACAGATTCGTTTTGTGTGGAATATTCATAAAAGAAACCTCGATCTTTGTGGATTTGTGTTTTCCTTTCGGCCTTTTGCAAAGACTAAACTGCCGCTTTTCCCTGGATTTCTATCATTTAAATGGAATATAACAGCATACTGAATCCCACGTTAAATCGGATATAACAATGGCGAGGCAAATCCTGTTATTCATGTCCGTCCTCTCTTTCGGCTCCGTTCTTGGTCAGGTGAGCTATTCTATTCCGGAGGAGATGCCTAAAGGATCTCTGGTTGGAAATATAGCGCAAGATTTAGGTTTACAGATCAAGCGTTTAATTACTGGAAAGGCTCGTATTTATACCCGAGACAGTGACGAGTACATCGAGCTGAACAGAGACAGAGGAGTCCTCCTTGTTAAAGAGAGAATCGACAGAGAGACGCTCTGCAGACAGACGACGCCTTGTGCTTTACATTTTCAGGTTATTTTAGAAAATCCGATGGAGTTTTATAGTGTTACTGTTCAGATTACAGATATTAATGATAACTCACCAACCTTTAAAAAGACGGAAATGAACTTCAAAATTACTGAATCCATGATGATCGGTGCTAAATTAGTGTTAGAAAGGGCCGTGGATCCTGATGTAGGAATTAATGGAGTCCATGGTTATGATTTAAAACCAACAGATAATTTCGTTTTAAAGCTCCATAACAATGCTGATGGAAATAAAAATATTGAAATGGTTTTACAGAAACCTTTAGATAGAGAGAAACAAGAACAGATATCCCTTATATTAACAGCTGTAGATGGAGGAGAACCGCAGATGTCAGGAACAATGCAGATTATTATTACAGTTTTAGATGTAAATGATAATGCTCCTGTTTTTACTCAGCCCACATATAAGGCTTCAGTGACTGAGAATTCACCTAAAGGCACAGTGGTAGCTTCTGTCACAGCCTCAGATGCAGATCAGGGATCCAATGGTAAAATAACATATTCAATTACAAATGAAATAGACGATGATAAAAAACTGTTTGAGGTGAATGAGGAAACTGGTGCGGTAACTTTAACAGGAGATATTGATTTTGAAACCTCCCGAAATTATCAAATACATTTACTCGCTAGTGATGATGGTGGGCTTACAGATTCATGTAAAGTGCTTATTGATGTGCAAGATATAAATGACAATAACCCTGAAATTAACATAATGTCAAAAACAAATGTAATATCAGAGGATGCTAAAGTCAACACAGTTGTGACGATGATAAATATTGAAGACAAGGATACTGGAGAAAACGGCAGAGTACAGTGTTCTCTTGGTGAAAGTGTCCCATTTGCTTTAAAGACTTCAACAAATAACTTTTACAGTTTAGTAACAGACAGTGATTTAGACAGAGAGAGATCTTCTGATTATAATATAACAGTGACCTGCTCTGATGAAGGAGTACCCTCCCTCTCCAGCAGTGTCACTCTCACCTTACAGATCTCTGATGTAAATGATAACCCTCCTGTCTTTGAGAGGAGCTCATATGAGGCCTACATTATAGAAAACAACACACCAGGAGTTTCTATATTCACAGTAAAAGCCACAGACTCTGACTGGAACCAGAATGCTCGTGTTTCTTACATACTGGAGGACTCCTCTGTTAACGGAGTGTCAGTCTCCTCATATGTGTCCGTTAGTGCTGATAGTGGAGTCATCCATGCAGTGCGTTCTTTTGACTACGAACAGATCAAGGATTTCCAGTTCAGGGTCAAAGCTCAGGATGGAGGCTCCCCTCCACTCAGTAGTAATGTGACTGTGAAAATACTGATCCAGGACCAGAACGACAACGCCCCTCAGGTTCTGTACCCAGTCCAGACTGGTGGTTCTCTGGTAGCTGAAATGGTGCCTCGTTCAGCAGATGTGGGCTATCTGGTCACTAAAGTGGTGGCTGTGGATGTGGACTCTGGACAGAATGCCTGGCTCTCCTATAAACTGCAGAAAGCCACAGACAGGGCGCTGTTTGAGGTGGGCTTACAGAATGGAGAACTAAGAACTATCCGCCAAGTCACTGATAAAGATGCAGTCAAACAAAGACTGAGTGTTATAGTGGAGGACAACGGACAGCCCTGTCGTTCAGCTACAGTCATTGTTAACGTGGCGGTGGCGGACAGCTTTCCTGAAGTGCTGTCTGAGTTCACTGACTTTACACACGACAAGGAGTACAACGACAACCTGACTTTTTACTTAGTGTTGGCTTTGGCTGTAGTTTCCTTCCTCTTCATCACGTGTGTGGTGGTCATTATATCAGTGAAAATCTACAGATGGAGACAGTCTCGCATCCTGTATCACTCCAATCTGCCAGTGATTCCATATTATCCACCACGTTACTCAGACACTTTGGGGACAGGGACTCTCCCACACGTGTACAACTACGAGGTGTGCAGGACGACTGACTCCAGAAAGAGTGACTGTAAGTTTGGCAGAGCTGGTAGTCAGAACGTGCTGATAATGGACCCCAGTTCAACAGGAACGATGCAGAGGATACAGAGTGAAAAGAACATCCTGGATGAACCAGACTCTCCTCTAGAGGTTAGACATGAATTATCTTTATCATATAAATAGCTTCAAGGTTTAACACCTGAACTGGCGTAATGCAATAAGTGGGTGAACTATTTAACTTTGTTCAAAGTTGTAGTTTTTATTGCGTAAGCTATTTGTGTTCATTTTGGATTTGTTTTTATTGTTTTCAAAATGATAAGTTACTTCATGGGTGTAAAATTGCATATGGACACTATAGACGTGTCCATACCAATATCTGAATGTTTCTAAAATGTCCATTTTAATTTTGAATGGGAAATTACATGACATTTGGGAAACAAAAGGTTCATTTTTCTCTCCTCAGTTCCACCTCTCAAAGACAGCATGTGTGACAACATCGCTTTCTGTGATAGGTTCAAATTCCTGTCTGTATAAAAACCCCTCCAGACTGCGACACCTTTTGTCTTCCGCAAACTCAATTTAAATTGTTTCCCTGTTGCACACCATAACACTGTAAACCCAAATAAGTTAGCAGAACTCAAAAAATTTAAAGCAATCGAGTGCCTCAATTACTGTAAAATGATAAAATTTTAAAAAACACAAGTTTCTAGAACTTAAAATGTAGATGCTTATATACTTAAATGAAAACATTACTTATTAACTTAGTATTCTAATGTTCTGTCAGTCCTACTGGGAGACTAAGTCAGGGTTCAGTGTCTTTGTTCAAAGACACTTGGACATGTGGACAGACAGAGCTGGGACGTGAAACTCTGACCCTTCAGTCATTGGACGACCCGCTGTACCAACTGAACCACAGCCACCTCTGAATAAAATTACTGTTTTGTAATTGTAATCTTTCTGGTGTGATAGATACTGGTGGTTATTTAGAGTGCTCTGAAATTGTATTTCAGCATCTACTACTTCAGTTAAGTTTTTTTTTTCAATCACCTTTATTTGAAACAATAGAAATAACAGAACATTATCATTCTCAACATTTAATGACTCAGTTGTACCTCATCTATGTTTTTAAGTTATGTTCACTTATATTCGAAATAGTTCCCCTTAATAAAAACAAATATTAGTTGGAAGTACTTTAAAAGAAGAACATGTTACAGCAACTTAATACGTTTGAGTTAGTAGTACTATTTCTGAAACTTTCAGTATTCACCACTTAATATATTTAATTATTCTGAACATTTGGGTTTACAGTGAAACCTCAACATGTGGTATGAACTTCAGTGCTTCCCTTTCCCATATTTCTCATTTTGGAGGAGTGGAACGTCTGTCACTGAATCTACTGAAACAGATTAATCATGCTAAAAGTGTATTGGATGCAGACTTTGCACTGAAACTGAGTAAAATGTTTCACGGTACCCAGGAGTTCATCACGTCACCATTGACTTCTGGCATTTTGCAGTGGCAGTTAAACCCATGGGAATGTTAATTGAAGTTTCATGTGTGAGTGGTGAACAAGCGAGTTGTAGAGGCTGGTAATGTTTTACTAACCCATCAGAATGTTGTACTAACCCATCAGAATGTTGTACTAACCCATCAGAATGTTTTACTAACCCATCAGAATGTTGTACTAACCCATCAGAATGTTTTACTAACCCATCAGAATCTATTCTAATTCATGTGAATGCATGTGGATTCATCTGAATACATCTTTACCCCAGGTCCCCCCCCATAAAATTAGTCCTGTCTGATGGAATGATACGAATAATAACAATAGACAATGAATGCAATAAACTCACGGCAATGTAAAAAAAATCTTATTTGTATTTTATTTGTATTTTTTTTACTACAAAAGACAAATGTAAGAAACACATAATGTATGTTTCAAATATATGAAAACTGTATATATGTCGTGTGAAAATAAGGTTACACACACATGCTGATTGATGTTGCTGTATTTTGAGTATGAAGTAGGTCATGACGTACAGTAGCTTATAGTGAATTCACACTAATACCACTGTCCACTTGTTGTATGATGATCCTCATGTACTGCACATGCAATGTGCTTCTTAGTGTACCAACAACAAGCTACAAAAACCCGGTGTATACAGTATATACTACATTTATGATGTGGTGCATGGCCCGGGTCGAGGTGGGGGTGGGGGGTTGGAGGGGGTCAATTTATGTCCCCTCCAATGTCAACATCATTATTACACCCTTGGTTACTTGATTATAACAACAACAGTGTCATAGAGTCATTATTAACTCACTGTTATGCCAGGTTACAATGATTTCAGCACCTTGGACAGAGACAATTCAACATGTTCTTCTGCTGCTGATTCTGCTTCTTCTACTACTATTACTACTGCCACTACTATTACTACTACTACTACTACTACTACTACTACTACTACTACTACTACTACTACTACAACTACTACTACTGCTGCTGCTGCTGCTGCTGCTGCTACTACTACTACTACTACTACTACTACTACTACTTCTACCACTACCACTACTACTGCTGCTGCTGCTACTACTACTACTACTATTACTACTACTTCTACTACTACTACTACTACTACTACTACTTCTACTATTACTACAACTACTACTACTACTACTACTAATAATAATAATAATAATGCTAAAAGTACTACTACTACTACTACTGCTACTACTACTGCTGCTACTTCAATTACTACTACTACTACAAATGCTACTACTACTACTACTACTACTACTACTACTACTACTACTACTACTACTACTACTACTACTACTACTACTGCTGCTGCTACTACTACTACTACTACTACTACTACTACTATTACTACATCTACTACTACTACTACGACTATTACTATTACTTTTTGATAGTTTTCTTCCATATATTATGACTGTTCTTTTTACAGTTGATAAGATGACATAGTTGTTTCTCAATTGATATCAGTTTTAATTTTTAAAATGAGATGTTAATAGTATCAACTATCACATACAGTAAATGCAGACTATATGTAAAAGTGTGACAAATGACTTAGCTGCATTTTTTCAAAGTAGGGTTTATGTGATACGACCTTATCCTGTACTTATGTCTCATGTAGAGATTCTGCAGTTTACATAATGGACTGTTAGGGCCGCTGTTGCCTTGACTGTGGAAGCTTCAGGGTGAGATTATAACAGCACCTCCCATGTCCATTCGCCATTATGAAGAAGGCAAAAGACGAGCAAACAACAGTAAATCGACATAAACGTCGTATTTTGTAGAAGATAAACTCGTGTACGTTTCGGTGTTTTTGAGATAAAATACTGACGTTTAACATCTGAAAACAACTATTTTATTGAAGGGATTTGTGCAAAAGGATACCCTTTTTTTGTGGAGGAAATATTACAACAGAACAATGAACCGACTGGCGATTTTATTTTTCTGTCTCGTTTCCGTCACTTCGGTGTTTGGACAAGTCACCTACACGATTCCAGAGGAAATGACCAAAGGCTCTTTGATCGGTAATATAGCACAGGATTTAGGTTTGGAAACAAAACGATTAATTTCTGGAAAAGCTCGTATTTATACCCGCGGGAGTGATGAGTACATCGAGTTGAACAGAGACAGAGGAGTCCTCCTTGTTAAAGAAAGAATCGACAGAGAGACGCTCTGCAGACAGACGACGCCTTGTGCTTTACATTTTCAGGTTATTTTAGAAAACCCGATGGAGTTTTACAGCGTTACTGTACAGATTACAGATATTAATGATAATGCTCCGACATTTGAAGAAATTAAAGCCGAGTTTAAAATCAGTGAATCAGCGGTGATTGGATCCAAATTCATGCTGGAACCAGCAGTGGACCTTGATGTTGGAATCAATTATCTTAAAAGGTATGAACTGAAACCAACAGATAATTTTGCTTTAAAGCTACATAATAACGTTGATGGGCATAAAAATGTAGAGATGGTGTTACAGAAACCTTTAGACAGAGAAAAACAGGAACACATATCACTCGTGTTAACTGCTCTGGATGGAGGAGATCCGCAGATGTCAGGAACAATGCAGATTGATATTACTGTTTTAGATGTAAATGATAATGCTCCTGTTTTTACTCAGTCCACATACAAAGCTTCAGTTACTGAAAATTCACCTAAAGGTACAGTTGTTACCACTGTTACAGCATCAGATGCAGATCAGGGTTCTAACGGTAAAATAACATATTCAATTGGGAATACAGATGATGTAAGAAAAATATTTAGTATTAACAAAGAAAGTGGTCAGTTTACTTTGATCGGAAATGTTGACTTTGAAGAATCACGGCATTTTCAAATAAATGTCCGTGCTAGTGATGATGGAGGTCTCACAGACTCTTGTAAAGTGATGATTGATGTTCAGGATGTAAATGATAACAAACCTGAAATTAACATAATGTCAAAGTCAAATGTAATATCAGAGGATGCTAAACTCAACACTGTTGTTACAATGATTAATATTGAGGATAAAGACACAGGAGAAAATGGAAAGGTGCAATGTTTTATTAGTGAGTCTGTACCTTTTATTTTAATATCCTCGACTAATAATTTCTATAGTTTAGTAACAGACAGTGATTTAGACAGAGAGAGATCTTCTGATTATAATATAACAGTGACCTGCTCTGATGAAGGAGTACCCTCCCTCTCCAGCAGTGTCACTCTCACCTTACAGATCTCTGATGTAAATGATAACCCTCCTGTCTTTGAGAGGAGCTCATATGAGGCCTACATTATAGAAAACAACACACCAGGAGTTTCTATATTCACAGTAAAAGCCACAGACTCTGACTGGAACCAGAATGCTCGTGTTTCTTACATACTGGAGGACTCCTCTGTTAACGGAGTGTCAGTCTCCTCATATGTGTCCGTTAGTGCTGATAGTGGAGTCATCCATGCAGTGCGTTCTTTTGACTACGAACAGATCAAGGATTTCCAGTTCAGGGTCAAAGCTCAGGATGGAGGCTCCCCTCCACTCAGTAGTAATGTGACTGTGAAAATACTGATCCAGGACCAGAACGACAACGCCCCTCAGGTTCTGTACCCAGTCCAGACTGGTGGTTCTCTGGTAGCTGAAATGGTGCCTCGTTCAGCAGATGTGGGCTATCTGGTCACTAAAGTGGTGGCTGTGGATGTGGACTCTGGACAGAATGCCTGGCTCTCCTATAAACTGCAGAAAGCCACAGACAGGGCGCTGTTTGAGGTGGGCTTACAGAATGGAGAAGTAAGAACTATCCGCCAAGTCACTGATAAAGATACAGTCAAACAAAGACTGAGTGTTATAGTGGAGGACAACGGACAGCCCTGTCGTTCAGCTACAGTCATTGTTAACGTGGCGGTGGCGGACAGCTTTCCTGAAGTGCTGTCTGAGTTCACTGACTTTACACACGACAAGGAGTACAACGACAACCTGACTTTTTACTTAGTGTTGGCTTTGGCTGTAGTTTCCTTCCTCTTCATCACGTGTGTGGTGGTCATTATATCAGTGAAAATCTACAGATGGAGACAGTCTCGCATCCTGTATCACTCCAATCTGCCAGTGATTCCATATTATCCACCACGTTACTCAGACACTTTGGGGACAGGGACTCTCCCACACGTGTACAACTATGAGGTGTGCAGGACGACTGACTCCAGAAAGAGTGACTGTAAGTTTGGCAGAGCTGGTAGTCAGAACGTGCTGATAATGGACCCCAGTTCAACAGGGACGATGCAGAGGATACAGAGTGAAAAGAGCATCCTGGATGAACCAGACTCTCCTCTAGAGGTTGGTTTTGTTGTTATTTCTAAATGATGTTTCTTCAGCTATTTATGTCATTATTGTTGTCATTACACACTCTTGGAGCAGCATCTTTTCCACATTGGAAATAAGTCAGCTCCACAGACAGAGCAGTTTCCTTTATCTGCATGAGGATGATTTATTTTTTCTCTCACAGTAATTCTTATTGTGTTCTGTCTCTTAATTGCATGCGACATTACACATGTGTGGACATTACTTTTCTCTGGTGTATTTTTATGTAAGTATGTGTGTGAGACTGTACACTTTATATTAAATGCTGTCATCAACATAATTATCAGATAAGGGAGAAAAACAGTTTAATTTTCCTCTCTTCTTATCTTTCTTCTTTTCATATTAGAAGTTTTACTTTTCAATTTCGAACAGCTCTATATTAATAAGTAATAATCATTGTTTTGTCCTTGGGTAAAAACGAAAACGAAAGTCAATATCAGCAGCAGTGACAAGGTGGACTTTAAATTTTAAACTACTTGGAGTAATTTCATTATTATCTGCAGTTTCGTTTTCTGTACTCCCAGTGACGCTGTTGGCCAATATGTGTTTTTTCCTCCTGCTATTCCAGCCCCATCTCCTAGATCATTTCGATTTGTGTAAAGGAGGCTTTACTCGGTTTCGCATTGCAGGGAATAACATACATCGGCGAAAAAGATGGAAATATTTTGATATTTTTTATGCGGGCATCTCATCAGTTTATATTCTTTAACGGATTGAACTCCGATTGGATTATATGTGTGATATTTCTCATCCTTTGTCAGTGTAGATCCGCTTGAACAGAAACAATGAAACGGCAGTTGTTCTGTGTTTTCTCGTTGCTGTCTCTTAGCTCGGTGTTTGGTCAGGTGAGTTATTCTATTCCTGAGGAAATGTCCACAGGCTCGTTTGTTGGCAACATAGCACAAGATTTAGGGTTGGATCTAAAACGTTTAAAAACAGGAAAAGCTCGCCTGCATGTTGGAAGCAGCGGTGAATACATCGAGTTAAATAAAGAAAGGGGGGTTCTGCTCATCAAGGACAGAATAGACAGAGAGGCCTTGTGCAAACAAACGACTCCTTGCGCCTTACATTTCCAGATCATTTTAGAAAACCCAATTCAGTTTTATCAAGTTAATGTGGAAATCACTGATATTAACGACAATGCTCCAATATTTAAAATGAATAATATGTCATTTGAGATAAGTGAGTCGGCCGTGAAGGGAGCGAAATTTGTCCTAGAGAAAGCTGTGGATTATGATGTTGGTATGAATGGGCTTAAAGGTTATTCACTTCACCCATCAGATAATTTCGTTTTAAAACTCACCGACAACGCGGTAGGAGAAAAAGAAGTAGAGATGGTGTTAGAAAAACCGCTCGATCGTGAAAAACAAGAGCGTCTGACGTTAACACTGACAGCCGCAGATGGCGGAGAAACGCAGCTCTCGGGGACAGTGAAAATTCACGTAACTGTGTTAGATGTAAATGACAATGCACCTGTTTTTACGGAGTCAACATATAAGGCTACTTTAATAGAAAATTCCCCTAAAGGAACGTCCTTGATGAGAGTGAAAGCCATAGATATCGATCAAGGCACAAATGGTGTAGTAACTTACTCCATCTCTGGTAATACTGATGAAATTTTAGAAGTGTTTGATATACATCAGACAAGTGGAGAGATACGGCTTATTGGTAAAGTAGATTATGAAATATCAAAACATTATCTTTTGCATGTTAAGGCACGAGATCAAGGTGGACTCAGTGATTCTTGTAAAATACTGTTTGATATTACTGATGTTAATGACAACAGTCCAGTGATAGATTTAATGTCGACAACACAATCGTTACCAGAAGATTCACCATTGCAAACAGTCGTTGCTGTTATGAATGTTCATGATGCCGACTCTGACAATAATGGAGTGGTTAAATGTTATCTGAGTGATAGTGATACTTTTTTCATTGAAAATAGCTCAAAGGGTTTCTATAGCATCCTCACAAATAGTGATTTAGACAGAGAGAGAAACTCTGATTATAATATAACAGTGACCTGCTCTGATGAAGGAGTACCCTCCCTCTCCAGCAGTGTCACTCTCACCTTACAGATCTCTGATGTAAATGATAACCCTCCTGTCTTTGAGAGGAGCTCATATGAGGCCTACATTATAGAAAACAACACACCAGGAGTTTCTATATTCACAGTAAAAGCCACAGACTCTGACTGGAACCAGAATGCTCGTGTTTCTTACATACTGGAGGACTCCTCTGTTAACGGAGTGTCAGTCTCCTCATATGTGTCCGTTAGTGCTGATAGTGGAGTCATCCATGCAGTGCGTTCTTTTGACTACGAACAGATCAAGGATTTCCAGTTCAAGGTCAAAGCTCAGGATGGAGGCTCCCCTCCACTCAGTAGTAATGTGACTGTGAAAATACTGATCCAGGACCAGAACGACAACGCCCCTCAGGTTCTGTACCCAGTCCAGACTGGTGGTTCTCTGGTAGCTGAAATGGTGCCTCGTTCAGCAGATGTGGGCTATCTGGTCACTAAAGTGGTGGCTGTGGATGTGGACTCTGGACAGAATGCCTGGCTCTCCTATAAACTGCAGAAAGCCACAGACAGGGCGCTGTTTGAGGTGGGCTTACAGAATGGAGAAGTAAGAACTATCCGCCAAGTCACTGATAAAGATGCAGTCAAACAAAGACTGAGTGTTATAGTGGAGGACAACGGACAGCCCTGTCGTTCAGCTACAGTCATTGTTAACGTGGCGGTGGCGGACAGCTTTCCTGAAGTGCTGTCTGAGTTCACTGACTTTACACACGACAAGGAGTACAACGACAACCTGACTTTTTACTTAGTGTTGGCTTTGGCTGTAGTTTCCTTCCTCTTCATCACGTGTGTGGTGGTCATTATATCAGTGAAAATCTACAGATGGAGACAGTCTCGCATCCTGTATCACTCCAATCTGCCAGTGATTCCATATTATCCACCACGTTACTCAGACACTTTGGGGACAGGGACTCTCCCACACGTGTACAACTACGAGGTGTGCAGGACGACTGACTCCAGAAAGAGTGACTGTAAGTTTGGCAGAGCTGGTAGTCAGAACGTGCTGATAATGGACCCCAGTTCAACAGGGACGATGCAGAGGATACAGAGTGAAAAGAACATCCTGGATGAACCAGACTCTCCTCTAGAGGTCAGTTTCATTGATTAACACCATTTTTTGTCCTTTAGTTCTTGCTGTACAACAACAAACCTTTCCCTACAATAGTTACTGTTTGATTTTTGGTGGATTATTCTGCAGGTTTTTTTTTTATTATTGGGTAGACAGAGGCCACTCTAATGAGATATATCAGTGTATTACATTTAAAATGTTGAAATCTTAACAACTGAACAATTATAAGTAACTTATAATCATGGCAATTGTCTTTTTGTTTTTACATGTTGATTTATTTTTTGCACATGCTTCATCAATGGAATTAGGATCCATACATGATTGTTTTCTTTGCAATGGAAAGCAAAACAAATGTTTCACCAAGGCATAAATGCCATGCTTATAACCAATAGTCTGGGACCATTTTGAAAAGTTCCACATTCTTTTTGTGCTTCTCAGTAAGTTAATACAAATAGTAAAGCCTGAAAATAAAGTACTTCCAATACTGTTCATCTATGTGCATGTTTCAGTCTGGTTCACTTTGTGCTGATTATGTATTCATCATCAGTATGAACACATGTGGAATTATACATCTCCTGTTTCACAGTCACATGGTCTTTGACTTTGTCTTTCAGTGTCATCCAAAGATTGACCTTTTAAACACTAAGCACAAGGGCATAAAACCAGTTAATGCTTCATTACCTTTTATGTTTTTGGAGAATAAATGGAAGCACACTACACATCCTTTACACTGACCATTTAAATATATAAGCAGTGGGACTGGGATTTTTGAATAGGAGGATGAGTTCCACATCAGTTTGACTCTAATTATATTGAAAATTTTTAAATATAAAGCAAGTGCACACCTTAGAAGTAAATGTATCAGTTGTTCAGTTTTACTTGTACTTCTACGTATTTGTCAATTTGTACAAAAACATGGTAGCTAATATTTTTTAATCAATTTACATATTTTTTAACTTTTTTAATCATCTTATTCCAAGGTCATTACTTGAAACCAAAAATTAATCAACTGAAAAAATGGTTACACTTTACATGACAGATCACTAATGATGTGGTTATCATATGGTAAATTTGCTGTAATTTCATGCTAATATTGCCTTTAATTCCACTTATTACAGACATCTCCCATGTAATTTCCAGTGTGATTACTCTGCAGTTTCTATGTAATAAACAATATAAACAGTTTATTTTCACATATGTTGAAATGGTATTTGAAATTAATCTGTAACTTGTAACTTAAGGACCACAATGGAAATACATTTATTTTAGCTTTTTGTGTTATCCTTTTGATATGTGTACAAGGTGCATAACATTTATATTGTATTTTATTTCTTAACCTTATGCTGTGTCAATAAACAATATCTAATCAAATCAGAAACAACTAGTCCAAGGTTTACTTATTGTTTTTGTTTAATTACCTGAAAAATAAGGAGGTAATTTCCCGGAAATTACACAGCACCAGGGTTGTAAAATGCATTATCACCTGTTGCCACTCCATTACTTAATTACAAAGAAAGACAAATCAAGTCGTTGTTGTAGTAAGATGGTAAAAAAAAAAGACAGTTGTAGCCAGGTGTAAAAACCCTTACTCGGCTAACAGAATACACTAAAAGAAAGGAGACAATTTACTTTATGTATCTTTAGACACATCGGCACATTATTAATTGTCCTACTGTATTTGAACACACCACACAGTGGGGGTGGGCTTGGTCTCAGCAGCCAATCAGAGGCCATGTAGAACATGCTCGGCCTGTTGACACGGAAGTGAAACCCATGCTCGCTGTTCTTCCATTTTAGCCAGAGAAGTAAGCAAGTTAGCCGCGTGTTAAAAAGAAAAATAAGAGAAGAGAAAAAGTCTCGGATCTACCTGTGAAAAGTAGAAAGAGTTGGAGCATATTTACTGAATGTTTGGAGCCAACTGTCGGACGGAACGAATGAGGAAAGTTATGCAGGTTAATTGTTTGTCTTTCACCAGGGAGAGCCGCTATGAAGTCCAACACCAACGTCCTTAACCTTGATGTAAACTACAACGGTGAGAAATGCGCCATTTTAGCTGCTTTGAACACTATCGTCCCCTTGTTTTTCCATGTTTAAAAGGAAGCAGTGGTATAATGGTGCAACGTTTTTGAACATATTTACAGTGTGGTTATCATTTTATGTTCATGTATGTGTATAATTGAAGGGTAGGTGTTTTATTTTCCTAATGCCAATTTAAAAAGAGAGAAACGTAACAAGTTGTGGTGAACACATTCATGTTACTCGGCTCAGTTTAAAGTAACTAGAGGGTCATTTTAGTGGATTTCTCTTTCATTAATAGGCCTATAGTGTGATAGTAAATTAAACACACTTCTGTAATACTTCTAATTTTTAACTCAAAATGAGTACCTTTGTTATTTACACATGGTTGTGATATGGTTATGATAAATGATATTTTGAATGTTAAGGGTTACTTACATAAGTATTATTTAAACACTGTTCATATGAACCGCAGGTAAATGTGTGAGCACTTTAATGTTTAGACCATAATATATTATAGATAACACTGAATTTGCACAACTTAAAAAGAGGTTTGAGAACTGAATAGAAATGAATATTCGTGTCAGAATGTATGTGTAGATCTTTTGACATGTGATATCCTGAATTATGCATCTGAAAATAAATGGTACTGACTATAAACTTCACCACTGCGTTATTTTAAACATGGAAAACAAGGGGACGATAGAAGAAAGCAGCTAAAATTGCACATTTCTCACTTTTGTGGTTTACATCAAGGTTAAGGACGTTGGTGTTGGATTTAGTAGTGACTTCCCTGGTGAAAGACAACATTTTCTGCTTTGTTCTGTCCGTAAATTGTCTCTGAACATTCGGTAAATGTGCTCCAACTCTCTCTACTTTTCACATGTGTATTCTTATTTTATTTTTCTTGTTAGCACGTGGCTGACTTGCTTACTTCTCAGGCTAAAATGGAAGAACAGCGAGTCAGCGTTTCACTTCCGACTCAACAGGCTGAGGGTGACTAAGTATCCTCTGATTGGCTGCTGAGAATAGGTAGCCCCCACGTGGGAAACCGGATGACCTGTGTGATGTGTCAAATACAATAGGACAATTAATTTGACGAAGTGAATAAATAAATATATAAGTAAATAGTCTTCTTTCTTTTAGTGTACTCTGTTAGCTGTGTAAGGTTTTTATACCTGGACACGAATGTATTTTTTTTATATCGTCTTACTACTACAAAGACTTGATTTGTCTATTGGTAATAGCTAAGTAATTGAGTGGAAAAAAGTGATAATGTATGTTACAGACCTGATGTTGTGTCATTTTCTGGAAATTACCTCCTTGTTTTTCAGGTAATTAAAAACCATTAAGTATTGGACTCATTGTTTTGATGACTACAGATTAATTTCAGATAATTACCTTTTCACTATACTTGAAATATAAGATGTTTATATCTCTTATCTAGAAACTCCATTAAAATTACTTGATATTAGGTGTCACTGATTATTACAATTAAATTACGTAGACATTTCCACATTCATGAAAGCTGCTCTCGTCGTTATTATCGAGAAACTTCAGAGTAATTGCACTGGAAATGTTATGGAAATTGCCTCTAAGTGGAAATAAAGTCAATATTGCCATGAAATTGTATCAAAATGACCATATAATTACTACATAATTAGTGATGTGTATCATGTGTAACCCAAACATGTATTTTACAGGAATTTGAGTTTACAGAATAACTTATTTTAATACATCATATACACTAAAAGCTCAATAAAACAAAAAACATTGAAACAGGAAATACTTAAGGCAATACAATAATGTAAATAGTTGTTTGGACTCTCAATCCAAGTTGCTATAAAGGTAAAAGTTAAAATGCTTTAATGTGTATTTGGAAGTTTCAAGCTTGCTGAGAACAATAGCAAAAGTCTATTTATTTATGTATGTATTTTACCAGACCCCAAGTAGAGTAGCAACTAGTACACTGGAAGTTTATTAGGATCTTAAAAAACAATACACTTAAGTGAAGCATTAAATATATCAAAACATGTATTACAATAACAATACTTTCAAACGTAATACTCTTAATGGTTGAGAATTTCTGATCAAATGTATAGAAATTGTGTACTTTATCTGATTCTTTACAGAATATGTAAAAGTGTACTCAACAGCTCCAAGTTGGTACATTATTTTGCTTTGTATATTGCAATATATTAGTGTAAGAGTATGTTGCAGTGCATGTCTTTGATGTAATATTTACAGATATAAATTATTTAACAGAAAGGGTTGGACATGTTAGAAATAGTTGATAATTGTTAGTCCTGTAATCAGTGTATTGTTCTATATCTTAAACCTCCTCTATGCGTCTGCAGTGCAAATGTTTGGACTCTCAGGGCCGCTGTTGTCCCATGTAGAATGTTCTCCCATCATTTAAAGAGAAGCAGACACACAGAGCACCGATTCTGTCGTTGTCTGAACCCAGAGAAAGCCGTGCTGCGGATTATTTGTCTCGGATTTTTAAAGCGAATTACATCGATCGTGTCTTTTTTTTTCTATTTTGGAATACAGCTACTGCAGCGGTTGGGAATACATACATATACCAGTCTGGAAAACAGCATTTCTACCAAAAAAAAATGACAGATATAACAATGATACGGCAAGTACCGTTGTTTATCCTGTTTTTTTCCTTCAGCTCAGTTGTCGGGCAGGTCACTTACTCCATTCCTGAAGAAATGGCGAAAGGTTCTTTTGTTGGAAATATAGTACAGGATTTAGGTTTAGACGTAAATAGACTGAGATCTGGCAAAGCTCGTATATATACAGAGGACAGCGCAGAATACATCGAGTTGAATAAAGACAAGGGAAGCCTGTTCGTTAAAGAAAGAATTGACAGAGAGAAGCTGTGCGGGCAGACGACACCTTGTGCTTTACATCTTCAAATTACACTAGAGGAACCGATTGAGTTTTATACGGTTACAGTCGAAATTAATGACATTAATGATAATGCACCTACCTTCAAAAAGAATGAGATGAAATTCAGGATCAGTGAGTCAGCTGTGATTGGGGCAAAATTCATGCTTGAAAGAGCTATGGATCTAGATGTGGGTGTAAATGGGCTCCAGAGTTACACTCTTAAACCTACAGATAATTTTAATCTAAAACTTCAAAATCAGCAAGATGGTAGTAAAAAAGTGGAGATGGTTTTACAAAAACACCTTGACAGAGAGGCGCAAGAACATTTGTCTTTAATACTTACAGCTGTCGATGGTGGTGATCCACAGCTTTCAGGAACAATACGTGTGGAAATTTCTGTACTGGACGTTAATGACAATGCCCCAGTTTTCACCCAAGAAATATATAAGGTTACTGTAACGGAGATGGCTCCAAAAGGTACTGTTTTATGTACCGTTAGTGCTGCAGATGTAGACCAAGGCTCAAACGGGAAAGTGTCATATACGATTAAAAATACATTGGATGATGTTCCCACTATGTTTGAAATAGACGGAGAAAGTGGTGTAATAACTTTAAATGGGAGACTAGATTTTGAAAAGTCAAAGAACTATGAAATTCACGTTCAAGCCAGTGATGATGGAGGGTTAACAGATTCGTGTAAAATCATGGTTGAGGTGACTGATACAAATGACAATCATCCCTCTATTAATATAATGTCTAAAACAAATTCAGTGTCAGAAAATTCCTCACCAGGAACTGTTGTAACTATATTTAACGTTCAAGATCCTGATTCTGGTGAAAATGGAAAGGTCTCTTGTTATATAGCAGACAACATGCCATTTCTGATGAAATCAACATCGAAGAAATTTTTCAGCCTCGTAACAGACAGTGATTTAGACAGAGAGAGAAACTCTGATTATAATATAACAGTGACCTGCTCTGATGAAGGAGTACCCTCCCTCTCCAGCAGTGTCACTCTCACCTTACAGATCTCTGATGTAAATGATAACCCTCCTGTCTTTGAGAGGAGCTCATATGAGGCCTACATTATAGAAAACAACACACCAGGAGTTTCTATATTCACAGTAAAAGCCACAGACTCTGACTGGAACCAGAATGCTCGTGTTTCTTACATACTGGAGGACTCCTCTGTTAACGGAGTGTCAGTCTCCTCATATGTGTCCGTTAGTGCTGATAGTGGAGTCATCCATGCAGTGCGTTCTTTTGACTACGAACAGATCAAGGATTTCCAGTTCAGGGTCAAAGCTCAGGATGGAGGCTCCCCTCCACTCAGTAGTAATGTGACTGTGAAAATACTGATCCAGGACCAGAACGACAACGCCCCTCAGGTTCTATACCCAGTCCAGACTGGTGGTTCTCTGGTAGCTGAAATGGTGCCTCGTTCAGCAGATGTGGGCTATCTGGTCACTAAAGTGGTGGCTGTGGATGTGGACTCTGGACAGAATGCCTGGCTCTCCTATAAACTGCAGAAAGCCACAGACAGGGCGCTGTTTGAGGTGGGCTTACAGAATGGAGAAGTAAGAACTATCCGCCAAGTCACTGATAAAGATGCAGTCAAACAAAGACTGAGTGTTATAGTGGAGGACAACGGACAGCCCTGTCGTTCAGCTACAGTCATTGTTAACGTGGCGGTGGCGGACAGCTTTCCTGAAGTGCTGTCTGAGTTCACTGACTTTACACACGACAAGGAGTACAACGACAACCTGACTTTTTACTTAGTGTTGGCTTTGGCTGTAGTTTCCTTCCTCTTCATCACGTGTGTGGTGGTCATTATATCAGTGAAAATCTACAGATGGAGACAGTCTCGCATCCTGTATCACTCCAATCTGCCAGTGATTCCATATTATCCACCACGTTACTCAGACACTTTGGGGACAGGGACTCTCCCACACGTGTACAACTACGAGGTGTGCAGGACGACTGACTCCAGAAAGAGTGACTGTAAGTTTGGCAGAGCTGGTAGTCAGAACGTGCTGATAATGGACCCCAGTTCAACAGGGACGATGCAGAGGATACAGAGTGAAAAGAGCATCCTGGATGAACCAGACTCTCCTCTAGAGGTTTGAATTTTTAATTATTACAAGATTGTATATTTGTATTTAAACAATCTTAATATTGATCTAGTAATTATTTTTAGAAATATTTTTGTTCACAAAGATTTACATGAAGTAAGTAGTCCTCCTTTTTCAGAATCACAAACAGCGACTAATATAGGCTGCTGCTGCTACTCACAGTTCTATACGTGCGTTTTGGTTTTGTTCTAATGATATGACTTCATGTAATCTATCCATGTCTTTCATCGAGTGGATTACATGAAATAGCATGGACATTTTTACAAAAAAAGCTGAAATGAACATTGTCAAAATATGCAGGTCCTTTAACGCCACATAAACACCAGTGAAGGTTATTTAGTTTTTTTTCTTAAACTGGGTTTTCACTGAAATGGTTGTTGATGATTTAGGTTGTAATATATAAATTCAACTCAAAGGGTCGCTGTTGAATAGCATGTTGCTTCTCGTCTTGATGGTTTTTTTTTTTCGTTTTTTGTCCTGCCTCTTCTTGTGGATATGTTAGAGTAAATCTAAACGCCAGCATAAACCGCAGACGCTTTGACGACGGAAGGAGCTGAGTAGTAATATCGAAGGAAATATTTGTAAATATATATTTGGATGACAACACGCTGTTTTCTATATACACTTTAAACGCGATTGGATATACTTTTGTTTTAACGGCACAGAAAAGGAAGCCATATCGGACAGAACAATGAGATGGCAAGTACTGTTTTTCCTCTCGGTCCTCTGTCTGGGCTTCGCGCTCGGGCAGGTCAGCTATTCCATCCCAGAAGAAATGTCCAAAGGCTCTATTGTTGGGAATATAGCCCATGATTTAGGTCTAGATCTGAAAAGGCTGAAATCAGGCAGAGCTCGTGTCTATACGGGAGATAATGTCGAATACATCGGTTTGAATAAAGACAGAGGAGTCCTCCTTATCCAGGAGAGAATAGACAGAGAGGCTTTATGTGGAGAGACGACGCCTTGTGCTTTACATTTCCAATTAATATTAGAAAATCCAATGGAACTGTTTCGGGTTACAGTAGAAATAACTGATATAAACGATAATTCACCGACCTTTACAAATGCAGAAAAACGCTTTGAAATTAGCGAATCAGCTGTGATAGGATCTAAATTCATATTAGATAAAGCGATTGATTCTGATATTGGGACTAATGGATTACAACGCTATTCACTAAATCCTACTGATAATTTTGCATTAAAACTAGAAAATGACGCAGACGGAACTAAAAAGGTGGAGATGGTTTTACAAAAGCCTTTAGATCGTGAAAAGCAGACACATATACCTCTGTTATTAACAGCTATAGATGGAGGAGAACCTCATATGTCTGGAACAATGCAGATTTTTATCACTGTATTAGATGTTAATGACAATGCTCCAACCTTTGTTAAACCTCAGTACAGAGCAAAGATACTAGAAAATTCTCCTAAAGGCACCAGTGTAACGACTGTTAGTGCATCGGATAAAGACATGGGCTCAAACGGAGAAGTTTTTTATGCAATATCTACGAGCAAACGACAGTTATCAGAGATGTTTAAAATCGATAGGACCACTGGTGAAATCACCCTGGTTGGTAAATTAGATTATGAAAAAGCAAACAATTACATTATGGGTATTGAAGTTGTAGACAATGGAGGGCTTTCGGATTCAACTAAAGTTATAGTAGATGTTATTGATGTAAATGATAATAAACCAAACATAAATACTGTTTCTAAATCAGAGTCAATCTCAGAGGATTCACCCCCAGATACTATAATAGCTATGTTAAGTGTAAATGATCCAGATTCAGATAATAATGGAAAGGTAGAGTGTGTTATAAATGATCACATCCCCTTCAAAATACAGCCTGCATTAAATGGATTTTACACTTTAGTTACAGAAGTTACTTTAGACAGAGAAATAGCTTCACAGTATAATATAACAGTGACCTGCTCTGATGAAGGAGTACCCTCCCTCTCCAGCAGTGTCACTCTCACCTTACAGATCTCTGATGTAAATGATAACCCTCCTGTCTTTGAGAGGAGCTCATATGAGGCCTACATTATAGAAAACAACACACCAGGAGTTTCTATATTCACAGTAAAAGCCACAGACTCTGACTGGAACCAGAATGCTCGTGTTTCTTACATACTGGAGGACTCCTCTGTTAACGGAGTGTCAGTCTCCTCATATGTGTCCGTTAGTGCTGATAGTGGAGTCATCCATGCAGTGCGTTCTTTTGACTACGAACAGATCAAGGATTTCCAGTTCAGGGTCAAAGCTCAGGATGGAGGCTCCCCTCCACTCAGTAGTAATGTGACTGTGAAAATACTGATCCAGGACCAGAACGACAATGCCCCTCAGGTTCTGTACCCAGTCCAGACTGGTGGTTCTCTGGTAGCTGAAATGGTGCCTCGTTCAGCAGATGTGGGCTATCTGGTCACTAAAGTGGTGGCTGTGGATGTGGACTCTGGACAGAATGCCTGGCTCTCCTATAAACTGCAGAAAGCCACAGACAGGGCGCTGTTTGAGGTGGGCTTACAGAATGGAGAAGTAAGAACTATCCGCCAAGTCACTGATAAAGATGCAGTCAAACAAAGACTGAGTGTTATAGTGGAGGATAACGGACAGCCCTGTCGTTCAGCTACAGTCATTGTTAACGTGGCGGTGGCGGACAGCTTTCCTGAAGTGCTGTCTGAGTTCACTGACTTTACACACGACAAGGAGTACAACGACAACCTGACTTTTTACTTAGTGTTGGCTTTGGCTGTAGTTTCCTTCCTCTTCATCACGTGTGTGGTGGTCATTATATCAGTGAAAATCTACAGATGGAGACAGTCTCGCATCCTGTATCACTCCAATCTGCCAGTGATTCCATATTATCCACCACGTTACTCAGACACTTTGGGGACAGGGACTCTCCCACACGTGTACAACTATGAGGTGTGCAGGACGACTGACTCCAGAAAGAGTGACTGTAAGTTTGGCAGAGCTGGTAGTCAGAACGTGCTGATAATGGACCCCAGTTCAACAGGGACGATGCAGAGGATACAGAGTGAAAAGAACATCCTGGATGAACCAGACTCTCCTCTAGAGGTTAGAAATTTAAACATTACAGCTATTTGAATGTGAAACATCTTAATGTTTATGGTGTATACCAGGGATGTGCAGTCAGGGGAGGTAGCTCCTCACCTGTCATTGTGAGAAGTAAAAAAATAAATAATAAAATAGAATAGGCTAAGTATTAATATTTGTCCACTGATCTGTGTTGTCAGTGCAATGTTGTGGTTCCTATCATTTTGGATTGTTTTGTAGTCAAAATTGCTGAAATTCTTTATTTCCTGTTCAAATACCACAGAGAGAGGAAAACTGAGGCAGTGATGAGCAGTGCCTCTTACGCAATACCGTACAAACAAGATTGGGTGCGTGCTTGTTGCCATTTCTCTATGTTTCCAATATCATGGTTCAAGACACTTTTATTATATGTTTTAATTTCTATATATAGTGTTCAGTAATGTATTTCACGTATGTATATGTAACATTTAAGTCATATTGATCTGGTTTAAACCCAGAGTAAAAGTGTTGTCTTGAGGCAGATAGTTCCTCTGCTTCACAGAAGGACATGATAGTCAGACACTGAGTCTGAAGTTGATGACTGGGTTCATTCTTGCAAAGGTTAAAAGAACAACAACCAAACAAATGCACCGATTTTTCACTCTGAAAATTGAGGATTTTATTTATAAACTGATATTTTTTTCAACACTAGACTTTCTTTCATAGCAAGAAGTTACAACAGGACGGGATATAAGTGGTTAATTTCAAATGGACTGATTAATACTGGAAAAGATTGTCTTTGTGTATGTGCTACAAAAACACCTTTACTGCTTTCACTGCTTTTTTATTCTCTACGTACAAGTAAAGGTAAGCTAAGCAACATTTTCACTTGTGCGTGTTTTAGGGTTAAAAAAATATTAGCAGCGGAAATTGCCTAACTGAAATGAAAATAAAACTTAAAACTAAATAATCTACAGTGAATGACATAAAACTTTTGAGGTATCTGATTTACACATACTTAAACTGCGTGGTGAATAATAAGCAGAGTTTCACATGTATTATTTATTAAACTTGAGCAAGACTGCACCTCAGGACATGCTGCTCTCAAGTGCGCAGGATGCGTGATTACGTCACACGCTAAACACATCAACGTGACTGATTGGCTGAACCACATACATGTATTTAAAAGGATCCATATCAAAATAAGACCATTACAAACTTATTTTTAATAAACTAACTAAAATAAAAGTGAATTGCATCTAAAACCAGTTATATTTTTCTATTTTAATCAGGGTTCAGGTTTTCCAATTGTCCAGCTCTTACATAGCAGAGGTCTGATGCCCCAGTGTCGTCTGTTCTGATAGACCATCTTTTTTTAAATAACTAGGGTGGGTTATTTGGTGTAAAAATCACAAGGCTAATTTTATCTGTATTAAAACCGTTGTATAATATCACTGTAGAGCTGCATGTTCGATGCGCGTGCGCTTCCGGCGCGTGCATACGGCCTGCCTCCCCAACAATTGACTTCACTGCAGGTCACAGGTGTACACATTTTTTAAATGAATTTTGTTTCACGGAGTTTTCCAAAGAGAACATACATGAATATCTCGGTCATTTCAGCACCAAGGACAGCGACTAGTCCAGACCACTGCCTTTTACAAACACTTCCGTCCATTTTGGTTTTAGTTTCTTTATTTGGATTAATTTCCCTCATCGAATGGGATTATTTTAAAGGTTATATATATTTTTTGTCTTGACAGTTGAAATGAGCAGGTTCAAAATATTAGCTTCTATTTAACACCATGTAAAAATAATTAATCTTAGTGGGATTTAAATGTGTTTTAACTGCGTTTGATCTGATGTTGACTATATGTACAAGTTCAAGTTGTAGTTTTTTAATTCAACTCAAAGGGTCGCTGTCGGCAAACGTGTTGCTCTTTGCTGATATGTGTTTTTTTCCCCTTTTTGGCCAGCCCCTTGTGTATGTGTGAAAGAAATTCAGCGAACGGCAGAACACATCGTGTGAGCTTTAACGACGGACTGCAAGAAAGGATATTGAAGGGAAATCTGTTTTGTTTTGGTTTGTTTTATATGCACAGATCATAAGAAGGGATCTCTATATTTTTTTTTTACTGATTTCCAAAAGAGTGTTTGGATAAATGCTCTTCTTTTAGTGCTGGAGGAAACGAAACGATATCGGACAGAACAATGAGATGGCAAGTACTGTTTTTCCTCTCGGTCCTCTGTCTGGGCTTCACGCTCGGGCAGGTCAGCTATTCCATCCCAGAAGAAATGTCCAAAGGCTCTATTGTCGGGAATATAGCCCATGATTTAGGTCTAGATCTGAAAAGGCTGAAATCAGGCAGAGCTCGTGTCTATACGGGAGATAATGTCGAATACATCGGTTTGAATAAAGACAGAGGAGTCCTCCTTATCCAGGAGAGAATAGACAGAGAGGCTTTATGTGGAGAGACGACGCCTTGTGCTTTACATTTCCAATTAATATTAGAAAATCCAATGGAACTGTTTCGGGTTACAGTAGAAATAACTGATATAAACGATAATTCACCGACCTTTACAAATGCAGAAAAACGCTTTGAAATTAGCGAATCAGCTGTGATAGGATCTAAATTCATATTAGATAAAGCGATTGATTCTGATATTGGGACTAATGGATTACAAAGATATTCACTAAATCCTACTGATAATTTTGTGTTAAAATTAGAAAATCGGGCAGACGGAAGTAAAAAGGTGGAGATGGTTTTACAAAAGCCTTTAGATCGGGAAAAGCAGGCACATATACCTCTGTTATTAACAGCTATAGATGGAGGAGAACCTCATATGTCTGGAACAATGCAGATTTTTATCACTGTATTAGATGCGAATGACAATGCTCCAACCTTTGTTAAACCTCAGTACAGAGCAAAGATACTAGAAAATTCTCCTAAAGGCACCAGTGTAACGACTGTTAGTGCATCTGATAAAGACATGGGCTCAAACGGAGAAGTTTTTTATGCAATATCTACGAGCAAACGACAGTTATCAGAGCTGTTTAAAATGGACAGGAGCACTGGTGAAATCACCCTGGTTGGTGAATTAGATTATGAAAAGGCTAAAAATTATGAAATAGATATTGAAGCTACAGATAGTGGGGGACTTTCAGATTCAACCAAAGTTATAGTAGATGTTATTGATGTAAATGATAATAAACCAAACATAAATACTGTTTCTAAATCAGAGTCAATATTAGAGGATTCACCCCCAGATACTATAATAGCTATGTTAAGTGTAAATGATCCAGATTCAGATAATAATGGAAAGGTAGAGTGTATTATAAATGATCACATTCCCTTCAAAATACAGCCTGCATTAAATGGATTTTACACTTTAGTTACAGAAGTAACTTTAGACAGAGAAATAGCTTCACAGTATAATATAACAGTGACCTGCTCTGATGAAGGAGTACCCTCCCTCTCCAGCAGTGTCACTCTCACCTTACAGATCTCTGATGTAAATGATAACCCTCCTGTCTTTGAGAGGAGCTCATATGAGGCCTACATTATAGAAAACAACACACCAGGAGTTTCTATATTCACAGTAAAAGCCACAGACTCTGACTGGAACCAGAATGCTCGTGTTTCTTACATACTGGAGGACTCCTCTGTTAACGGAGTGTCAGTCTCCTCATATGTGTCCGTTAGTGCTGATAGTGGAGTCATCCATGCAGTGCGTTCTTTTGACTACGAACAGATCAAGGATTTCCAGTTCAGGGTCAAAGCTCAGGATGGAGGCTCCCCTCCACTCAGTAGTAATGTGACTGTGAAAATACTGATCCAGGACCAGAACGATAACGCCCCTCAGGTTCTGTACCCAGTCCAGACTGGTGCTTCTCTGGTAGCTGAAATGGTGCCTCGTTCAGCAGATGTGGGCTATCTGGTCACTAAAGTGGTGGCTGTGGATGTGGACTCTGGACAGAATGCCTGGCTCTCCTATAAACTGCAGAAAGCCACAGACAGGGCGCTGTTTGAGGTGGGCTTACAGAATGGAGAAGTAAGAACTATCCGCCAAGTCACTGATAAAGATGCAGTCAAACAAAGACTGAGTGTTATAGTGGAGGACAACGGACAGCCCTGTCATTCAGCTACAGTCATTGTTAACGTGGCGGTGGCGGACAGCTTTCCTGAAGTGCTGTCTGAGTTCACTGACTTTACACACGACAAGGAGTACAACGACAACCTGACTTTTTACTTAGTGTTGGCTTTGGCTGTAGTTTCCTTCCTCTTCATCACGTGTGTGGTGGTCATTATATCAGTGAAAATCTACAGATGGAGACAGTCTCGCATCCTGTATCACTCCAATCTGCCAGTGATTCCATATTATCCACCACGTTACTCAGACACTTTGGGGACAGGGACTCTCCCACACGTGTACAACTACGAGGTGTGCAGGACGACTGACTCCAGAAAGAGTGACTGTAAGTTTGGCAGAGCTGGTAGTCAGAACGTGCTGATAATGGACCCCAGTTCAACAGGGACGATGCAGAGGATACAGAGTGAAAAGAACATCCTGGATGAACCAGACTCTCCTCTAGAGGTTAGAAATTTAAACATTACAGCTATTTGAATGTGAAACATCTTAATGTTTATGGTGTATACCAGGGATGTGCAGTCAGGGGAGGTAGCTCCTCACCTGTCATTGTGAGAAGTAAAAAAAAAAAAAAAGAAATAATAAAATAGAATAGGCTAAGTATTAATATTTCTCCACTGATCTGTGTTTTCAGTGCAATGTTGTGATTCCTATCAATTTGGAATGATTTATTCTCAAAATTGCTGAAATTTTCTATGTTCTGTTCAAATACAACAGAGAAAGGAGAACTGAGGCAGTGTTTAACAGTACCTCTCCCCAGATTGTGCAATACTTTACAAACTGGATTGAGCACATGAATTTGGCGCATGCTTGTTGCCATTTCTCTGATTCCAATATCATAAGACACTTTTTTATGTCTTAATTTCTATATGTAGTTTTCAGTAATGTATTTCACGTATGTATATGTAACATTTAAGTCTTATTGATCTGACTTAAATCCACAATAAAAATGTTGTCTTGAGGCAGATAGTTCCTCTGCCCCACAGAAGGACATGATAGTCAGACACTGAGCCTGAAGTTGATGACTGGGTTCACTCCTGCAAAGTTTAAAAGAACAACAACGAAACAAATGCACCAATTTTTCACTCTGAAAATTGAGGATTTTATTTATAAACTGTTATTTTTTTTCAACACTAGACTTTCATTCATAGCAAGGAGTTATAATTACTGGCAGACTGACATGGAGCTACAAGGCTCATTAGCTTCAAACGATTTTATGGGATATAAGTGGTTAATTTCAAATCGACTGATTTATACTGGAAAAGATTGGCTTTGTGTATGTGCTACAAAAACACCTTTACTGCTTTCACTGCCTTTTTATTCTCTACGCACAAGTAAAGGTAAGCTGAGCAACATTTTCACTTGTGCATGTGTCAGGATTCTAACAAATATTAGCAATGGAAATAGCCTAACTGAAATGAAAATTAAACTAAAAACTAAATAATCTACAGTGAATGACACAAAACTTTTAAGGTATCCGATTTACACATACTTAAACTGCGTGGTGAATAATAAGCGGAGTTTCATATGTATTATTTATGACACTTGAGCATGACTTCACCTCAGGACATGCTGCTCTCAAGTGCGCAGGGTGCGTGATTACGTCACACGCTATACACATCAACGTGAATGATTGGCTGAACCACATATATATGTATTCAAACGACTCCGTATCAAAATAAGAGCGTTACAAACTCATGTTTAAGAAAACTACCTAAAACAAAAGTGAATTGCCTCAAAAATCTTTTACAATTTTCTATTTTAATCGGGGTTCAGGTTTCCCATTATCCAGGTCTTAAATAGCAGAGGTCAGATGCCCCCGTGTCGTCCCTTCAGATCGAACATCTTTTTTTAATAATTGGGGTGGGTTATTGGGTGTGAAAATCACAATGCTCATGTAATCTATATTAAAACCTTTGTATAATTTCACTCTAGAGCTTCATGTTCTATGCGCGTGCTTTTCCGGTGCGCGCATACAGCCTACAAACTGTTCTAGTTTGAGGTTTTAAAAATCTGCTCCCTACCCTGATATCTAGTGCCTCAAGACAATTGACTTCACCGCACGTCACAGGTGTACACGTTTTCAAAATGCATTTTGTCTCACCAAGTTTTCCAAAGTGACCAATAATAGCTCTGTCATTTCAACACCACGGACAGCGACTAGTCCAGACCACTGCCTTTTACAAACGCTTCCGTCCATTTTTGTTTTACTTTGAGCCTTTGTTTTTTTTTGCATTTATTCATTTCCCTCATCGGACGGGGTCATTTTAAAGATTATGTATGTTTTTGCCTTAATAGTTGTAATGAACAGGTTCAAATTATTAGCTTCCATTTAACACCATTTAAAAATAGTGACTTTTAATGAGATTTAAATGTTTAAAACTGCGTTTGCTCTGATGTTCCCTATATTTAGAGTGAAGGTTGTAGTTTTTTTAATTCAACTCAAAGGGTCGCTGTCGGCAAACGTGTTGCTCTTTGCCGATATGTGTTTTTTTCCCCTTTTTGGCCAGCCCCTTGTGTATGTGTGAAAGAAATTCAGCGAACGGCAGAACACATCGTGTGAGCTTTAACGACGGACTGCAAGAAAGGATATTGAAGAGAAATCTGTTTTGTTTTGTTTTAAATACACAGATCATAAGGAAGGATCCATATATTTTTTTTAACTGATTTCCAAAATAGTGTTTGGATAAATGCTCTTTTTTTAGTGCTGGAGGAAACGAAACGATATCGGACAGAACAATGAGATGGCAAGTACTGTTTTTCCTCTCGGTCCTCTGTCTGGGCTTCGCGCTCGGGCAGGTCAGCTATTCCATCCCAGAAGAAATGTCCAAAGGTTCTATTGTCGGGAATATAGCCCATGATTTAGGTCTAGATCTGAAAAGGCTGAAATCAGGCAGAGCTCGTGTGTTTTATACGGGAGATAATGTCGAATACATCGGTTTGAATAAAGACAGAGGAGTCCTCCTTATCCAGGAGAGAATAGACAGAGAGGCTTTATGTGGAGAGACGACGCCTTGTGCTTTACATTTCCAATTAATATTAGAAAATCCAATGGAACTGTTTCGGGTTACAGTAGAAATCACTGATATAAACGATAATTCACCGACCTTTACAAATGCAGAAAAACGCTTTGAAATTAGCGAATCAGCTGTGATAGGATCTAAATTCATATTAGATAAAGCTATTGATTCTGATATTGGGACTAATGGATTACAACGCTATTCACTAAATCCTACTGATAATTTTGTGCTAAAATTAGAAAATCAGGCAGACGGAAGTAAAAAGGTAGAGATGGTTTTACAAAAGCCTTTAGATCGGGAAAAGCAGGCACACATACCTCTGTTATTAACAGCTATAGATGGAGGAGAACCTCATATGTCTGGAACAATGCAGATTTTTATCACTGTATTAGATGCGAATGACAATGCTCCAACCTTTGTTAAACCTCAGTACAGAGCAAAGATACTAGAAAATTCTCCTAAAGGCACCAGTGTAACGACTGTTAGTGCATCTGATAAAGACATGGGTTCAAACGGAGAAGTTTTTTATGCAATATCTACGAGCAAACGACAGTTATCAGAGCTGTTTAAAATCAACAGGAGCACTGGTGAAATCACCCTGGTAGGTGAATTAGATTATGAAAAAGCTAAATATTATCAAATAGATATTGAAGCTACAGATAGTGGGGGACTTTCAGATTCAACCAAAGTTATAGTAGATGTTATTGATGTAAATGATAATAAACCAAACATAAATACTGTTTCTAAATCAGAGTCAATATTAGAGGACTCACCACTTAACACTGTTATAGCTATGCTGATTGTAAATGATCCAGATTCAGATAATAATGGAAAGGTAGAGTGTGTTATAAATGATCACATCCCCTTCAAAATACAGCCTGCATTAAATGGATTTTACACTTTAGTTACAGAAGTAACTTTAGACAGAGAAATAGCTTCACAGTATAATATAACAGTGACCTGCTCTGATGAAGGAGTACCCTCCCTCTCCAGCAGTGTCACTCTCACCTTACAGATCTCTGATGTAAATGATAACCCTCCTGTCTTTGAGAGGAGCTCATATGAGGCCTACATTATAGAAAACAACACACCAGGAGTTTCTATATTCACAGTAAAAGCCACAGACTCTGACTGGAACCAGAATGCTCGTGTTTCTTACATACTGGAGGACTCCTCTGTTAACGGAGTGTCAGTCTCCTCATATGTGTCCGTTAGTGCTGATAGTGGAGTCATCCATGCAGTGCGTTCTTTTGACTACGAACAGATCAAGGATTTCCAGTTCAGGGTCAAAGCTCAGGATGGAGGCTCCCCTCCACTCAGTAGTAATGTGACTGTGAAAATACTGATCCAGGACCAGAACGACAACGCCCCTCAGGTTCTGTACCCAGTCCAAACTGGTGGTTCTCTGGTAGCTGAAATGGTGCCTCGTTCAGCAGATGTGGGCTATCTGGTCACTAAAGTGGTGGCTGTGGATGTGGACTCTGGACAGAATGCCTGGCTCTCCTATAAACTGCAGAAAGCCACAGACAGGGCGCTGTTTGAGGTGGGCTTACAGAATGGAGAAGTAAGAACTATCCGCCAAGTCACTGATAAAGATACAGTCAAACAAAGACTGAGTGTTATAGTGGAGGACAACGGACAGCCCTGTCGTTCAGCTACAGTCATTGTTAACGTGGCGGTGGCGGACAGCTTTCCTGAAGTGCTGTCTGAGTTCACTGACTTTACACACGACAAGGAGTACAACGACAACCTGACTTTTTACTTAGTGTTGGCTTTGGCTGTAGTTTCCTTCCTCTTCATCACATGTGTGGTGGTCATTATATCAGTGAAAATCTACAGATGGAGACAGTCTCGCATCCTGTATCACTCCAATCTGCCAGTGATTCCATATTATCCACCACGTTACTCAGACACTTTGGGGACAGGGACTCTCCCACACGTGTACAACTACGAGGTGTGCAGGACGACTGACTCCAGAAAGAGTGACTGTAAGTTTGGCAGAGCTGGTAGTCAGAACGTGCTGATAATGGACCCCAGTTCAACAGGGACGATGCAGAGGATACAGAGTGAAAAGAGCATCCTGGATGAACCAGACTCTCCTCTAGAGGTTAGTCACTGTAGCCTTTGTCAGTTATCTGGTATGCATGACCTTTGTCATTTCCAAGTCATCTACTTTACTTGGCGCCTTTCCTCACTCGTCTATAAACAGTACCATGGATTGATTGGAGTGATTCAGTTAAAATACTCATCTCTGTGTGTGATATTTTTTGACTATAGGGTAATGGCTGCAAAATAATCCTACAGTCAGCACCATGGACAGTTAGACTGTTTTTTTCTCCTCTGTCTTAATCCTATTCACAAAACTTTTATTTTTTATGAACACATTATGTACTCTGTCTTAATTTAATGCATGGTCCTGTACCAGACTATTTGTTATGTGACTCAACTAGAATTTTGCTTCCTATTGTAAAGCCTCTCTGCCCCCCTTCTCCCCCTATCTCTGTCTCTCTCTCTCTCTCTCTCTCTCTCTCTCTTGTTTTCTTTCTCTCTTTCTCTCTATCTCCTTTATTCTTTAACAGTAACTCATCAGTACTGTTTTTAATCAGAATTTTCCTTCCTAAATTGAGTAGGTTTGTATTTTTTTCCAGTTCTTTTGCTTTGTTCATAGTCTTTGCAGTTTATAAGTTTATAATGGCTGACTTCACTCATTCCACTCATATTACTCTTGTTTCAAATTGTAATTTCTTACTTTGAACTCATCGGGCCGCTGTTGTCCAGTGATTTGAGGGCTGTACATTGTTTGTGTATCTGATCCTCCTACTCCCCATCGTAAAAAAAAAAATAAAATACGAGTCTGTCTCAGATGAGAAATGCACGCATCGACTAACAGACCATAAAATTCATGGATATATCAAACCGGAGTCCTGCTTTACCGAGTTGGGAATCAATACTGTTTACCTTTTGGATTTTAATCATTTACACAACGGAATTATAGTATTGGTTCGACCGGGTGGATACGCAAGAACAATGAAACGGCAAGTACTGTGGCTATTGTCCGTCGTCTGCTTTGGTTTTGTGAACGGGCAGGTCAGCTACTCCATACCAGAGGAAATGTCAAAAGGCTCGTTAGTCGGAAACATAGGAGTCGATTTGGGTTTGGATGTGAAAAGGCTTAAGGCTGGTAAAGCTCGTATCTATACAGGAGACAGTGCTCAGTACATCGAACTGAACAGAGATCGAGGGGTCCTTCTTATTAAAGACAGAATAGACCGTGAAGCTCTCTGCAGACAGACAACGCCTTGCGCTTTACATTTCCAAATTACATTAGAGAATCCGTTAGAATTATTCCCAGTAACGGTGGAAATTACAGATATAAATGACAACGCACCAGTATTTCAAAAGGAAGAGAGAACGTTTGAGATCAGTGAGTCAGCTGTTGTTGGTTCTAAGTTTATGTTGGAGAAAGCGATTGATCCTGATATCGGGATGAATGGTCTCCAAAGATATAATCTCCGACCGAGCGATCATTTTATTCTCAAATTGCATAGTCAGTCAGATGGAAACAAAAAAGTGGAAATGATTTTACAAAAGCCGCTGGACAGAGAGAAACAAGAACGCATGACTTTAGTTCTAACAGCTGAAGATGGAGGAGAACCACAAATGAGTGGAACGATGCAGATACATGTTAATGTGTTAGACGTTAATGATAATGCCCCTGTATTTAGTAAAACCGTTTATAAGGCAAGTATTACTGAGAACTCTGCGGTAGGGACATTCATTACTAAAGTCAGTGCGTCTGATGTAGACAAAGGATCAAACGGAGAGGTGACCTATCTAATCGGGAACATTGCGGATAGTGTTTCTAAATTATTTCACATTAAAAGCGACGGAGATGTAATATTAGATGGTTTAATAGATTATGAAAAGGAAAAGAATTACCACATCGACATTGAAGCAATTGATCAAGGCGGACTTTCAGATTCCAGTAAGCTAATAATTGATGTAATTGACGTGAATGATAATAATCCTGTTATAAATATGATATCTGCATCAGGCTCAGTACCAGAGGATTCAACCCATAAAACGGTGATAGCATTAATGAGTGTAAATGACCCTGACTCTGATATTAATGGGAAAGTGCAGTGTACAATAAATGAAAATATTCCATTTGAAATCAAAATTACATCAAATAATTTTTATAGTATTGTGACAGACAGTGATTTAGACAGAGAGAGAAACTCTGATTATAATATAACAGTGACCTGCTCTGATGAAGGAGTACCCTCCCTCTCCAGCAGTGTCACTCTCACCTTACAGATCTCTGATGTAAATGATAACCCTCCTGTCTTTGAGAGGAGCTCATATGAGGCCTACATTATAGAAAACAACACACCAGGAGTTTCTATATTCACAGTAAAAGCCACAGACTCTGACTGGAACCAGAATGCTCGTGTTTCTTACATACTGGAGGACTCCTCTGTTAACGGAGTGTCAGTCTCCTCATATGTGTCCGTTAGTGCTGATAGTGGAGTCATCCATGCAGTGCGTTCTTTTGACTACGAACAGATCAAGGATTTCCAGTTCAGGGTCAAAGCTCAGGATGGAGGCTCCCCTCCACTCAGTAGTAATGTGACTGTGAAAATACTGATCCAGGACCAGAACGATAATGCCCCTCAGGTTCTGTACCCAGTCCAGACTGGTGGTTCTCTGGTAGCTGAAATGGTGCCTCGTTCAGCAGATGTGGGCTATCTGGTCACTAAAGTGGTGGCTGTGGATGTGGACTCTGGACAGAATGCCTGGCTCTCCTATAAACTGCAGAAAGCCACAGACAGGGCGCTGTTTGAGGTGGGCTTACAGAATGGAGAAGTAAGAACTATCCGCCAAGTCACTGATAAAGATGCAGTCAAACAAAGACTGAGTGTTATAGTGGAGGACAACGGACAGCCCTGTCGTTCAGCTACAGTCATTGTTAACGTGGCGGTGGCGGACAGCTTTCCTGAAGTGCTGTCTGAGTTCACTGACTTTACACACGACAAGGAGTACAACGACAACCTGACTTTTTACTTAGTGTTGGCTTTGGCTGTAGTTTCCTTCCTCTTCATCACGTGTGTGGTGGTCATTATATCAGTGAAAATCTACAGATGGAGACAGTCTCGCATCCTGTATCACTCCAATCTGCCAGTGATTCCATATTATCCACCACGTTACTCAGACACTTTGGGGACAGGGACTCTCCCACACGTGTACAACTACGAGGTGTGCAGGACGACTGACTCCAGAAAGAGTGACTGTAAGTTTGGCAGAGCTGGTAGTCAGAACGTGCTGATAATGGACCCCAGTTCAACAGGGACGATGCAGAGGATACAGAGTGAAAAGAACATCCTGGATGAACCAGACTCTCCTCTAGAGGTTAGCAATATCATGTTCTCATTTATCAAACTTTCTTATAATTATCTTTCAAATGTCACATATTGAGGCTAAGATTTTTTTTCAGTACCTTGGACAGTGAAAGATCAACACCGCAGTATAATTTTTGCTGTGGATGTTTATTATTCACACAGTTTGACAAATTATACTAATGTAGGCCCCTTGAGGGTTACATTCTTAATCTTATGTGTGCTCTTATTCCTGTTCTTATTCTTATTCTTATTCTTATTCTTATTCTTATTCTCATTCTCATTCTCATTCTCATTCTCATTCTTATTCTTATTCTTATTCTTATTCTTATTCTTATTCTTATTCTTATTCTTATTCTTATTCTTATTCTTATTCTTATTCTTATTCTTATTCTTATGTTACAATGGCATAATATTTACTGAATTTATTCTAAATCACAAAAAACCTCTCCATTGGCATTTTCAACTGTTTGTTAATTGACATTCATGGTGCTGTTAAGACATTTTAAATAATTTGTGTCTGTGTTTCAATGACCAATGAAAGTTGCTTCATGATTAGAAAAATCTATGGAATAGGTGTTGGGACCCAGTAGCATTTCAGATCATTTATAGTTAATTAATTTGAGGAAAGGTACGTTTTAGTGAGAACCTTTTTATTTCATTGTACTTTTTTTATTTACATTTACATAAATTAGATTACATCTGCATTATTACATTTGATATAGAAGGTTAAAGTTCAATCGGCTGATGAGATCATCAAGGTGCGCGAGCGAATCTAACTGAAGAAGAAAAAAAACATGCACGAGCCGTAAAAAAAAGAGACAGAACTGTTGTGTATTCTTCATGTAAACTCTAAAAGAACTTAAAATAAAGTTGTCTAGAAAGAAGACCAGGGACTTGTCTGTTTTTTAGGGTGCAGCATAAGTTAAGCTGTAAATGCAGAACAACATGACAAGTTCCTCTGCATTTACGGACTTATTGAGGAACAACATACACATAAATAATGTTATTTTTTTCTAATCCTCTGTAAAACATGTAGTTTCTTGTTGTGAACTCAGTGGGCCGCTGTTTACCATCGTCCTTCCGTTCAAATTCTGTTTTTACCGAGTAGATCCCTTTTCCTCTCAGAAGGGATAACGACTCCATGGTGAACAGCAGCTCTGAAAAAGAAATAAACGAGACTCATGAATTAAGAGGAATATGAGCTTGGACTATTTTGCTTCTAGTCAGTGATTTGGGGTTTTGGTTTTGATCGCTAACACTGGATACAAAGGAATATTACATTTTTATTCGACGGAGGTGTTCAGCGGAACAATGCGGCGGCAAGTACTGTTGTTTCTCTCAGCTCTGTGTGTCAGCTCTGTGCTCGGCCAAGTCAGCTATTCCATTCCTGAGGAAATGACCAAGGGTTCGTTGGTCGGTAACATTGCTAATGATTTAGGTTTAGATGTTAAACGCCTGCAGGTGCGTAAAGCTCGCATCCACACGGGTGACAGCTCCGAATACATTCAGCTTAACAAAGAAAAAGGACTCCTTCTTATCAAAGAAAAAATTGACCGAGAAGCTCTCTGTGGCCAGACAACGCCTTGTGCTTTGCATTTTCAGATTGCATTAGAAAATCCAATAGAAATATTTCCAGTTACTGTTGAAATCACAGATATTAATGATAATGCTCCGTTATTCCAAAAAGAAGAAAGAAGGTTTGAAATCAGTGAATCTGCGGTTATTGGCTCTAAGTTCATGCTGGAGAAAGCATTAGACCCTGATATAGGACTGAATGGTCTTCAGAGCTACACACTGAAACCTAGTGATAATTTTATTTTGAAATTACACAGTCAGTCTGATGGCAGTAAAAAAGTCGAAATGATTTTGCAGAAACCTCTCGACAGAGAAAAGGAGGAGATAGTTTCCTTATTATTAACAGCAGTAGATGGAGGAGAACCACAGAGATCTGGGACTATGCAAATCCATATTACAGTATTAGATGCTAATGATAATGCTCCTGTTTTTACACAACCTGTTTATAAAGCCAGTCTTAAAGAAAACTCAGTCAAAGGAACACTTATTACCCAGGTAAGTGCTTCTGATGCAGACAAAGGGTCCAATGGAGAAGTTAGTTATGTAATTGGAAATAGCATGACAAGCATTTCAGAATTATTTGAACTTACTGAAGATGGTCAACTTCTATTAAATGGACCTATTGACTATGAAAAAGCCAAAAAATATGAAATAGATGTTGAAGCAGTTGACCGTGGAGGACTTTCTGATTCTAGTAAAGTAATTATTGATATAGGTGACATTAATGACAATAGTCCTGTTATAAATATGATTTCAACATCACATTCAATAGGAGAAGATTCACGTTCAGACACAGTGGTAGCTGTAATGAGTGTAAATGATCCTGATTCAGAAGAAAATGGAAATGTACGATGTGTAATTAATAAAAACATACCATTTATGATCACTTCTACCTCTAGTAATTTCTATAGTTTAATAACTGACAGTGATTTAGACAGAGAGAGATCTTCTGATTATAATATAACAGTGACCTGCTCTGATGAAGGAGTACCCTCCCTCTCCAGCAGTGTCACTCTCACCTTACAGATCTCTGATGTAAATGATAACCCTCCTGTCTTTGAGAGGAGCTCATATGAGGCCTACATTATAGAAAACAACACACCAGGAGTTTCTATATTCACAGTAAAAGCCACAGACTCTGACTGGAACCAGAATGCTCGTGTTTCTTACATACTGGAGGACTCCTCTGTTAACGGAGTGTCAGTCTCCTCATATGTGTCCGTTAGTGCTGATAGTGGAGTCATCCATGCAGTGCGATCTTTTGACTACGAACAGATCAAGGATTTCCAGTTCAGGGTCAAAGCTCAGGATGGAGGCTCCCCTCCACTCAGTAGTAATGTGACTGTGAAAATACTGATCCAGGACCAGAACGACAACGCCCCTCAGGTTCTGTACCCAGTCCAGACTGGTGGTTCTCTGGTAGCTGAAATGGTGCCTCGTTCAGCAGATGTGGGCTATCTGGTCACTAAAGTGGTGGCTGTGGATGTGGACTCTGGACAGAATGCCTGGCTCTCCTATAAACTGCAGAAAGCCACAGACAGGGCGCTGTTTGAGGTGGGCTTACAGAATGGAGAAGTAAGAACTATCCGCCAAGTCACTGATAAAGATGCAGTCAAACAAAGACTGAGTGTTATAGTGGAGGACAACGGACAGCCCTGTCGTTCAGCTACAGTCATTGTTAACGTGGCGGTGGCGGACAGCTTTCCTGAAGTGCTGTCTGAGTTCACTGACTTTACACACGACAAGGAGTACAACGACAACCTGACTTTTTACTTAGTGTTGGCTTTGGCTGTAGTTTCCTTCCTCTTCATCACGTGTGTGGTGGTCATTATATCAGTGAAAATCTACAGATGGAGACAGTCTCGCATCCTGTATCACTCCAATCTGCCAGTGATTCCATATTATCCACCACGTTACTCAGACACTTTGGGGACAGGGACTCTCCCACACGTGTACAACTACGAGGTGTGCAGGACGACTGACTCCAGAAAGAGTGACTGTAAGTTTGGCAGAGCTGGTAGTCAGAACGTGCTGATAATGGACCCCAGTTCAACAGGGACGATGCAGAGGATACAGAGTGAAAAGAACATCCTGGATGAACCAGACTCTCCTCTAGAGGTTAGCAATATCATGTTCTCATTTATCAAACTTTCTTATAATTATCTTTCAAATGTCATATATTGAGGCTAAGATTTTTTTCAGTACCTTGGACAGTGAAAGATCAATTCCACAGTATATTTTTTCTGTTAATGTTTATAATTCCTACAGAATGATACAGTGTCCTAATGTAGCCTCCCTAATACTAAAGGTGTCCCAAATACAAAAAAACCTGCATTATCATTTTCAACTGTTTAATTCACATCCACACAGTACATTTTGCAGTGTTAAATCAACACTTAGAGAGTTTATTTAACTTCTTCTAGAGTGTATTTGGTCCCATTGTCTCCAAATTAACACTGCAAATTCTACAGTGCATGCTGCTGATAATACATTTTAAATCATATGTGTATATTTTTAAAGACCACTTTAAGGGGCTTCATTATTTTAAAAATCTATGGAGTAGGTTAAACTGCAAATGCAGAACAACATGACAAGTTCCTCTGCATTTACGGACTTATTGAGGAACAACATACACATAAATAAGGTTATTTTTTTCTAATTCTCTGTAAAACATGTAGTTTCTTGTTGTGAACTCAGTGGGCCGCTGTTTACCATCGTCCTTCTGTTTGAATTCTGTTTTTACCGAGTACATCCCTTTTCCTCTCAGAAGGGATAACGACTCCATGGTGAACAGCAGCTCTGAAAAAGAAATAAACGACACTCACGAAATAAGAGGAATATGAGGTTGGACTATTTTGCTTCTAGTCAGTGATTTCGGGTTTTGGTTTTGATCGCTAACACTGGATACAAAGGAATATTACATTTTTATTCGACGGAGGTGTTCAGCGGAACAATGCGGCGGCAAGTACTGTTGTTTCTCTCAGCTCTGTGTGTCAGCTCTGTGCTCGGCCAAGTCAGCTATTCCATTCCTGAGGAAATGACCAAGGGTTCGTTGGTCGGTAACATTGCTAATGATTTAGGTTTAGATGTTAAACGCCTGCAGGTGCGTAAAGCTCGCATCCACACGGGTGACAGCTCCGAATACATTCAGCTTAACAAAGAAAAAGGACTCCTTCTTATCAAAGAAAAAATTGACCGAGAAGCTCTCTGTGGCCAGACAACGCCTTGTGCTTTGCATTTTCAGATTGCATTAGAAAATCCAATAGAAATATTTCCAGTTACTGTGGAAATCACAGATATTAATGATAATGCTCCGTTATTTGACAAAGAAGAAAGAAGGTTCGAAATCAGTGAATCTGCGGTTATTGGCTCTAAGTTCATGCTGGAGAAAGCATTAGACCCTGATATTGGACTGAATGGTCTTCAGAGCTACACACTGAAACCTAGTGATAATTTTATTTTGAAATTACACAGTCAGTCTGACGGTACTAAAAGAGTGGAAATGATTTTGCAGAAACCTCTCGACAGAGAAAAGGAGGAGATAGTTTCCTTATTATTAACAGCAGTAGATGGAGGAGAACCACAGAGATCTGGGACTATGCAAATCCATATTACAGTATTAGATGCTAATGATAATGCTCCTGTTTTTACACAACCTGTTTATAAAGCCAGTCTTAAAGAAAACTCAATCAAAGGAACACTTATTACCCAGGTAAGTGCTTCTGATGCAGACAAAGGGTCTAATGGAGAAGTTAGTTATGTAATTGGAAACAGCAGGAGAAGTGCTTCTAAATTATTTGAAATAACTGAAGATGGTCAACTTCTATTAAATGGACCTATTGACTATGAAAAAGCCAAAAAATATGAAATAGATTTAGAGGCGGTTGACAGAGGAGGCCTTTCTGATTACAGCAAAGTAATAATTGATATAGGTGACATTAATGACAATAGTCCTGTTATAAATATGATTTCAACATCACATTCAATTGGAGAAGATTCTGGTTCAGACACAGTGGTAGCTGTAATGAGTGTAAATGATCCAGATTCAGAAGAAAATGGAAATGTACGATGTGTAATTAATAAAAACATACCATTTACAATCACTTCTACTTCTAGTAACTTCTATAGCATCATAACAGACAATGAATTAGACAGAGAGAGAAACTCTGATTATAATATAACAGTGACCTGCTCTGATGAAGGAGTACCCTCCCTCTCCAGCAGTGTCACTCTCACCTTACAGATCTCTGATGTAAATGATAACCCTCCTGTCTTTGAGAGGAGCTCATATGAGGCCTACATTATAGAAAACAACACACCAGGAGTTTCTATATTCACAGTAAAAGCTACAGACTCTGACTGGAACCAGAATGCTCGTGTTTCTTACATACTGGAGGACTCCTCTGTTAACGGAGTGTCAGTCTCCTCATACGTGTCCGTTAGTGCTGATAGTGGAGTCATCCATGCAGTGCGTTCTTTTGACTACGAACAGATCAAGGATTTCCAGTTCAGGGTCAAAGCTCAGGATGGAGGCTCCCCTCCACTCAGTAGTAATGTGACTGTGAAAATACTGATCCAGGACCAGAACGATAATGCCCCTCAGGTTCTGTACCCAGTCCAGACTGGTGGTTCTCTGGTAGCTGAAATGGTGCCTCGTTCAGCAGATGTGGGCTATCTGGTCACTAAAGTGGTGGCTGTGGATGTGGACTCTGGACAGAATGCCTGGCTCTCCTATAAACTGCAGAAAGCCACAGACAGGGCGCTGTTTGAGGTGGGCTTACAGAATGGAGAAGTAAGAACTATCCGCCAAGTCACTGATAAAGATGCAGTCAAACAAAGACTGAGTGTTATAGTGGAGGACAATGGACAGCCCTGTCGTTCAGCTACAGTCATTGTTAACGTGGCGGTGGCGGACAGCTTTCCTGAAGTGCTGTCTGAGTTCACTGACTTTACACACGACAAGGAGTACAACGACAACCTGACTTTTTACTTAGTGTTGGCTTTGGCTGTAGTTTCCTTCCTCTTCATCACGTGTGTGGTGGTCATTATATCAGTGAAAATCTACAGATGGAGACAGTCTCGCATCCTGTATCACTCCAATCTGCCAGTGATTCCATATTATCCACCACGTTACTCAGACACTTTGGGGACAGGGACTCTCCCACACGTGTACAACTACGAGGTGTGCAGGACGACTGACTCCAGAAAGAGTGACTGTAAGTTTGGCAGAGCTGGTAGTCAGAACGTGCTGATAATGGACCCCAGTTCAACAGGGACGATGCAGAGGATACAGAGTGAAAAGAACATCCTGGATGAACCAGACTCTCCTCTCGAGGTTAGCTCACTTTTTCTATTTAGCTACCATGAATATTTTCTCCTATATTTTTTTTCATATATGAACCATTTTGGACATCCAATGTATATTCCTTTTGCAAAAGTGTCATTTTGTTCTTCTTTTTTTTTTCTTTTTTGAGTCAATACTTTGAACCATAATTGAAAGATGGGCCTATCATCTCACCCTTCCATCATTTTAATTTCCTTTTCACATACTCTTATATTTATTTGTGCAGTTTTGTATTTTGAACTCTATGGGCCGCTGTTGTCTATCTAGTTGAAGTTATCATGTATTTCTTTCACCACTGCATCCCTCTGACGTATTCGGTGTAAAAGGACAGGCGCAGACTGCATTGTCTTCAGTACTGTTGGATATACACAGCACACGTCTCAATTCGTTTTTCTAATATTTTGAGGACTGAGGTGTTTTTTGCATTTTGTCTGAACGATAGCACATCGTTTTATGGAATAATCACAAGCTTGTTTCTTCTTCATACTGAGATCATTTTCAAACAATGAGACCGCTGCTTTTTGTTTCGATCCTTCTCCTCCGATCAGTCTATGGACAGGTCAGTTACTTAATTCCCGAGGAAATGACAAAAGGCTCTTTGGTCGGAAATATAGCACAGGATTTAGGCATAGATGTTAAACGATTGAGGTTAGGTAATGCCCATGTGTATTCTGGTGATAGCAGAGAATACATCGAGCTAAATAACGAAAGAGGAGTCCTCCTTATAAAAGAGAGAATAGACAGAGAGACGCTGTGCGGGGATACAACACCATGCGCTTTACATTTTCAGATAGTGTTAGAAAATCCTATGGAATTCTATAGTGTTACAGTTGAAATTACAGATATAAACGACAATGCACCAACATTTGAGAGAGGCCAAATAAAATTCACAATTAGCGAATCTGCGGTCGTTGGAGCTAAATTTGACTTAGAAAAAGCCGTTGATTTAGATGTGGGTAAAAACGCTCTTCAAAACTATATACTAAAGCCAAGTGATAATTTCTCACTTAAATTACACAATCAAGCAGATGGAACAAAGAATGTTGAAATGGTGCTGCAGAAACCACTGGATAGAGAGAAGAATGAGCTTCTTTCTCTAGTGTTGACAGCAGTGGACGGAGGAGAACCACAAATGTCAGGAACGATGCAGATTCTCATCACAGTATTAGATGTAAATGATAATGCACCTGTATTTACACTGCCTACATATAAAGCTAGTATACCTGAAAGTGCCGCTAAAGGCACCGTGGTGACTGCTGTGAGTGCTTCAGATGCGGATCAAGGTTTAAACGGAAAGATAACGTACTCCATTACAAATACTTTAGATGATGTCAGACACATGTTTGAAGTAAATGAAGAAAATGGTGAAGTTAGATTAACCGGGCGTTTGGATTATGAAAAGAAAAGACATTTTCAGGTTAATGTACGCGCGAGAGATAACGGGGGACTAAGTGATTCCTGCAAAGTAATTGTCGATGTCGGCGACATTAATGACAATACACCAACCATAAAAATAATGTCTAAATCAACAACAATATCAGAGAGTGCAAACCTTAACACGGTTGTTACAATGATTAATGTCCAAGACCCAGACTCAGGAGAGAATGGTAAAGTGCAATGTTTCATACCTGACCATATTCCTTTCTTGTTGAAATCATCATCAGTAAATTTCTATAGTTTAGTAACAGACAGTGATTTAGACAGAGAGAGATCTTCTGATTATAATATAACAGTGACCTGCTCTGATGAAGGAGTACCCTCCCTCTCCAGCAGTGTCACTCTCACCTTACAGATCTCTGATGTAAATGATAACCCTCCTGTCTTTGAGAGGAGCTCATATGAGGCCTACATTATAGAAAACAACACACCAGGAGTTTCTATATTCACAGTAAAAGCCACAGACTCTGACTGGAACCAGAATGCTCGTGTTTCTTACATACTGGAGGACTCCTCTGTTAACGGAGTGTCAGTCTCCTCATATGTGTCCGTTAGTGCTGATAGTGGAGTCATCCATGCAGTGCGTTCTTTTGACTACGAACAGATCAAGGATTTCCAGTTCAGGGTCAAAGCTCAGGATGGAGGCTCCCCTCCACTCAGTAGTAATGTGACTGTGAAAATACTGATCCAGGACCAGAACGACAACGCCCCTCAGGTTCTGTACCCAGTCCAGACTGGTGGTTCTCTGGTAGCTGAAATGGTGCCTCGTTCAGCAGATGTGGGCTATCTGGTCACTAAAGTGGTGGCTGTGGATGTGGACTCTGGACAGAATGCCTGGCTCTCCTATAAACTGCAGAAAGCCACAGACAGGGCGCTGTTTGAGGTGGGCTTACAGAATGGAGAAGTAAGAACTATCCGCCAAGTCACTGATAAAGATGCAGTCAAACAAAGACTGAGTGTTATAGTGGAGGACAACGGACAGCCCTGTCGTTCAGCTACAGTCATTGTTAACGTGGCGGTGGCGGACAGCTTTCCTGAAGTGCTGTCTGAGTTCACTGACTTTACACACGACAAGGAGTACAACGACAACCTGACTTTTTACTTAGTGTTGGCTTTGGCTGTAGTTTCCTTCCTCTTCATCACGTGTGTGGTGGTCATTATATCAGTGAAAATCTACAGATGGAGACAGTCTCGCATCCTGTATCACTCCAATCTGCCAGTGATTCCATATTATCCACCACGTTACTCAGACACTTTGGGGACAGGGACTCTCCCACACGTGTACAACTACGAGGTGTGCAGGACGACTGACTCCAGAAAGAGTGACTGTAAGTTTGGCAGAGCTGGTAGTCAGAACGTGCTGATAATGGACCCCAGTTCAACAGGGACGATGCAGAGGATACAGAATGAAAAGAACATCCTGGATGAGCCAGACTCTCCTCTAGAGGTTAGCATTATCATGTTCTCATGTATAAAACTTTTTTATAATTATCTTTCAAATGTCACCATATTGAGGCTAAGATTTTATTCAGTACCTTGGACAGTGAAAGATCAACTCCACAGTCTATTTTTTGCTCTTGATAGTTATGATTCACACAGTTTGACATATTATGCTAATGTAGGCCCCTTAAGGTTTACATTCTTAATATTATTTGTGTTCTTATTCTTGTTCTTATTCTCATTCTCACTCTCATTCTCATTCTCATTCTCATTCTCATTCTCATTCTTATTCTTATGTTACAATGGCATAATATTTACTGAATTTATTCTAAATCACAAAAAACCTCTCCATTGGCATTTTCAACTGTTTGTTAATTGACATTCATGGTGCTGTTAAGACATTTTAAATAATTTGTGTCTGTGTTTCAATGACCAATGAAAGTTGCTTCATGATTAGAAAAATCTATCGATTAGGTGTTGGGACCCAGTAGCATTTCAGATCATTTATAGTTAATTAATTTGAGGAAAGGTACGTTTTAGTGAGAACCTTTTTATTTCATTGTACTTTTTTTATTTACATTTACATAAATTAGATTACATCTGCATTATTACATTTGATATAGAAGGTTAAAGTTCAAGTGGCTGATGAGATCATCAAGGTGCGCGAGCGAATCTAACTGAAGAAGAAAAAAAACATGCACGAGCCGTAAAAAAGAGACAGAACTGTTGTGTATTCTTCATGTAAACTCTAAAAGAACTTAAAATAAAGTTGTCTAGAAAGAAGACCAGGGACTTGTCTGTTTTTTAGGGTGCAGCATAGGTTAAGCTGTAAATGCAGAACAACATGACAAGTTCCTCTGCATTTACGGACTTATTGAGGAACAACATACACATAAATAATATTATTTTTTTCTAATCCTCTGTAAAACATGTAGTTTCTTGTTGTGAACTCAGTGGGCCGCTGTTTACCATCGTCCTGCTGTTCAAATTCTGTTTTTACCGAGTACATCCCTTTTCCTCTCAGAAGGGATAACGACTCCATGGTGAACAGCAGCTCTGAAAAAGAAATAAACGAGACTCACGAATTAAGAGGAATATGAGCTTGGACTATTTTGCTTCTAGTCAGTGATTTGGGGTTTTGGTTTTGATCGCTAACACTGGATACAAAGGAATATTACATTTTTATTCGACGGAGGTGTTCAGCGGAACAATGCGGCGGCAAGTACTGTTGTTTCTCTCAGCTCTGTGTGTCAGCTCTGTGCTCGGCCAAGTCAGCTATTCCATTCCTGAGGAAATGACCAAGGGTTCGTTGGTCGGTAACATTGCTAATGATTTAGGTTTAGATGTTAAACGCCTGCAGGTGCGTAAAGCTCGCATCCACACGGGTGACAGCTCCGAATACATTCAGCTTAACAAAGAAAAAGGACTCCTTCTTATCAAAGAAAAAATTGACCGAGAAGCTCTCTGTGGCCAGACAACGCCTTGTGCTTTACATTTTCAGATTGCATTAGAAAACCCAATAGAAATATTTCCTGTTACTGTTGAAATCACAGATATTAATGATAATGCTCCGTTATTTGACAAAGAAGAAAGAAGGTTTGAAATCAGTGAATCTGCGGTTATTGGCTCTAAGTTCATGCTGGAGAAAGCATTAGACCCTGATATCGGACTGAATGGTCTTCAGAGCTACACACTGAAACCTAGTGATAATTTTATTTTGAAATTACACAGTCAGTCTGACGGCAGTAAAAGAGTGGAGATGATTTTGCAAAAACCTCTCGACAGAGAAAAGGAGGAGATAGTTTCCTTATTATTAACAGCAGTAGATGGAGGAGAACCACAGAGATCTGGGACTATGCAAATCCATATTACAGTATTAGATGCTAATGATAATGCTCCTGTTTTTACACAACCTGTTTATAAAACCAGTCTTAAAGAAAACTCAGTCAAAGGAACACTTATTACCCAGGTAAGTGCTTCTGATGCAGACAAAGGGTCCAATGGAGAAGTTAGTTATGTAATTGGAAATAGCAGGAGAAGTGCTTCCAAATTATTTGAAATAACTGAAGATGGTCAACTTCTATTAAATGGGCCGATTGACTATGAAAAAGCCAAAAAGTATGAAATAGATATACAGGCAGTTGACAGAGGAGGCCTGTCTGATTACAGCAAAGTCATAATTGATATAGGTGACATTAATGATAATAGTCCTGTTATAAATGTGATTTCAACATCACATTCAATAGGAGAAGATTCACGTTCAGACACAGTGATAGCTGTAATGAGTGTAAATGATCCTGATTCAGAAGAAAATGGAAATGTACGATGTGTAATTAATAAAAACATACCATTTATGATCACTTCTACCTCCAGTAATTTCTATAGTTTAGTAACAGACAGTGAATTAGACAGAGAGAGAAATTCTGATTATAATATAACAGTGACCTGCTCTGATGAAGGAGTACCCTCCCTCTCCAGCAGTGTCACTCTCACCTTACATATCTCTGATGTAAATGATAACGCTCCTGTCTTTGAGAGGAGCTCATATGAGGCCTACATTACAGAAAACAACACACCAGGTGTTTCTATATTCACAGTAAAAGCCACAGACTCTGACTGGAACCAGAATGCTCGTGTTTCTTACATACTGGAGGACTCCTCTGTTAACGGAGTGTCAGTCTCCTCATATGTGTCCGTTAGTGCTGATAGTGGAGTCATCCATGCAGTGCGTTCTTTTGACTATGAACAGATCAAGGATTTCCAGTTCAGGGTCAAAGCTCAGGATGGAGGCTCCCCTCCACTCAGTAGTAATGTGACTGTGAAAATACTGATCCAGGACCAGAACGATAACGCCCCTCAGGTTCTGTACCCAGTCCAAACTGGTGGTTCTCTGGTAGCTGAAATGGTGCCTCGTTCAGCAGATGTGGGCTATCTGGTCACTAAAGTGGTGGCTGTGGATGTGGACTCTGGACAGAATGCCTGGCTCTCCTATAAACTGCAGAAAGCCACAGACAGGGCGCTGTTTGAGGTGGGCTTACAGAATGGAGAAGTAAGAACTATCCGCCAAGTCACTGATAAAGATGCAGTCAAACAAAGACTGAGTGTTATAGTGGAGGACAACGGACAGCCCTGTCGTTCAGCTACAGTCATTGTTAACGTGGCGGTGGCGGACAGCTTTCCTGAAGTGCTGTCTGAGTTCACTGACTTTACACACGACAAGGAGTACAACGACAACCTGACTTTTTACTTAGTGTTGGCTTTGGCTGTAGTTTCCTTCCTCTTCATCACATGTGTGGTGGTCATTATATCAGTGAAAATCTACAGATGGAGACAGTCTCGCATCCTGTATCACTCCAATCTGCCAGTGATTCCATATTATCCACCACGTTACTCAGACACTTTGGGGACAGGGACTCTCCCACACGTGTACAACTATGAGGTGTGCAGGACGACTGACTCCAGAAAGAGTGACTGTAAGTTTGGCAGAGCTGGTAGTCAGAACGTGCTGATAATGGACCCCAGTTCAACAGGGACGATGCAGAGGATACAGAATGAAAAGAACATCCTGGATGAACCAGACTCTCCTCTCGAGGTTAGCTCACTTTTTCTATTTAGCTACCATGAATATTTTCTCCTATATTTTTTTTCATATATGAATCATTTTGGACATCCAATGTATATTCCTTTTACAAAAGTGTCATTTTGTTCTTCTTTTTTTTCTTTTTTGAGTCAATACTTTGAACCATAATTGAAAGATGGGCCTATCATCTCACCCTTCCATCATTTTAATTTCCTTTTCACATACTCTTATATTTATATGTGCAGTTTTGTATTTTGAACTCTATGGGCCGCTGTTGTCTATCTAGTTGAAGTTATCATGTATTTCTTTCACCACTGCATCCCTCTGACGTATTCGGTGTAAAAGGACAGGCGCAGACTGCATTGTCTTTAGTACTGTTGGATATACACAGCACACGTCTCAATTCGTTTTTCTAATATTTTGAGGACTGAGGTGTTTTTTGCATTTTGTCTGAACGATAGCACATCGTTTTATGGAATAATCACAAGCTTGTTTCTTCTTCATACTGAGATCATTTTCAAACAATGAGACCGCTGCTTTTTGTTTCGATCCTTCTCCTCCGATCAGTCTATGGACAGGTCAGTTACTTAATTCCCGAGGAAATGACAAAAGGCTCTTTGGTCGGAAATATAGCACAGGATTTAGGCATAGATGTTAAACGATTGAGGTTAGGTAATGCCCATGTGTATTCTGGTGATAGCAGAGAATACATCGAGCTAAATAACGAAAGAGGAGTCCTCCTTATAAAAGAGAGAATAGACAGAGAGACGCTGTGCGGGGATACAACACCATGCGCTTTACATTTTCAGATAGTGTTAGAAAATCCTATGGAATTCTATAGTGTTACAGTTGAAATTACAGACATAAACGACAATGCACCAACATTTGAGAGGGGCCAAATAAAATTCATAATTAGCGAATCTGCGGTCGTTGGAGCTAAATTTGACTTAGAAAAAGCCGTTGATTTAGATGTGGGTAAAAACGCTCTTCAAAACTATATACTAAAGCCAAGTGATAATTTCTCACTTAAATTACACAATCAAGCAGATGGAACAAAGAATGTTGAAATGGTGCTGCAGAAACCACTGGATAGAGAGAAGAATGAGCTTCTTTCTCTAGTGTTGACAGCAGTGGACGGAGGAGAACCACAAATGTCAGGAACGATGCAGATTCTCATCACAGTATTAGATGTAAATGATAATGCACCTGTATTTACACTGCCTACATATAAAGCTAGTATACCTGAAAGTGCCGCTAAAGGCACCGTGGTGACTGCTGTGAGTGCTTCAGATGCGGATCAAGGTTTAAACGGAAAGATAACGTACTCCATTACAAATACTTTAGATGATGTCAGACACATGTTTGAAGTAAATGAAGAAAATGGTGAAGTTAGATTAACCGGGCGTTTGGATTATGAAAAGAAAAGACATTTTCAGGTTAATGTACGCGCGAGAGATAACGGGGGACTAAGTGATTCCTGCAAAGTAATTGTCGATGTCGGCGACATTAATGACAATACACCAACCATAAAAATAATGTCTAAATCAACAACAATATCAGAGAGTGCAAACCTTAACACGGTAGTTACAATGATTAATGTCCAAGACCCAGACTCAGGAGAGAATGGTAAAGTGCAATGTTTCATACCTGACCATATTCCTTTCTTGTTGAAATCATCATCAGTAAATTTCTATAGTTTAGTAACAGACAGTGATTTAGACAGAGAGAGATCTTCTGATTATAATATAACAGTGACCTGCTCTGATGAAGGAGTACCCTCCCTCTCCAGCAGTGTCACTCTCACCTTACAGATCTCTGATGTAAATGATAACCCTCCTGTCTTTGAGAGGAGCTCATATGAGGCCTACATTATAGAAAACAACACACCAGGAGTTTCTATATTCACAGTAAAAGCCACAGACTCTGACTGGAACCAGAATGCTCGTGTTTCTTACATACTGGAGGACTCCTCTGTTAACGGAGTGTCAGTCTCCTCATATGTGTCCGTTAGTGCTGATAGTGGAGTCATCCATGCAGTGCGTTCTTTTGACTACGAACAGATCAAGGATTTCCAGTTCAGGGTCAAAGCTCAGGATGGAGGCTCCCCTCCACTCAGTAGTAATGTGACTGTGAAAATATTGATCCAGGACCAGAACGACAACGCCCCTCAGGTTCTGTACCCAGTCCAGACTGGTGGTTCTCTGGTAGCTGAAATGGTGCCTCGTTCAGCAGATGTGGGCTATCTGGTCACTAAAGTGGTGGCTGTGGATGTGGACTCTGGACAGAATGCCTGGCTCTCCTATAAACTGCAGAAAGCCACAGACAGGGCGCTGTTTGAGGTGGGCTTACAGAATGGAGAAGTAAGAACTATCCGCCAAGTCACTGATAAAGATGCAGTCAAACAAAGACTGAGTGTTATAGTGGAGGACAACGGACAGCCCTGTCGTTCAGCTACAGTCATTGTTAACGTGGCGGTGGCGGACAGCTTTCCTGAAGTGCTGTCTGAGTTCACTGACTTTACACGCGACAAGGAGTACAACGACAACCTGACTTTTTACTTAGTGTTGGCTTTGGCTGTAGTTTCCTTCCTCTTCATCACGTGTGTGGTGGTCATTATATCAGTGAAAATCTACAGATGGAGACAGTCTCGCATCCTGTATCACTCCAATCTGCCAGTGATTCCATATTATCCACCACGTTACTCAGACACTTTGGGGACAGGGACTCTCCCACACGTGTACAACTACGAGGTGTGCAGGACGACTGACTCCAGAAAGAGTGACTGTAAGTTTGGCAGAGCTGGTAGTCAGAACGTGCTGATAATGGACCCCAGTTCAACAGGGACGATGCAGAAGATACAGAGTGAAAAGAGCATCCTGGATGAACCAGACTCTCCTCTAGAGGTTTGTTTTTTCTAGTTGATTTTATTGGCGAAATATTTGGTTTATAATATCCTGTGTGCTTCAGATCATGTTATCCGTTCCGCCAGCTGTTGTCAATCAGCACCATGGTCAGTGACGTTTTGTGACCTGCACCAGTCTCTTTTATATAAACGGTGCATCTTTTTTTCTGACAACTAACAGGGAAAACACCAGTTTGTCTCAGTTGTAAGGTATTTAACTAAACATCTGAATTGTGTTTTTCTCTGAGAAAGGTTTGGTATTTCACTTTAACTTTTCAAAACATCTCTAATTCATTGACGTGTCTAATGTAACTGTATTTTCATTTAACACTCTAAAGCATTTCACTCCTCTCTCATAAACTGTGAAAATCGTTATGGTTAGTTTTCCCACATCATCGCAGTAATTATTCTGGTAGTTAAATATTCCATGAAAAAAAGCTCGATTTCAGTATTTTCTGCTGTAATTTTGTCTTTGAACTCAGAGAGACGCTGTTGACCACTGTGTGCCAGGTTTGAAGCCGTTCTGTAATCGCACCTCCCATCATTTTCATTTCTTGTAGCAAGAAGTAGAAATGGAGATGGAATAAAGCACACGGGCGTTGGTTCTGCAGAGCGCCATAACCTGGACAATTGGGGACTGTTATTTATTTATTTATTTTTTTTTACCATTTTTGAAAGGATTCTCGACAGTTTTTTTCCACTTCACATTTATGAAAACAAAGCATAAAAGGCATCCAGACGCACTGCAGGAGGACTCGCTAAAGCCACAATGTCGCACGGAACAATGAGACGGAAAGTGCTGCTGTTTATCTCGGTTCTATTCGTCAGTTCAGCCTTCGGACAGGTCAGCTACTCAGTCCCCGAAGAAATGTCGACAGGATCCTTTGTTGGTAATGTGGCTCAGGATTTAGGTTTAGATATCAGAAGACTTAAATCCGGTAAGGCTCGTGTTTTTACTAGAGATAGTACCGCATATATTGAGCTCAACAGAGAAAAGGGAATTCTCCTCATCAAAGAAAGAATAGACAGAGAGGCTCTATGTGGAGAAATGACCCCCTGTGCTTTGCATTTTCAGATTTTACTGGAAGATCCGATGGAATTTTATAGTGTTACTGTAGAAATCACAGATGTAAATGATAACCCTCCTATCTTTGTCACCAGCGATGTGCAACTTAATATAAGCGAATCTGCGCTGATCGGTACATCATTCACTTTAGACAGGGCGACCGATCTTGATGTAGATCGGAACGGTTTAAAGGCATATGTGCTAAAACCAAATGATGTTTTTTCTGTTAAAATGAATAGTCAAGGAGACGGTAGTAAGAGTGTTGAGATGGTTCTAAATGCGCCGCTAGATAGAGAGAAAAATGACCATCTGTCTTTGGTTCTGACGGCAGTGGATGGAGGTGAACCACAGATGTCAGGAACAATGCATATTCACATTACAGTCTTAGATATTAATGATAATGCCCCTGTTTTTACACAATCTATTTATAAAGCGTCTGTTGCGGAAAACGCACCTATAGGTACAACTGTAGTTACAGTTATTGCAACCGATGCAGATTATGAAGCTAACGGTAGAATAAGTTATTCGATTTCAAATATGTTAGATCATGCCCGTGGATTATTTGTGATTAAAAGGGAAACTGGTGACGTCATCCTGAATGGAAAAATTGATTATGAGAAGAAGAAGAATTTTGAGATTCACATACGTGCAACTGACGGAGGTGGACTCACTGGGTCTTGTAAATTAATAGTAGATGTATTAGACCTAAATGACAATATACCTGACATTCATATCATGTCGAAATCAAATGTGATATCTGAAGATGCTAAGCCTAACACTGTTGTTACAATGATAAATGTTGAAGATGCAGACTCAGCTGAAAATGGAAAAGTGCATTGCATCACTAATGATGATGATAATTTTGTTTTAAAATCCACATCAGGAAAGTTTTATACTTTAGTGACAGACAGTGAATTAGACAGAGAAAGAGCCGCTGAGTTTAATATAACAGTGACCTGCTCTGATGAAGGAGTACCCTCCCTCTCCAGCAGTGTCACTCTCACCTTACAGATCTCTGATGTAAATGATAACCCTCCTGTCTTTGAGAGGAGCTCATATGAGGCCTACATTATAGAAAACAACACACCAGGAGTTTCTATATTCACAGTAAAAGCCACAGACTCTGACTGGAACCAGAATGCTCGTGTTTCTTACATACTGGAGGACTCCTCTGTTAACGGAGTGTCAGTCTCCTCATATGTGTCCGTTAGTGCTGATAGTGGAGTCATCCATGCAGTGCGTTCTTTTGACTACGAACAGATCAAGGATTTCCAGTTCAGGGTCAAAGCTCAGGATGGTGGCTCCCCTCCACTCAGTAGTAATGTGACTGTGAAAATACTGATCCAGGACCAGAACGACAACGCCCCTCAGGTTCTGTACCCAGTCCAGAATGGTGGTTCTCTGGTAGCTGAAATGGTGCCTCGTTCAGCAGATGTGGGCTATCTGGTCACTAAAGTGGTGGCTGTGGATGTGGACTCTGGACAGAATGCCTGGCTCTCCTATAAACTGCAGAAAGCCACAGACAGGGCGCTGTTTGAGGTGGGCTTACAGAATGGAGAAGTAAGAACTATCCGCCAAGTCACTGATAAAGATGCAGTCAAACAAAGACTGAGTGTTATAGTGGAGGACAACGGACAGCCCTGTCGTTCAGCTACAGTCATTGTTAACGTGGCGGTGGCGGACAGCTTTCCTGAAGTGCTGTCTGAGTTCACTGACTTTACACACGACAAGGAGTACAACGACAACCTGACTTTTTACTTAGTGTTGGCTTTGGCTGTAGTTTCCTTCCTCTTCATCACGTGTGTGGTGGTCATTATATCAGTGAAAATCTACAGATGGAGACAGTCTCGCATCCTGTATCACTCCAATCTACCAGTGATTCCATATTATCCACCACGTTACTCAGACACTTTGGGGACAGGGACTCTCCCACACGTGTACAACTACGAGGTGTGCAGGACGACTGACTCCAGAAAGAGTGACTGTAAGTTTGGCAGAGCTGGTAGTCAGAACGTGCTGATAATGGACCCCAGTTCAACAGGAACGATGCAGAGGATACAGAATGAAAAGAACATCCTGGATGAACCAGACTCTCCTCTAGAGGTTAGACCTTTAAGCTGTATGTTCTCACACTAAGGTCACATTCGTGTTTCTATTTCAGCACTTCAGACAGCGACTCTCATCTGTTTTATTACTTTATTTTGCTCTTAACTTTGGTGTTTCTTTCTTACATGCTTCAGCATCTTACTCAGTTCATGTTTTGATATATGTTGTGAACTGCGTATTCATAAGTATTGTCTTTTGTGCGTATTTCAGTGGATTTTGTATCCAACTCATTGTGCACTGTAAACCTGAATAAGTTAGCAGAACTAAAAACAATTTAAGACAATCGATAGCCTCAATAATTTATAAGTTGATGAAACTTTAAAAAAAAAAAAAAAAAAAACAAGTTTCCAGAACTTAACATTTAGATGCTTATTAAAGTATCATGTTAGTTAGACCTACTGGGAGCCTCAGTGTCTTTGTCCAAGGATACTTGGACATGTGGACAGACAGAACCAGGACACGAATTGTTGACCCTTCAGTCATTGGACGACCCGCTCTACCAACTGAACCACAGCCGCCCCTGAATAAAATTGCTGTGTTTTGTGATTGCAAATTTTATGGTGTGATAGATATTGGTGGTTATTTGGAGTTCTCTGAAATTGTATTACAGCATCTACTACATCAGTTAAGTTTTTTCTTTTCAATCATCCTTACAAATAACAGAACAATATCATTCTCAACATCTAATGACTTAATTCCACTCATTTTTACCTCATCTATCTCATCTATGTTGTTAAGTTATGTTCACTTATATCCACAATAGTTGCCCTTAATAAAAAAAAAATATTAGTTGGCAGTACTTAAAAAGAAGATGTTACAGCAACTTAATACATTTGAGTTTGTAGTACTATTTCTGAAACTGTGAGTATTCACAACTTAATATATTTAATTATTCTGAACGTGCTCATACTTATTCATTTATTATTTCAGCAACATCATATCAATGCAGTTTTCCACATTTTATTTGTAATGTGACTTTATGAACTCAGAGTGCCGCTGTTGGCCAGTTTGTATAATATTTACCGCAGACTCGTCATACACCTCTTTACGTCTTTATTTTAGAGAGAACAGAAGCAAAGCACACAGTCTGGATTTTTACCGGAGAGACAGAACGGGAAATATTTTTTTTGCGTTGGATATATTCTTTAAACCTCTAATTGATTGGAAAAAGATAAATACTGATCCAAATTGTTTTGATTTACTGCGGAATACCGTCGGACAGAACAATGAGAGGGCAAGTACTGTTGTTTTTGTCGGTCCTCTCTCTCAGCTCGGTGCTCGGACAAGTCAGTTATTCCATCCCAGAAGAAATGCCAAAAGGTTCTGTGGTTGGTAACATGGCAAAGGATTTTGGATTAGATGTTAAAAGACTGAAAGCTGGTAAAGCTCGCATTTTCACTCGAGACCGTGGTGAATATATTGAGCTGAACAACGAAAAGGGAGTGTTGCTTATCAAAGACAGAATAGACAGAGAGTCTCTCTGTGGGCAGACGACCCTCTGTGCTCTGCATTTTCAGATTATTTTAGAAGATCCGATGGAATTGTACAGTGTGACTGTGGAGGTAAAAGATGTTAATGATAATCCTCCATTCTTTGAAAAAAGCGAAGTCAGGTTTAGAATTAGCGAATCTGCTGTTAGTGGATCTAAATTTATATTAGATCGGGCAGTGGATCACGATGTAGGATTAAATGGTTTACAGAGCTATAGACTTGAACCAAAAGATAATTTTGTTGTGAAACTGCACGATCAAGGAGATGGAACGAAAAACATAGAAATGGTTTTACAGAAACCTCTTGACAGAGAAAAAAATGATCATTTGTCGTTAGTTCTGACGGCGCTGGATGGAGGAGAGCCGCAGATGACTGGAACAATGCAGATTCTAATCACTGTTTTAGACGCGAATGATAACGCTCCTGTTTTTACACAACCCATTTATAAAGCATCAATTAAAGAAAATGCACCAGTAGGAACAGTTGTAGTGACAGTTACTGCGACAGATGCAGATCATGGATCTAATGGTAAAATAACGTATGCAATTTCAAGTATGTCAGATAATGCTCGCGGTTTGTTTGATATAGATAATGAAAGTGGTGAAGTGAAGTTAAAGGGAAATGTTGACTATGAAAAAGCTCAGACATTTCAAATAAACATTCGTGCAAGTGATGATGGAAGTCTTGCTGATTCCTGTAAAGTGATGATTGATGTCACAGACATTAATGACAATAAACCAGACATACATGTTTTATCTAAGTCAAATACAGTATCTGAGGATGTGAAACCTGGCACTGTTGTAACAATGATAAACATCCAGGATGCAGACTCTGGTGAGAATGGCAAAGTCCAGTGTTTTATTAATGATGATATTCCTTTTGTTATGAAGTTTACAAACAATGACTTTTACAGTTTAATGACAGAGGATAGTTTAGACAGAGAAATAGCTTCACAGTATAATATAACAGTGACCTGCTCTGATGAAGGAGTACCCTCCCTCTCCAGCAGTGTCACACTCACCTTACAGATCTCTGATGTAAATGATAACCCTCCTGTCTTTGAGAGGAGCTCATATGAGGCCTACATTATAGAAAACAACACACCAGGAGTTTCTATATTCACAGTAAAAGCCACAGACTCTGACTGGAACCAGAATGCTCGTGTTTCTTACATACTGGAGGACTCCTCTGTTAACGGAGTGTCAGTCTCCTCATATGTGTCCGTTAGTGCTGATAGTGGAGTCATCCATGCAGTGCGTTCTTTTGACTACGAACAGATCAAGGATTTCCAGTTCAGGGTCAAAGCTCAGGATGGAGGCTCCCCTCCACTCAGTACTAATGTGACTGTGAAAATACTGATCCAGGACCAGAACGACAACGCCCCTCAGGTTCTGTACCCAGTCCAGACTGGTGGTTCTCTGGTAGCTGAAATGGTGCCTCGTTCAGCAGATGTGGGCTATCTGGTCACTAAAGTGGTGGCTGTGGATGTGGACTCTGGACAGAATGCCTGGCTCTCCTATAAACTGCAGAAAGCCACAGACAGGGCGCTGTTTGAGGTGGGCTTACAGAATGGAGAAGTAAGAACTATACGCCAAGTCACTGATAAAGATGCAGTCAAACAAAGACTGAGTGTTATAGTGGAGGACAACGGACAGCCCTGTCGTTCAGCTACAGTCATTGTTAACGTGGCGGTGGCGGACAGCTTTCCTGAAGTGCTGTCTGAGTTCACTGACTTTACACACGACAAGGAGTACAACGACAACCTGACTTTTTACTTAGTGTTGGCTTTGGCTGTAGTTTCCTTCCTCTTCATCACATGTGTGGTGGTCATTATATCAGTGAAAATCTACAGATGGAGACAGTCTCGCATCCTGTATCACTCCAATCTGCCAGTGATTCCATATTATCCACCACGTTACTCAGACACTTTGGGGACAGGGACTCTCCCACACGTGTACAACTACGAGGTGTGCAGGACGACTGACTCCAGAAAGAGTGACTGTAAGTTTGGCAGAGCTGGTAGTCAGAACGTGCTGATAATGGACCCCAGTTCAACAGGGACGATGCAGAGGATACAGAGTGAAAAGAACATCCTGGATGAACCAGACTCTCCTCTAGAGGTTAGCGTCTATAGTAGAAAACGTCTCTAGTAGCATGAAATGTCTAGTACCATGGATAGAGACAAAATATGTCTGTTTTCATTTCTTTCTTTCTTTCTTTCTTTCTTTCTTTCTTTCTTTCTTTCTTTCTTTCTTTCTTTCTTTCTTTCTTTCTTTCTTTCTTTCTTTCTTTCTTTCTTCTTTCTTTCTTTCTTTCTTTCTGTCTTTCTTTGTGTCTGTCTGTCTGTCTGCCTGTCTGTCTGTCTGTCTGTCTGTCTGTCTATTTTCGCAGTTATAAATGGCTGTAGTTTCTTATATTCCCTCTAAGTGCCGCTGTTGGTCAGTGTGCAAAAGTAAAATGAGGCTTTTTCTTCATGTGACGTCCTCCCTTTTCTGTCTGATATCAGAGCTCAGACTGACAAAGGCACAAAAGCATTCAGCAATGGCCTCTTAATCAAATACTTTTCTTAGATTATCAGAGGTTTTCCCACTTGGATTTTTCCATCTCTCTTGTCATGATGAGCTCCAGCTGGATTTCCAAAACCCCATTACTGTCATGGTGGCTGTTGTTCGTCGGCGTTTTTGTCGCAGAAATGGCTCTGGGGCAGGTCCGTTATTCTATACCTGAAGAGATGTCAACGGGCTCTGTTGTCGGGAATATAATTCAGGACCTGGGTTTGGATGTTAAACGTCTGACATCGGGGCGGGCTAGGATATTTACCGAGGACGACAGTGAGTACATAGGTCTGAACGCACAAAAGGGAAGTTTGGTTGTTGCAAAAAGGATAGACAGAGAAGAACTGTGCAAGCAACTGTCTCCGTGCTCTCTGTATTTCCAGATCATCTTAGACAATCCAATGGAGCTGCATCGAATTAATGTTGAAATTACAGATATTAACGATAACGCTCCGTTGTTTTCGAAAAAAGAATATAATTTCCAGGTTAGTGAATCTGCTTTACCAGGGGCTCGATATGCACTGGAAAGTGCCAAAGACCCCGATGTGGAGCATAATACTATTCAAACATACAAACTAAACCCGACAGATCATTTCAAATTAAATATTATTTCTCGGACTGATGGATCCAAATATATTGAAATGGTTTTGCACACGTCGCTTGACAGAGAAAAACAAGAAGAGCATAAATTAACTCTAACTGCATCCGATGGTGGCAATCCTCAAAAATCCAGTTCTGTCAAGATCAATATCCTTGTTTTGGATGCAAATGATAATGCACCTGTATTTACTCAGTCTGTTTACAGAGTAACAGCTTCTGAAAATGCGAAAAGGGGAACTGTTTTACTAAGAGTCAGCGCGACTGATAACGATAAGGGGACAAATGAGGAGGTGGTTTATTCATTTTCTCAGCATACCGACAGTGCTTCATCTCTATTTAATATGGATCCTTACACAGGCGAAATGACTGTTATTGGTGTCTTAGATTACGAAAAAACTAAACACTATGAAATTGACATTGAAGCTACAGACAAAGGGGGGCTGAGTGACACCAGTAAAGTCTTAATAGAAGTGACAGATATAAATGATAATGCACCTGTTATCAGTGTTATTTCCCTCTCCAACCCCATACCAGAGGATTCAGCCCCAGAGACTGTTATAGCAATGCTCAATATCAAAGATATAGACTCTGGTAAAAATGGACAAATTAAGTGCTTTATTAACCCAGATCTGCCATTCAAAATTAAATCGTCGTCCGTTAATTTTTATAGCCTGGTGTCTGATGATATTTTGGATCGAGAAACCATGCCTGAATATAATATAACGATAACAGCAATGGATGAAGGCTCCCCACCTTATTCTACTAACAAAACCATTAATTTAAGACTCTCCGACGTCAATGATCACGCCCCAGAGTTCCCTCAACAGTTTTTCACTGCTTTGATCCCTGAAAATAATTCACCTGGTATGTTATTCCTGTCAGTCAAAGCTAGTGATAAAGATTCTGGGAATAATGCGCACATTTCTTATTTTCTTGAAGATAGTCAGGTGAATGGGATGTCAGCTTCAGCCTATTTTTCAGTGAATGCAGAGAGTGGAGATATACTCGCTGTACGTTCTTTTGATTATGAGCAAAGAAAAGAGTTCCAAATCTGCATCAAAGCTCAGGATGGAGGCTCCCCTCCACTCAGTAGTAATGTGACTGTGAAAATACTGATCCAGGACCAGAACGACAACGCCCCTCAGGTTCTGTACCCAGTCCAGACTGGTGGTTCTCTGGTAGCTGAAATGGTGCCTCGTTCAGCAGATGTGGGCTATCTGGTCACTAAAGTGGTGGCTGTGGATGTGGACTCTGGACAGAATGCCTGGCTCTCCTATAAACTGCAGAAAGCCACAGACAGGGCGCTGTTTGAGGTGGGCTTACAGAATGGAGAAGTAAGAACTATCCGTCAAGTCACTGATAAAGATGCAGTCAAACAAAGACTGAGTGTTATAGTGGAGGACAACGGACAGCCCTGTCGTTCAGCTACAGTCATTGTTAACGTGGCGGTGGCGGACAGCTTTCCTGAAGTGCTGTCTGAGTTCACTGACTTTACACACGACAAGGAGTACAACGACAACCTGACTTTTTACTTAGTGTTGGCTTTGGCTGTAGTTTCCTTCCTCTTCATCACATGTGTGGTGGTCATTATATCAGTGAAAATCTACAGATGGAGAAGAGAGCGTCTGTTGTACAAATCCAGTGGGAATCTTCCTGTTATTCCATATTATCCACCTCTTTATGCAGATGTAGGAGGTACTGGAACTTTAAAGCAATTCAGTTATGAAGTTTATGGAACAACTGACTCCCGGAAAAGTGATATCAAGTGCCCCCAGTCATTCAGTCAGAGCACTCTGAGTGTTGACCATAGTACTACAAGGACAGTTCCAAGGCATAAAACAGAGTGTGAGAATGTGCTCACAGAGGTGAGAACGATGCCTTCATTACATCACATCTGCTTTCCCCCAAATATTTTATTTTTTCATCTGCACTACCTGCTTTCCACTGTCTTATTTACACTTCAGTTTTGTCACCATTTATCTAGCATGTTCTAATACTCAGTTTAGAAAGAGTACTGATTGCAAAGTTACTTCAGTTGTCTCTGCACATCTTACAGGTGACCTTGTTTCTTGTATTTAGGTGACAGATTTTTTTTTTTCTTTGTTTATAGGGATTCAAACTCAGATAAGGACAAAGACAGACATGGTGTTGAGAAAGTGGAATTTGATATTATCCTTCCTCTTGTGTTAACTTTCTCTTACTTAAGTTAACAGACATGTTTTGATCTATGTCTTAAATAAGTTGTAAAATACACTAAAATAATTATCTATTGTCTAATTTGTTTCTTTGTTAGGCTTCCTTAGCCATGAAAATATTGGTTTTAATATTTTTGGTGTGTGCCTCTGGGCCTGTTTTTGTCAGTATACCCATTGATGTAAACTTTGCAAATCACTACATACTGAATTGACCTCATGTGTGGACATGTCTGTCTCTGCTTGTTTTGTTTTTGGGCAGATATATTGCATAACAAGGCAGAGTGAGGAGCCCTAAAAACTCATATGATTGTTAGAGGAGCTGTCTGCACATTTCCAACTTCAGTTTTGGCTCTTATTATTGTTTTATAATATGTCAAAACCAACCCTAACAATGCAAAGGTCATCATTTTAACCATAATATTTCATAATTTAGCACAAAAAGTGGCTTTTTTTCAAATTATTTTGCTTAGATAGAGGTTCCTGATAAAGTCAAACAGCTGTAATCCAAATTATATGTGTTTCTTTTATACATTTAAAACCTAAAATAGGTCAGAGCCAACCCTAACACAAGAGGAAGGTTATCATAATAATTTTTAATTTTCATCATTGTCTAGATGAGTCCAGCTCTTTTTATGTGCTGTCCTCTCACTTTCACATTTTAAACATTTATAAAATTAAAATAGACTATATTATTCCCATATAGTAAATGTGGTTCTGTCACTTGACTCTTTGGGTCAAAATGTGTAACTGTTTTACATCCTGTACTTACAGTGCAGTTTCCAATAGTGCCGTTGCTTGTATATAATGTACAGTATGGAAGCTTTTTTTGGATTTGCCTGTGTGATCAAGTATTGTTAGATCTTTTTTTTAGACCCTACATCCTGTGGTCCCACTTTACTGTCTTGTTTGATCTTGATTATATTTTTATAAGCACACTTTTCTTCAGTGATGGCAATTTTCTTCAGTGTATCTTAAAATATGTAGTATTCCTTCTCAAATACTTGTAAAATTAAAGAGAAAAATCTGAAATGATTGTATCCTGGGATTTATCCCTATTTAAGAATTTCTTCAGACAGATTTCTCTGGCAGAGCAACACACAACCAGGCAGTGCACTACTTCTTCAGTGACCTAGTTCCCTCTATAACATGGTTTATCTGTGAGCACTAGGCTTCTCATACAGATATGAGGAGCTGGTGTGGGTACAGGAAACATAAAAGGAGTACAAGCAAATCAACTTGAATATAAAAATACTGGCATAAACACAGAAAATAATTATATTTAGTTTAAAATAGAATAGTGGTTGAAGATGGAGCCCAGTTGTTATTATTAGTGCTTGGGAGGTTGAGAGAGAACGGCAGTGTGATGGAGAGGCAAGGGGGGGGAGGGGAAGAGACACGTGGTAACAAGCACAGTCTCCACATCCCTGTGACGCCTCGGTGTTACTGATGTAGGCAGCCATTTTGATCTGCAGTACTCTTTGTCTGTTAAAATAGAGCAGTAAAGGTGTGTAATGTATGAAGCAAATATATCAGATTGAAGTTACAAAGACCCCATTAAAAGATTAACATGGAGAGAGGCATTTGTTAAGGACCAGAATACAGTATATAACAAGAGACATCTGCATAGTTATATAACAAGGAACAAAAGGATGCCAGAAATGAGGACAGAGGTTAGAATTTAATGGAATCTGACTGTTAGTAAATGAATAACAGTCTGTAAGATGGTTTTAACATGCATCATATTAAAACTAAATAAAACATTCATAGTAATGGATTCAAGTTTCTTTGGAAGTTCCTCCATGTGTGGGTTTGATTACCTGCTGCATGAACACACACACACACACACACACACACACACACACACACACACACACACAGGGTTTTTGTTTTTGTTTTTTCCAAAGAAAATATATGGCTCTAATCATAACCATGATTTTTTTTTTCTGAGGAAATGGAAGTAAAATGTTTGTTTTTTGTTGTTGTTTTTTTCTCAACTTAGCACATATATATTTTTTATGCCTGTAAATTAATCAGTGGTAACTATGTCTCAGATGTCTCAAACATGTGGTCCAGAAGCCAAATCCAGATCCCAGTCTGCCTCCTGGGATGAATTTGTGCAATTATAAAATTACACTGAAGATATTAGTCATTTTAATTCATTTTTCAAACAGACAAATTGAGTCTCAAGTGGGTCAGACCAGTAAAATACTATCATATCAATACTAGCGCCAAATACTATCAGTAAAATACTATCATAATAAGCTATAAATACTCACAACACCAATGTTTTCTCTTTATGAATGTAAATATTTTCATTCTACTGTATTTATCATATATATCATTTCATAAAAATGCAAATAACCTGAACAAATCTGAGCATTTGGAATGTCTGAAATGCAGGTTTACCAATATTCCACCTGTTATTAAATGTTTTGTGTATTTGTAGACACACTATGACCTGTAAGTTGTAATTTACATGTTTAAACAATAAACTGAGACATAATATTGTTAAAATCACACTTAATTTTCTTAAGAAATTTCATTTTGTTCATTTTATTCACATTGTTTTAAAGGATAGTTGCTAGATGTAAACAATTTCATCACATAATTTGACTTTTTTCACTGTAAAACATCAAGGAAAGTTTAGGTTTGACATTATTTATATATTGTTATGTTATTATTTCACTGGTTCGGTCCACATCAGATCAAATTTGGTTCAATGTGTCCCCTTTGATACCCCTACTATGTCTGATCTGTAGGTGCTTTGTTATGATCTTTTAGCATCAGAATAAGCATAAGAGAGATGTTGTGGCTGTTGAAGGTGTATGTATTTAAGTGTCTGTTTGATGTTTAGGTCTGAGCATGTGAAAATGGCAACTGGCAAATAGCAAGGAAGAAACCAGGTTAATTATATTAACTCCCAAGTCGTCAGGAAGCAGTCTGTCATCATTATTAGCCCACATGTGTTACTGCATTTTCAGGGGTTTTATTGTGTACTATAAATTCTTTTTGGTCACAGTTTCTCTGTAGGGGTCAAAGCTCACGGAAGTGGCTTTGCAGGAAGTTAAAAGCTTCAGTCTGTTTTGCATCATATAATTATTCTTCAAGCTTTTGTTCTATCACTGCTCTTTGCTCTGCCTTTGTTTTTTTGTTGACATGCCTTGAACTTGTCAACAGATATTGTGGATCTGACACAAAGCCACAGCATCAGCTTGCTGTGCTTGTTGCTGCCCACATAATGATATACAGAAGTTCCTGCTTCACATAGTCCAGAGCATTTGTTAGTGTCCTGCCTTACAAACCAAAGGCTGTCTGGTGAGCAGCTGTGAGAGTCTGTTTATGCCGCTGGGGTTAGTCATCACACTGTGCACTGTGTGTGTTAAAGGAGGTTGTTAATGTTTACACTATTTCCCTATATTGTTTTTTTTTTTTGTTTACCAGATAGACATGTTGGGTACGTGTTCTTTCCTATAGTGCAGGTTATAATACAACATAATACTCACTACCCACTATTTGTAATTAAAGTATGTCACAAGAATACTTACAAAATTATTATTGATTCATAATGTGATTGGTTTTTGATTTTATATCAAAACATGTCATTTATATTTTCTTCAGTTTGAGCTTTAATGAGTGTAGAGCTGGCATTGGTTATGTTTATGTGTAAATATTTGTATGTTTATGTGGATGATCTACAGGGAAAAATAGCAGAGGCTTCAACTTGTAAAAAAAAACCAAAAAAACTAGAAAGAAAGTTTGATATTGTTCTCATAAGTGTTGTGTCTGTGACATTATTGTGTCTATCACTGAGTCTGACTGACTGTATATTGTACGGAGGCTAAAACACTGATCAAACCTGCAATGTAATGGAGAGCAGATTTGTTTTTTAGGGCTTTTTTATTTTTTGCTGTGACTGAAGTTTGGCTGTAACTGAGACAGAAGTATTTGTGCACAATATTTATTTTGTTTGTAATTAGACATATTGAGCTATTCACTTGAGTATGTGGAGGCTTCTTTCATTCTGTAAGAGTATTTATAGCCATGGTATGCAATGTCTTCCCCTCTTTTTAGACATACGCATAATGTCTCTTTCTGTGTCTTGCTGGAATAGAGATGTGTAATTGTGAACTATAGCTGACTCTGGATGGGTTAGACGGGTGCATTTTCATGTCTAACAGTGTATTACAACAAAAAGACAAATGAACACCTACATACAATTTATTTGTCATTATTGTTTACAACAAAATATCACTGGGTTATATTTGTTTGACTTTTATGTTGGTGTGGTCTTATATTAACAAAATATGTTTAGCATAATTCACAGATGGAAACCTTTGTCTTGGAGTGAAGCTACAATAATTATAAAATACATATTATAATACAGAATATAGTATTTTGATGTTATAGTTTTACTTATATGTATGCAGTTTGTTACCTTAGGTTATGCACCACAAGTACAAGATTATAATTTAGCTAATTCTGTGTTCTTATATTCACAACTAGTTGGTAATAAATTGGGCATCACTGTTAATATTGTGCCAATATTGAGTGCCCACTGTTTAGCATTTCTTGTGTCCAACACTCCTGCCTTTCCTCCTGATCTCATTTTCTGCATCCCTCCCCTCCCCCTCTCCAGCTGCACCATTATGCTGCAGAGAGAAAGAGACTGAAAGGCAGAGACACTGGGCTTTTTAGGACATTTTGTTCTGTCTATAAAAAGTCATGATACACCAGAGAGTGTCATTATATCTCTGTATAGATTGTCAGTTTAATTAAAGTAACTAATATGCTCATTTGAAGCTCTTTATCAGGGTTATTTATGACCAATCAAATCATTATATTCTTTAAACATATTCATAGTGTCCAATCATGTTTCTTTGTAGGGACTGAACTCCTATATTTCTTTACACATTTTATATTGCTTGTGTATGTCTTTCTTGGATCCTTACCCAGCTCACAGCAACAAGGGTGGGATGAAAAAGAGTGAGGTGGGATGTGTTACCATAGCAACAAGCTGACTCACTGGCAGGACTGTACCATTTTCCCTGAGCCACAGGGGGTCAGCAGCAGATGCTGCTCACGGTACGAGAGAGCTCCATGTATATGTTGATACTGATAGAAGTGAGACACCCCTGTTGTTGACAGAGAGGTTCAGAGTCTTAAAACCTGCAGCGACTGAGGATGGAAGAAAAAGATGGGGAGAGGTTCATCATGGCTGTATATTTGCTCTGATCAGTCCTTTAGTGTTTGTTTGTTTGTTTGTTTGTTAGTTTTCCCTCCATCCAGACAGAGTGAAAGCACTCAGTAAGCAGTGCAGTGTGTGGATGCTTTATATCTATAATATTTACAGTGAAATATTTAAACCTGTTTTATAAAACAAAGATGATTTCCTCGCTTTATTTTTCATTTCTCCTCCTCCTCCTTCCTCTTTTACGTCATTGCCCCTTGTTCTCGGTGACCTGGTTATGTATCGTGTGCTATATGTGTTGTATTCAAACCAATATGAAGTGATGAGCAGAACTTAATGTGATTTACACAAACAGCATAGGTTGTGTACAGTGGCCACAGCTTTGCTTTGTCTAAGAAGATTTAAATTGCATTCACACTGACACCCAGCTGTGCTGAGCACAGGGTCACAGAGGGAAAATCTCATTAATAAGACATGGATTTTATCGGGGCATCGCCTCGAGGCCCTCTGCTGTTGTAGTGAGGGTACTGGATTTGTGCAGCAGTGCAGCATTTTGGGATGTCAGTCAGACATTATACCAGTGATATTAACAGCGTTTTGTCTTTAGGGGTGAATTTGGGATGTTTATCTCCTCATCATGTTGTGGCTTCAGATGTGATTTTACTGTAACATCAACTACTATGTGGATAAAGTCAGACAGAGGTGGGTAATCCCAGGTCCATAGAGTAAAGGTCCTGCCATGTGTTGGTTCTACCTGTTCACTTAACATAGGTGATTCTACTACTTAGTCCATTTACCTGGATGAGGAGTGGTGCTCATCACAACAGGCTGCTTCAGTGACTGATATGAACAAATACTGTACATGGCAGTTCCTTCAGTAGTATTTTGTTTTGTTTGTTTTTGCTTTTTGTCCTCATCTTTGTCATCAGTCCTCAAACTCTTGGGTCTGAGTTTACAACCTAACTTTAAACATCACCTCTAATTCATATATTATTATCTTTGTATTTCTCCTCATATGATTAACAAACATCTGTATGATGTTTCTATGTCTTATAATGTGTGTCCTCACTACTCTCCACAAATACGGAGAAGCTGTATGTACACATGTTCACTGCTGATGAACAAACAAAACATAGGTTTTATAATCATTGTGCAGATTCTACAGACTGGCATAATCCAGTCATGACATAGATTTTATTGCAATGAAAAAAGAAACAAACTTTGAAAACAATTAGTCATCACACAAAATGACAGTCCTTTAGTTGCAATGCATTTGGTAAGTATCACTGTTTCTGGACTTCCCAAAGCCAGGCTAAGTTTTCTGACCACCAGTCTAACTGACATCCTTTTGTCTTATTTTGTCTTCCATGTGCCTCCCCCTGTTGGCGTTCTTCCTGTTTCCACCGTGACTCCTCTTAATTCCTGACTTGCCAAATAAGGTAAGACATAGATTTTATAATTTTTTTTCTTTTCACAACATTCCCATGAAAACACTTATCAAACAAACACACACTTTTTATTTATTTAATGCACATTTCTGATGCATTTACAACTGAAATCTATTACTGTACATAATACGACTCACTTTCCAGTTACAGTATTATTTTTTATACATTTTTTTAATTTCATATAACATACTTCCTCTACTCTGATATATTTCAGAGGTAAATATTCTTCTGGCTTTAGTTACTTTTTACGTTACAACTTTCTATATATTTGCTGTCCAGTGAAAACCACATAATATTGAAATGTCTAAATGTGTTGCTTTGATTATTTGTGATAAACTGAAGGTAAGTTTTTTGTGCAGAGCCAAAAAAAAATACTCCTACATCTTATTAGTTTTTGTTTGAAACATACATTTTCACAACCTGAGAACATGGCTGTGTTTCTGAGGTCATGGAAAGCTTTGATGTAAAAGATACACATCATATACAACAATAACACTACAAATGTGTGACCATTTCATAGAATATGATAAATTACTGTGTAATTCAATTACAGCAGCATAAAAAATTACTCACATGTGCTATTTCATAATTTTGACTTTTTATTTAATAATTTTGACTTTGCATCTCATAGTTTTTACTTTTTCTCATAATTGTGACTTTTTATCTAATACTTTAGACTTTTTACCTGATAATTTTGACATTTTATCTCATAATTTTGACTTTTTATCCAATAATCTTGACTTTTTGTCTCTTACTTTGACTTTTTATCTCTTATTTTAACTTTTTATCTCATAATTTTGACGTTTATCTCATAATTTTGACTTTTTATTTCATAATTTTGACTTTTTATCTCTTATCTCATAAACATCTTTGCGAGGAAATGTAATATCCATGCAGACACACAACACTAGCAGTGATCATTTTATTGCACAGTGCATCTTTTTGCTTTCCATACTATTAGTACGGTACTGAATATATCTGTACACTTTTACTTGTCTTCATGGTGTGGTTTAAGTGCTTTTTAAACCACTGTCCTGATGTCATAAACTAGTCTTCTATCTAGTTCTGTATTAAGTGCAAATGCCACATTTACACTACAGTTCATTGTCTGTTTGAGCTTGATAGAATAAATTATTTGATGCCTAAAAATAATGAGGTGTATTTTATCAGATTTTGGTGTTAATCTAAATTACAAAGATATAATTTAGATATACTTTGCAGGTAGGTGGACTTATCATCACTGTCATTAATTGTCATTTAATGTCACTGGTCACCATGATATTTATCATGTATTATTAACTGAATCAACAGTATATCATCTTAATAGAAAGCATTTTACCAGTTTGACTGAAGGGGAAATGGGGAGAGGTATTTTGGTGTCTAAGGACATATTTTGGATAAAGAAATCTGCAGAAGGGTTTTATTTGTATAAACATAACGGTGCCAGAGAAGTTGTTTTCAACTGTGAGTGTTCTGTAATACTCTATAACTAAGTGAAAGGTTCCAGTCAGCTATAAAACCACTGTTTCTTTACTTCATGGTTCGAACATCTGACAACAGCTCATTCTGTTTATGTTCTCACTTGCATGCAGGTTTCAAATTGATTGTCTGTCTGATCAATAAACGATTGGTCTGATTTGAACATTTTCTCTTCTTGTTGTGATTGTAAAACTTCCACAACAGGACAAAAAATAAATTACATTCAGACATTAAATGTGTTAATTCTTACAGACTTTATTAAGATGAATCAGAAAACGAATGATAAAATGATCAGTTAATTCATGTTTTTAATATATATGATGAAAACTGTTTCTTTGTCCTCAGTTTTTCTCGTTACCAAAGTACTTTACATTTGACATTGAAATAAGCTGAACTGCTTCTGCTATTTACAGGCTTGTGGGGATTAAAAAAGAGCATTAGCAGAAAACACCAACTGTTAAAGTAACCCAAATGCAGCTGGACTGATTATACTGTCAAGATCTCTATCTTGGGTGTTAGTTTAGTACGCATTCACATTCCTGACTTTCATAAAAAGGTAAATGATATTAGACTAATAGTAATTGAACAACTGTGTATTAACAACTTTGGAGGTTGTTTTTTGTGAACTCTCTGTGTATGACCACAGGAACATTTTAATTATCAGGTGGTGTTGCAGCATTTACCTTTCTTCAAAACATACAGTTCTGTTAATATTCTTGTTCTGTGATGTATCAGTGAAGCTGCTGGAGTGATTAGACTGGTCTGTGTTGTACTCTGCATCCTGTCTCATGTGTAGTGGAGTAAGCTCAGCCTATGAAAGATGATATATGCATAGACACATGAAGGAAGAGATGTGAAATATTAATAAGCTTCAGTGACTAAATTTACTGAAAACACTACCACTTTAGTCTGTACAGCTCCAGTGCTGTGTTATGTAAATTCATTACATTGAACAAATGTGAAGTTGTGATTGGAGTGATAGGGTTCCATGAAATCCATTTGTGCCATGTGTTCATCAAAGTTTTTTTTTTAAAATCCAAACAATTTAACAATTGATTTTTCATTGATAAACACCAACAATAAATGTGAAAACAGAACTATGATCCTATCATTCTATATGCTGCTTTTAAGATGGTCCTAAAGTTAATTTCAGATGCAGTATACTCTTGTCTTAGACTGTGTACTGGTTGGTGCTGTGTCCCCTGGCTGTCTGTCCCCTCTGCAGCAGCAGCAGCAGTTGACCGTCTGTGTGGCGCTGTCCACACCCGTGGTTCTGAAAACCGTGATGCTCTCCCCCCTCCTCTCACTGTTTCTCATGCTTGTTCTCCACAGCTCCCTCTGTTGCCCAGATTTATATAGAACAGAATCTTTTCACAAATAAATATTTCTCCTACTTTTGTTCATCTTTATTTATTCATTAAAATAATGATTGCAGGGTTAAACCTATTTAATCACAGTGATTTTATTTTATGCTGTTATGGAATCATACACTAATGCTGACATGCTTGAATATTGAGTCAATCTGTGCTGATTAGTTCTTATATTTTTTTTAATTTAAATGGACTGTTCTTATTACAAATATGTATATATGTGACTAAATAATATCGTAGGTTTTATGAGTGAGAGAGAGAGAGACACAGAGAGAGAGAGAGAGAGAGAGGCGGAAAATGAGAGCATCTCTGCACTCCCCCTCCCTTTTCATTTGCTCTACAGACCTCCATACGGGTATTTTACATCAACTGCTGACAGAAATTATAATCTGAGCCATGTAGGAAGATGCTTCAGAGTATGCAGGCTGCAGTAGCTTCGTCTGACCACAGGAAGGCAATGAAGAGCCTTGACAGCACAGAAGCATCATAGAGCCTGCATGTACACAGGTGCATGCAGCCGCAACACTGATTAACAAATCATACATAAATGTTATAGTACATATATGATTTTACTCATTGGATAACTACGAATATACTCATTATTAACATAGTGAATACTTACACGTTTTATATACGTGATTCATAGAGTTTCAATATTATATATATATATATATATATATATATATATATATATATATATATATATATATATATATATATATATATATATATATATATATATATATATATATATATATATATATATATATATATATATATATATATATATATATATATATATATGTGTGTGTGTGTATATATATATATATATATATATTAACATTTGATTTTATGTGATTTTCTGTCATTATTATTGAATGTGCGTATGTGTGTGCATTATACTGCCTCATACGTCACGGTGCTGTAGACTTGCATTTCTCTTACGACTGGTGGAAATCAGCCTGTTCTATCCACCAATCACATCCTCAGCTGTACAAAGAGATCTACTCCCTTTCACCACGAAGGCTTCAGCATTGTACCCACTAGACTAGGATGTTCTGCGCATGAGGAGGGGGACGTATATGCAGACAAAAAGCATGAGTGTTACTGTACATGAAGACGTATCTATATTGGATTACAGATCTCCTGTTCTTCACCACATGGTCATTTGTGATTTAAGTACAAATATACATATATGGAACGAGGAATAATGTGGAACAAATCGTCTGCATGGCAACTATTTTTGTGGTGGCATCATTTCTTTTTATTGTGGAGTACAATAGACGGACAGACACGCTACAGCATCCCGGAAGAACTGAAACATGGTTCTGTGGTGGGAAATATAGCAAAGGATTTGGGTTTGGTTGTATCTGAACTGTACCGACGTAAATTGAGGATAGCGTCGGAGGCTGGTAAGCAGTACTTTGGTATGGACTTGACAAAAGGAGAACTGGTAGTGACTGATAGGATAGATAGAGAGGAACTATGTGGACAGAAACAGTCGTGTTTGCTGCCTTTGGAACTAGTGATAGATAATCCACTGCAATTATACAGAGTTGAAATAGAAATACAAGACACAAATGATAATTCTCCCAGTTTCTTTACCAAAGAAAAAGTAGTAAAAATTGCAGAGCTGGTGAATCCTGGCGCCCGGTTTCCTTTAGAAAGTGCGCAGGATCCTGATGTTGGCCCTAATTCTGTACGATCTTACCTGATAAGTAAAAATGACCATTTCAAATTAACTGTTAAAAACCACAAGGATGGACGGAAAATTCCTGAACTGGTCTTAGAAAAACCACTTGATCGGGAAAAGCAGGCTATACATAATCTTATCATCACTGCTGTGGATGGCGGAGATCCGGTGCGTTCAGGTACATCTGATATTACAGTTGTAGTGCTGGATATTAATGATAATGCACCACAGTTTGAGAAAAATGTATACGAAGCTAATGTCAGCGAAAAGGCAACACCTGAAACAGAAATTGTACGTGTTAAAGCTACAGATGCAGACGAGGGACTAAATGGAGAGATTGAATATCAATTTGCAGAGCAAACAACAGATCTGATTTTATCTCTGTTTGACATAAAACCATCGACTGGAGCTATTGTTGTTAAAGGAGCCTTAGATCATGAGACGAATTCAATCCATAGGTTTGACATAACTGCAAAAGACAAAGGGAACCCTGAGATGGATGGGCACTGTGGCGTTGAAATCAAAATAGTTGACATTAATGATAATATTCCTGAAATAATTGTCACATCTTTAACAACGCCAGTACCAGAAGATTCACCCACTGGAACAGTCATTGCATTATTAAGTGCAAAAGACTTAGATTCAGGTGATAATGGGAAGGTAACATTGACTCTGTCCTCTAAATCCCCGTTCAAATTAAATCCATCGGTCTCTAATCACTACTCATTAGTTACAAAGGGACCCCTTGATCGTGAGAAAAATGACAAATATAGTGTTAAATTAAATGCAGTTGATTCTGGAAGACCACAGCTATCAAGTGAAAAAATTATACTAGTGGAGTTGTTAGATGTAAACGACAACCCACCAGTCTTCTCTCAGCCTTCGTATGTTGTTTATATTAAAGAGAATTATCCACCTGGCAGGATTTTGTTCTCAGTTTCAGCATCTGATGCTGATTTGGGTGAAAATGCTAAAATCTCTTATTCTATCCTGGACTCTAAAGTGCAGGACGTGTCAGTGTCCTCGTATGTTTACATTAACTCAGATAACGGTAGCATCTACAGCATGCACTCCTTTGACTATGAGAAACTCAAAGTGTTTCAGATTCAGGTCCAGGCAAAGGATCAGGGTTCTCCGTCTCTCAGCAGTAACACCACTGTCCATGTTTTCATCCTGGACCAGAACGATAATGCCCCCGCTGTTATTTACCCCTCCTCCGCTGCCCTGGGCTCCCTCTCTCATCAGAGGATGCCCCGCTCCGCTAAAGCGGGTCACCTGGTCACTAAGGTGACGGCTGTGGACGCTGACTCGGGCCATAACGCCTGGATCTCCTACAAACTGGCGGAGGCCACAGACGCCTCTCTGTTCACTGTCAATCTGTACACAGGGGAGGTGAGGACTAAACGCCCTGTGTCCGAGCACGACGACTCCTCTCAGAGGCTGCTTATAGAGATCAAGGACGATGGGGAACCGGTCCAGTCCGCAACTGTTACCGTGTCCATCCTGATGGAGGACGGTCTCCATGAGCCCATCTTGGACATCAGACACAAAGTCTCTGAGCCCAGCAAGAAAACTGGCAGAATCACCCTTTATTTGATCCTGTCTCTGGCCTCAGTGTCCGTGCTGTCTCTGGTGACTTTTCTCATCTTAGCGGTGAAATGCATCAGAAACAGCAGAAGCAGCGGTAGTTGCTGCATGAGACGGAGCGACTGTGATGATTACAAGAACCCCAACAGGAACCTGCAGATTCAGCTCAACACTGATGGACCTATAAAGTATGTGGAGGTCCTGGGAGGAGACATGATGTCTCAGAGTCAGTCGTTCAGGTCCTGTATGTCTCCCATGTCAGAGTACAGTGACTTCACTCTGATTAAACCCAGCAGCACCACTGACTTTAAGGAAGTCATCAGTGTCCTGGATGCGTCTTTACCTGACAGCACCTGGACGTTTGAGAGTCAACAGGTAAGAAAATAGCAGAACTAAAATAAATTCAGTTGCTTGCTGATAACGACACAGTCTGTGTTTTGTTATTGTTCATATATATTCTGCTAGACACCTGCCATATGAATTAAATGTAATACACGCGCATGATTATCACGTTCATTATTTATCACCACATATGTGGACAGCGATTGTTGTTGAACTGCAGGAATGAACAAAGACATGCTGTTTAAGTGCACAGTACAAATGCCAACATGTATTCTGTAAACATACTACCTGGTCTATTGAAAAGTGTCACGTGGTAGACATAGTTTCTGTTGTTTCGTCTCGTCATGTGACATCCTCACTCGGGTCAGTGGGGGTTTATTCCAGCTACAGCAGGTGAAGGTGGGGTACACTCATGAGTCGCCAGTTCACAGCAGAGCTGAACATATAATCACTCTCTCTCTCACACACACACACACACACACACACACACCTATGGACAGTTTAGATGAACCAATAGTGCGTGTCTTTGGGTATTGGGAGGAAACCGGGGTACCCGGGAATCCCCCCCCCACACACACACACACACGCGGGGAGAACATACAAACTCTATACAGAAAAACCTGGTGTTGCAATCGAACCAGGGACCTTCTTGCTCTGAGGCACTAAACACTACTCCACCGCGCTGCCTTTTCTGTTTTTTCCCTCTTTTGTTTCTTGCATTTACGTGTTCATTTGATGCTTCAATTCAATATTCAGTCAGTTTAATGGAGACAGATAGACAGAGAAGCTGGGACTTTAAGAGGGTGGATCAGCTCCTCTCTCATTGGCTGACTGCAGTAGATGTGATGAACCAATAGGAGTCTGGACTGTACAAAGCAATCTAGTCTCTACCCCCCTTCAGCTTCATCCCTATCACACATAGAATGCAAAGGGTACAGCAGAGATGGGTTAATGGTTTCTAATATTAAAATGATATATTTCATCACATAAATATGTTCAATTGTAATGGGCGTTTCTTTTTTGGATTATTACTTGCAATGACTGATTTCATCTTGCTACTGCGTGGTATGTCGATGGGATTTTATGTTTTATAGCGGACCAAGGATGACAAAGACAATAGGATACCGTGACTGGAGATGGCAGTTGCTTTGGTGGCATCATTTCTTTTTCTTATGGAGTACAATAAACGGACAAACACGTTACAACATACCAGAGGAAATGAAACCGGGTTCTGTGGTAGGAAATCTAGTCAAAGATCTGGGGTTGGGACTGTCTGAGATATTTGACCGAAAGCTGCGTGTCGCCTCTGAGGCTGGTAAGCAGTATTTCACTGTGGATGCGGGAAAGGGTGAGCTGGTGGTGAATGAAAGAATAGACAGAGAAGCTTTATGTGGACAAAGCGCCAGCTGCGTGTTGCCTTTACAGGTTGTTATTGAAGACCCTTTACAGCTGATTCGTGTGGAAGTTGAAATACAGGACATTAATGATAATGAGCCACGATTCCCATCAAATGATATCACACTGGAAATTGCGGAGTCAACAGTTTTAGGGGTCCGTTTCCCTCTAGAAAGTGCGATAGACCCAGACGTAGGAAGTAATTCACTGAAGTCATATACTCTAAGTAAAGATGAATGTTTTAACATCAGAGTTAAAGAGGTTGCTGGTGGAAGAAAGGTTCCTGAATTAGTTTTAGCAAAACTGTTGGATAGAGAGAAAAAAGCAGTTCACAAGCTCTTCTTGACCGCACAAGATGGGGGTAACCCAGTAAGATCTGGAAGTGCTCAGATAACTATTAAAGTTCTTGATATAAACGATAACAATCCAGTATTTGAGAAAACATTGTATAAAGCCTCTGTAGTTGAAAATGCTGTAGAAGGAACGTTCATAATACAAACAAAAGCCACAGATACGGATGATGGTCAAAACGGAGAAATAGAATATTCATTTGGCTCTCATACACCAGATAATATTCTGTCTATATTTACAATTGATCCTATATCTGGGACTATATCCCTCAAAGGGAAGCTAGATTTCGAAGAAAATGCTAATTATGAAATAGATATAAGTGCTAAAGATAAGGGTAGTCCGAGAATGGAGGGACATTGTACTGTACATATTGAAGTTACAGATACTAATGATAATGCCCCAGAAATCATACTCACATCTCCTCCAAAGCCAGTGCGTGAAGATTCACCTAATGGCACCGTAGTGGCTTTGCTGAGTGCACGAGACTTAGACTCTGGTGATAATGGTAAAGTCAGTTTACACATACCAAGGAAATCTCCATTTTTCCTGAAACCATCATTTTCCAATAATTATGTGTTAGTTACCAGTGGACGTTTAGACCGAGAAAATGTCCCCGATTATAATATTGAAATAGTGGCAACTGACTCAGGCTCCCCTCCTCTGTCTAGTAGGAAAACTATACCTGTGAGTATCACTGATGTAAATGATAACCCACCAGTGTTCACACAACCTTCCTATAATGTCTATTTAAAAGAGAATGGTGTAGCAGGTTCTATATTATTTTCAGTTTCAGCATCTGATCTGGATTCTGGAGAAAATGCTAAAATCTCTTATTCTATCCTGGACTCTAAAGTGCAGGACGTGTCAGTGTCCTCGTATGTTTACATTAACTCAGATAACGGTAGCATCTACAGCATGCACTCCTTTGACTATGAGAAACTCAAAGTGTTTCAGATTCAGGTCCAGGCAAAGGATCAGGGTTCTCCGTCTCTCAGCAGTAACACCACTGTCCATGTTTTCATCCTGGACCAGAACGATAATGCCCCCGTTGTTATTTACCCCTCCTCCGCTGCCCTGGGCTCCCTCTCTCATCAGAGGATGCCCCGCTCTGCTAAAGCGGGTCACCTGGTCACTAAGGTGACGGCTGTGGACGCTGACTCGGGCCATAACGCCTGGATCTCCTACAAACTGGCGGAGGCCACAGACGCCTCTCTGTTCACTGTCAATCTGTACACAGGGGAGGTGAGGACTAAACGCCCTGTGTCCGAGCACGACGACTCCTCTCAGAGGCTGCTTATAGAGATCAAGGACGATGGGGAACCGGTCCAGTCCGCCACTGTTACCGTGTCCATCCTGATGGAGGACGGTCTCCATGAGCCCATCTTGGACATCAGACACAAAGTCTCTGAGCCCAGCAAGAAAACTGGCAGAATCACCCTTTATTTGATCCTGTCTCTGGCCTCAGTGTCCGTGCTGTCTCTGGTGACTTTTCTCATCTTAGCGGTGAAATGCATCAGAAACAGCAGAAGCAGCGGTAGTTGCTGCATGAGACGGAGCGACTGTGATGATTTCAAGAACCCCAACAGGAACCTGCAGATTCAGCTCAACACTGATGGACCTATAAAGTATGTGGAGGTCCTGGGAGGAGACATGATGTCTCAGAGTCAGTCGTTCAGGTCCTGTATGTCTCCCATGTCAGAGTACAGTGACTTCACTCTGATTAAACCCAGCAGCACCACTGACTTTAAGGAAGTGATCAGTGTCCTGGATGCGTCTTTACCTGACAGCACCTGGACCTTTGAGAGTCAACAGGTGAGCCAACAGTTTTAATAGTCTAATTTATTTGTTAATTCATTCATGATGTATGAATATTTTCAGTTTTTTTTTTCTTTGTACAATTTTGCGTATTATACAATTTGCATTTTTTTTTACGAATAATGTAGTTTCACAAGATGCTTTGCAAATGTGTCTCATATGCTTTGTTAATTTATCAGGCTGTTGTTGTTTTTTTGGTTACACTTTACATTACGGATGGCTAATTACGTGGTAAATATATGGTGATTTGGAAGCAATTTCATGGTGACAACCTAGCATTTGGGATAATTTATAGTTCATTAATATGAGAAAAGATAAGGTTTAGTAAGGAGAATATTTTATTTCAATGTATTGACATTTTCATTTACATTAAATTAGTTTCTGATATAGAGGTTAAAGTTCAAGTGGCTGATGTCGTCATCACGTAGCGCAAGTGAATCTAACCACAGCACAACGTGCGTGAGCAGTGAGAAGAGAGAGAGAGAGAGAGAGAGAGAGAGAGAGAGAGAGAGAGAGAGCTAGTTGACTGAACTGTTAATTATGTATGCTTCATGTAAACTCCAAACGAACGACCTGAAAGTAAAGTTGCGGAAAAATAAGACATGTGATTTGTCTTTTTTTTTTAGGGTGCAACAGTTGTGTCAAGTAATTCCAATGCAGTTTACAGCGTAATTACTCAGTTCTTTTAAATCCATGTTTGATACGTAAAATATATCCTCATCAGTCTGTTTCCTCCAAGTAATTAAATGCACCAATTTATTTTCATGATTTATCTGTTTAATGCTCTCGATTGACACATTAATAAAATATATTATAATCACGTTGACATATTTACTGTAATTATATAGTTATTAACCATCAGATTTTTCTTCTGTAGTGTTTGTCACATACATCTAGAATCTCACCAACAGCACTGATGCTGTGACTTTAAGAGTGTTGATCTGCTTCTCTGTCATTGGACAGCACAGGCTGATGCTGTGCACCAATAGCATTCAGAACTGTACAAAGCAATCTAGTCCCTACCCCCAATGCAGCCTTAGCTCTGTAAGGCTTACAATACAATGACCGTGAGGAAGAAACCTGTGAGGTCTTATATTCTATCATAAAGTATATCACTTTTTAATGCAGCCATGTTCGAAATGAGTGAGGATTTTTCTGTGGGAATATTTCCTTTTTATCTGGAATTAAATACTGTTCAGAATCAGATCTCGGTTGGAATTAATGCTTTATAACGGACTAAAGGATGACAAAGAGAACTGGATATCCAGACTGGAGATGGCAGTCACTGTGGTGGTATAATTTCTTCTTTTTGTGGAGTACTATTGAGGGACAGACTCGTTACAGCATCCCAGAAGAACTGAGACAGGGCTCTGTGGTAGGAAATCTGGCCAAAGATCTGGGTTTGGGACTATCTGAAATATTTGACCGTAAACTGCGTGTCGCCTCTGAGGCTGGGAAGCAATATTTCAATGTGGATGCAGCGAAGGGTGAGCTGGTGGTGAACGACAGAATAGACAGAGAAGCTCTCTGTGGACAGAGCACCAGCTGTGTGCTTTCTCTTCAAGTAGTTGTTGAAAATCCATTGCAGTCTCATCGAATTGAGGTGGAAATTAAGGATATAAATGATAATTCTCCGAGCTTTCTTACACAAGAGATAAACCTTAAAATATCAGAAGCAGTTGCTCTTGGGAAACGTTTTCCATTAGAAATAGCGGAAGATCTTGATGTTGGTAGTAATTCTTTAAAAACATATTCTCTTAGTAAAAATGATCATTTTTCACTAAAATTTAAAGAAATTAAAGGAAGTCAGAATGTGCCAGAATTAGTCTTAGAAAAGTCATTAGACCGGGAAAAGGACTCTGTCCATCAGCTGTTGTTGACAGCACTAGATGGGGGGACGCCTGTCAGATCGGGAACATGTAAGATTACCATTAGTGTAATTGATGTTAATGACAATTTCCCAGTATTTAATGAAAACGTTTACCAAGTCTCCATGAAAGAAAACAGCACAAAAGGCACGTTTGTAATCAAACTTACAGCTACAGATGCTGACGAAGGTCCTAATGGTGAAGTGAAATATTCGTTTGGATCTCGCACCCCAGATTTTGTGTTGTCACTATTTGACATAAATGATCTAACAGGAGAGATTGTTCTGAAAGGTGAACTCGATTATGAGACTTCTACATCCTACCTCATTGATATAACTGCTAAAGACAAAGGCGGCCCCGAAATGGAGGGTCACTGCCGTGTACAACTGAATGTAGAAGACATAAATGACAATGCTCCAAGTATTGTTCTCACTTCAAAGCCCAGTCCTGTGCGTGAGGACGCACCTAGTGGGACAGTAGTGGCGCTGATTAGTGCTCGAGACCTTGACTCTGGTGATAATGGGAAAGTGAAACTGAAACTCGCCAAACGTTATCCTTTCACTCTAAAGCCATCATTTTCTAACAATTACGAACTAGTTACCAGTGGACCTTTAGACAGAGAGACTTTCTCTCAGTATGATATTGAGATAAAATCTACTGATTCAGGTTCCCCTTCACTCTCTAGTACAACAGTTATCCCCATCAGCATCACTGATGTGAATGATAATACACCTATATTTACTCAGCCCACATATAATGTATATTTAAAGGAGAATGGGCTCCCGGGCTCTATCCTATATTCTGTATCAGCATCTGATCTGGATTCTGGAGAAAATGCTAAAATCTCTTATTCTATCCTGGACTCTAAAGTGCAGGACGTGTCAGTGTCCTCGTATGTTTACATTAACTCAGATAACGGTAGCATCTACAGCATGCACTCCTTTGACTATGAGAAACTTAAAGTGTTTCAGATTCAGGTCCAGGCAAAGGATCAGGGTTCTCCGTCTCTCAGCAGTAACACCACTGTCCATGTTTTCATCCTGGACCAGAACGATAATGCCCCCGCTGTTATTTACCCCTCCTCCGCTGCCCTGGGCTCCCTCTCTCATCAGAGGATGCCCCGCTCCGCTAAAGCGGGTCACCTGGTCACTAAGGTGACGGCTGTGGACGCTGACTCGGGCCATAACGCCTGGATCTCCTACAAACTGGCGGAGGCCACAGACGCCTCTCTGTTCACTGTCAATCTGTACACAGGGGAGGTGAGGACTAAACGCCCTGTGTCCGAGCACGACGACTCCTCTCAGAGGCTGCTTATAGAGATCAAGGACGATGGGGAACCGGTCCAGTCCGCCACTGTTACCGTGTCCATCCTGATGGAGGACGGTCTCCATGAGCCCATCTTGGACATCAGACACAAAGTCTCTGAGCCCAGTAAGAAAACTGGCAGAATCACCCTTTATTTGATCCTGTCTCTGGCCTCAGTGTCCGTGCTGTCTCTGGTGACTTTTCTCATCTTAGCGGTGAAATGCATCAGAAACAGCAGAAGCAGCGGTAGTTGCTGCATGAGACGGAGCGACTGTGATGATTACAAGAACCCCAACAGGAACCTGCAGATTCAGCTCAACACTGATGGACCTATAAAGTATGTGGAGGTCCTGGGAGGAGACATGATGTCTCAGAGTCAGTCGTTCAGGTCCTGTATGTCTCCCATGTCAGAGTACAGTGACTTCACTCTGATTAAACCCAGCAGCACCACTGACTTTAAGGAAGTCATCAGTGTCCTGGATGCGTCTTTACCTGACAGCACCTGGACCTTTGAGAGTCAACAGGTGAGCTAACAGTTTTACTCCCACGATTGTTGTGCTTATTTCATTGTATTTATGACGTTTATTTATCGATTGCTAACACTGTACACTTACACCTGATTCGTTTGATGTTGTGGACAGTATTTAATGGTAGTATGTTCATGGTTGCTTTGGTTTGTTATAATGTTGGCCAATACTTAGAACACCGTTACTCGATTGTATTTTCTGTGTTTTCGTACTGAGAGTGCAGCACATCTTTCATTGGCTGACAGTATTATTTTCGTATAAGAAATTTTCTCTACGTAGAACTGGAGAATTTCAACCTATAGCGCAAAATAAATGAATAATGAGTAAAAACTATAAATGATCTGTTGTTATTAAGTATAGATTTTGTATTTTGTTGTACTATGTTTTAATACTATTTCCGCACTTTAGCTGAATGACAAATAAAGCAGTGTTTCGTCCAGCTTTATTAAAATGTATTACTGGTTTAATTATCTAAATTAATTATCGGTGCATAACAAGCATTAGTTTTAAATATAAGTTACACCACTCAGAGATGAAGGTGTAGAACGAGCTGTTTATTGTCCCCAAACCACACTATCAGCTTACAGTGCACCACGTAGTTCACTTCAAGCATAAGCATCAGTTTCCTTCTTTTTCTATTCACTTGAATCACCTGCTATTGGACAAACTTCTGTGGGCTATACTGACACCTTTTGGTATGAGTGTGGAATCACATACTGAACTTAACATTGTTTTAACAATTATTGTGTATAAGTGTAATAAATAACTTATTAATGACAATATTTCCAGTTACCTTATTCAACAGTTACATGTACATCATTGAGTCACCATTAATCTATTTTGTTTGCAAACTATAAAATTATTTTTGGGAAATTCAGTTTTATTTGTATCTTTTGTTACACCTCAGAAGATGTTGGTTTTGTCCAGGGGTAAAAATAAGGGAAGTAACACATTTTAATATTGGTAATGTAGACATTTATTTGATAACAAAAAAAACACCTAAGAAATAAGGGCTCACAGTCTGTGCAATGTAAATCAAACAAATTCTTAAAACAACAGAGTAAAATAAAACACTAGGAATCAGTCACCAAACAAAAAAAACAACACACTACAAAGCTGCATTAGGAACAATAAGGAATAATCCTTGACACCAACTAACATAAGCAGCAATTTAATCAACCCTATGCTGTGGCAGAAGGCTACCTAAGCCCCTTAAATATCCCAGATGAGCCCCCACTTGTTACAACCCATGAAGATGCTGAATGTAGTAGAAATAAGGGAAGTAACAACATTTGTAACATTGTCTCTGTAGCCATTTATTTGGTAACAAAAAAGACAAGTAAATAATAGGGATCTTAGCCCGTACACATTTAAGTCAAACCAAGTCTCAAAATAATTCACAGTAAAATAAAGGACAAGGAATCAGTCATTATACAAAAAAGAAAACACACTATGCTGCCACACACGGCAAAAGAAACAAGTAAATTCCTTTACAACAGATCACACATGTAATAATCACCGTAAACAGAGTTATGCTTTGGTAGAACTACATATCACACACAGACTGCATCGAACAAAGGAATGGGAGGCATTTAAGCAGTGGCAGGAGGGCGGGCTCAGGTGATCAGTGGGATAAGTAGCAGCCGGAGTAGCGATGTCCAGTGTGGGCGGAGCACATCTGAGGGAATCCCGGATGACGTCACTGGCATCCCTCGATTTGGTCCTGCAGGTCACATCCAAACTGGAAACAAAACAATACCGCGCGCGCGCACACACACACACACACACACACACACACTTGAGCTCTTACGCCTTCATATTAAACATATAATAGAATCATAATGTAGTTGTTGAACGGTTTATCCATTCATAAACCATGACATTTATCGACATTTGCATATATTTGACATTGAATACTTTCATTTATCACGTAACATTTCCCTGATCAGCCTCATCTTTGTCTCATACACAGTCTATTAGAAGTGCAGCATCTAGAAAGCAGCACCAGTGGGATATGACTGGCTGTGTCGTATGTGCTGTAAACCAATAGCATTAAGAGCTGTACAAAGAGATCTACTCCCTCCCCCATCTATCCTCTGCACTGAAACCTGCACTTTGCTTCGAGTCACAAATGAAAGGAACATGGGACAGTGGGATTAGCAAATATACATTTGCTTAAAATCATGCTGCATGAAATCGGGCATCTTTTGACAATAAGGAGTTTGTCCTTCATGGATTATTACATATATTTTTGTGTTCTATACAATATGGGACATTATGGAGTATAACGGATCGGCGATGACAAAGACAAAAGGGTGTCGAGACTGGAGATGGCACGCTTTTTGGTGTCATTTCCTGCTTTATTGGAGTACCGTACTCGGACAGACACGTTACAGCATCCCAGAGGAGCTGGAACAAGGCTCCGTTGTAGGAAATATTGCCAAAGATCTTACTTTGGGATTGTCGGACATTTTTGACCGTAAACTGCGTGTTGCCTCTGAGGCTGGTAAGCAGTATTTCAGTGTGGATGCAGGGAAGGGCGAGCTGGTGGTGAATGACAGAATAGACAGAGAAGCTTTATGTGGACAAAGCCCCAGCTGCATTCTACCTCTGCAGGTTGTGATAGAAAATCCATTACAATTACACCGTATAGAAGTTGAAATTAGAGACGTAAATGACAACGCACCCAGTTTTCTCAAAAATGATCATATAATAGAAATAGCTGAATCCACTGCCACGGGTGTACGCTTTCCTCTGGAGAGTGCAGACGATCCCGATGTCGGAAGTAACGGATTAAAGGCATATACTCTAAGTAAAGACGACTGCTTCACTTTAAAAGTAAAAGAAATTGAAAATGGAAGGAAAATTCCTGAATTGGTCTTAAATAAATCATTAGACCGTGAGAAAAAAGCAGTTCACAGTTTAGTACTTACTGCTATGGATGGAGGAAATCCAGTCAAATCTGGAACTTCTAAAATAACAGTAAAGGTGCTTGACATGAATGACAATGTCCCAGTGTTTGAAAATACATTTTATAAAATTTCACTAAATGAAAATCTGCAAAAGGGTTCTTTTGTAATTACAACAAAAGCAACAGATGTAGATGATGGTCCAAATGGTGAAATTGAGTACTCACTCGGCATACATACACCTCCATCAGTGTCCGCCTTATTCCACATAGATCCAGTAACAGGAGAGATATTTTTGAAACAACAACTAGACCATGAAATCCAGTCCTCATATCGGATAGATATCAGTGCAAAAGACAAAGGTTTTCCAAAAATGGAGGGTCATTGTAGTGTGCAGGTAGATGTCTTAGATATCAATGATAACTCTCCAGAAATTGTCCTAACCTCAAAACCCACCTCAGTGCCCGAAGACTCTCCCAGTGGGACAGTAGTAGCTTTGCTTAGTGTCCGTGATCTTGACGCTGGTGATAATGGAAAAGTTATATTACGGGTTCCCAAAAACTATCCTTTTACTCTAAAACCATCATTCTCCAATAATTATGCACTGATCACTAGTGGTCCTTTAGACCGCGAGAGGGTCTCTGATTATAATATTGAAATAACAGCAACTGACTCAGGCTCTCCTCCTCTGTCCAGTAAAAAGAATATACCTGTGAGTATCACTGATGTAAATGATAACCCACCAGTGTTCACTCAACCTTCCTATAATGTCTATTTAAAAGAGAATGGTGTAGCAGGTTCTATATTATTTTCAGTTTCAGCATCTGATCTGGATTCTGGAGAAAATGCTAAAATCTCTTATTCTATCCTGGACTCTAAAGTGCAGGACGTGTCAGTGTCCTCGTATGTTTACATTAACTCAGATAACGGTAGCATCTACAGCATGCACTCCTTTGACTATGAGAAACTCAAAGTGTTTCAGATTCAGGTCCAGGCAAAGGATCAGGGTTCTCCGTCTCTCAGCAGTAACACCACTGTCCATGTTTTCATCCTGGACCAGAACGATAATGCCCCCGCTGTTATTTACCCCTCCTCCGCTGCCCTGGGCTCCCTCTCTCATCAGAGGATGCCCCGCTCCGCTAAAGCGGGTCACCTGGTCACTAAGGTGACGGCTGTGGACGCTGACTCGGGCCATAACGCCTGGATCTCCTACAAACTGGCGGAGGCCACAGACGCCTCTCTGTTCACTGTCAATCTGTACACAGGGGAGGTGAGGACTAAACGCCCTGTGTCCGAGCACGACGACTCCTCTCAGAGGCTGCTTATAGAGATCAAGGACGATGGGGAACCGGTCCAGTCCGCCACTGTTACCGTGTCCATCCTGATGGAGGACGGTCTCCACGAGCCCATCTTGGACATCAGACACAAAGTCTCTGAGCCCAGCAAGAAAACTGGCAGAATCACCCTTTATTTGATCCTGTCTCTGGCCTCAGTGTCCGTGCTGTCTCTGGTGACTTTTCTCATCTTAGCGGTGAAATGCATCAGAAACAGCAGAAGCAGCGGTAGTTGCTGCATGAGACGGAGCGACTGTGATGATTACAAGAACCCCAACAGGAACCTGCAGATTCAGCTCAACACTGATGGACCTATAAAGTATGTGGAGGTCCTGGGAGGAGACATGATGTCCCAGAGTCAGTCGTTCAGGTCCTGTATGTCTCCCATGTCAGAGTACAGTGACTTCACTCTGATTAAACCCAGCAGCACCACTGACTTTAAGGAAGTCATCAGTGTCCTGGATGCGTCTTTACCTGACAGCACCTGGACCTTTGAGAGTCAACAGGTAAGCTGAGAGAAAATGACGATTTTTTTTTTTAGTATCAATTAGAGTAAAGGCTGATAATAACGAAGTTAATCTGTAATTTAGTGCATTGTTTGGTTTGTTGGTGTTTTTTCTTCTTGTTTAGATATCTATGAATATACTATCACCCACACACTAATCGGTGGCTATTTCAGCACCACAGAGTTGGACAGCGACTGTAGCGACATGCAGGGACACAACTGTTCAGTTTTATTAAGGACATCAGTTGTTTCCACTATTGTCCATCTGTAAAAATAAGGAAATGAAGTAGTTGATTAAAAAGTGCCCTACAAATGTTAAAACTATTATAAAACATCACTAGTATTTCATTAACCTCTTTCTTTCTTTCTTTCTTTCTTTCTTTCTTTCTTTCTTTCTTTCTTTCTTTCTTTCTTTCTTTCTTTCTTTCTTTCTTTTTTCTTTATATTGTTTACTTCCCGATACAGGGTTTACCCCAGTGCGTTATAAGTCTGACAGTTTTGTTTATTTGAAAATAAATTAAATACACGTTAAAACTAGTGACACTAAAAACGCTATTGAGAGCTTTCAACTGCAGCTTTCTGTCTGCTAATTTTTCGTGGAATGAGCACAGGTAAAGTTAAAGGAAATGCGGGCAGGTAGCGGACATGGAAGTTACAAAATAAAAGCAGATTCGTGGATGGAACTGTGTATCTGGTTGATCAACAGCCGGTTTTTTTTTTTTTTTTTTTTTTTTGAAGGAGCTTTATATCCGGTCACAGATTTTACTCGCCAACATTCACTGTGTGTTTTACAAAAAAAAATAATGCCTTTAAAAGTTCCGGGCTGTTTTTAATCACGGGTCGGGGTTCGGGTGTCATGACCGTACATGACTCTGTATGACGTCAGTGTTTGGTCGAGCCGAAGCCACGCCCATTTCCGCATCTTGCAGCGCTGCTGTCATTAAAGCCTTCGGTGTAGCATTAGCTGTGTGTTAGGAAAAAAACACGGATAAAGTAATACTTAATAAATGGACCGACGACGCTGCTCTGTTTTGGGGGGTTCATAGGGATGTTGTTTTGAGCTATGAAATTAGAACCTATCACCTGTCACTGGATTCTTCGTCTCCTAACTGTCTGTAAACTCTCCATTCATGACAGTAGACGCTGTATTTGACCACAATTTACATTCCTGTGATACAGAACATAAGTAACCTCCTCATTCTCTATTCTAGTTTATAGTAGCACTGTCTTCTACTTGTGTAAAAGTTGAATTTAGTGCTTAAAGAATACATCACTGTGGTGGACGTTAGTGTTATATTGGCCTTTCCCATGGTTCCTCCTTCCCTGTCAGAATGCAAACCCAAAAGTTCCCTATAGGAACTATATAGTTATAAAAGCTATTTAGTTCCTAGAACTACTCTGTGGGTAAGAACCTAATTGAAACGTACCCTTTACACTTCATTGACACCTTGGATTCCTTTATACATGCATTACACAAACCAATTCTAGTTTTAATTCACAGCCTGAAACATTTAACATCAGTGAGAGTCTAGAGAGAAAGCACATTTATGTTGTTAATTTATTTTACTTTTAAATATGACTATTACATGACATTTTTTTGCATTAAAACACAACTTGCCCTTTAGTTAGACTCTGTAGTTGGTACAAGTATAAATGTCTTACAATAGCACTTAATAATCATGATTTCCTAACCTATTTAAAAAATAAAAACATAGCAGGTCGCCAGTGGGCTTCCCATAGCAGTCCTACCAGGCTTAGTAAGATTTCTGGGGGAAATCCTGCTTATATTCTGAGTTTTGTTCACACATTTTTAAAAACAGGCTGCTTTTGCTTAGCAGTGTGATGCTTGTGTGTGATTCCTGTGAGAGTAGCTGTGTCTTTAAAAGCACTGCTCCGTCCTCTTGCCATTGGGTGTTCCTGATAGATGCTGTGGACCAATCAGAGACTGAACTGTACAAAGAGATCTACCCCCTCCTCTGCAGCTTCAGCACCATTAAACGTTGACAATGCGAGGAGCTGGAGGATGTTAGTCGATCTGTATACATTTGTCAATTAAAAAAAGAAAAGGGTTGAAGTGAGATTCAGACATGCACAAAAATGCTTCATAATATACACAGAGGAATATCTTGTTTGTACTGGAACTGGGTATTTGCGTCTTTTTGGTCTGAAGGAAACAGCATACACTAACGGACCGTGGATGACAAAGAAAATGGGATACAGAGAGTGGAGATGGCAGTGGTTCTGGTGGCAATGTTTCTTTCTCTTGTGGAGTACAATTCGTGGACAGACTCGTTACAGCATCGCAGAGGAACTAAAACAAGGATTTGTAGTAGGGAATCTGGCCAAAGATCTGGGTTTAGGACTGTCAGATATTTTTGACCGTAAACTGCGCGTTGCTTCTGAGGCTGGTAAGCAGTATTTAACTGTGGATGAAAGAAAGGGTGAGCTGGTGGTGAATGACCGAATAGACAGAGAGGCTCTATGTGGACAAAGTACCAGCTGTGTTCTTCCTCTTCAGGTTGTTCTTGAAAATCCTCTACATTTACACCGAATTGAAATCGAAATAAGAGATATAAATGACAATTCACCTTGGTTTCATACAAAAGAAATGTCTCTGAAAATTGCAGAATCTGCAGCAGTAGGAACTCGTTTTTCTTTAGAGGCAGCAGAGGATGCAGACGTTGGGAGTAACTCAGTTAAATCCTATACCTTAACTAAAAATGACTGTTTTACTTTGAAAATGAAAGAAGTTGAGGATGGAAAAATAATTCCGGAATTAGTTTTAGAGAAGACTCTAGACCGAGAGAGAAAAGGTGTTCATCGGCTGCTTATAACTGCTGTAGATGGAGGAAACCCCGTTTTGTCTGGTACCTCACAGATAACTATCACAGTTCTTGACGTGAATGACAATTTCCCAGTTTTTGACAGAAGTACATATAAGGTTTCATTAGGGGAGAATTCTGCAAAAGATACTTTCGTTATGAAAGTAACAGCATCTGATGCAGACGAGGGACCGAACGGAGAAGTTGAATTCTCTTTTGGCTCCCGGACACCAGATACTGTCTCTTCAGTATTTGAAATAAATTCATTAACGGGAGAAATATTTTTAAAAGGAGCCTTAGATTATGAAAAAACCGCATCCTACAAAATTGAAGTAACCGCAAAAGACAAAGGCAGTCCTGAGATGGAGAGTGACTGTCGTGTGCAGATAGATGTCATAGATGTCAACGATAACACTCCAGAAATTATTCTCACTTCTGAACCGCAACCTGTACTTGAAAATGCACCAAGTGGTACAGTTGTGGCTTTACTGAGTGCATATGACGCCGACTCTGGCAATAATAGCAAAGTTACGTTACATCTTCCCAGAGGATCCCCTTTCATTCTGAAACCCTCATTTTCTAATAATTATGCTCTGATTACCAGTGGTCTTTTAGACCGTGAGAGGGTTTCTGACTACAATATTGACATAACAGCCACTGATTCCGGCTCTCCTCCTCTGTCCAGTAAGAAAACTGTACCTGTCAGAATCAGTGATGTGAATGACAACCCACCTGTCTTCACTCAACCCTCCTATAATGTCTATTTAAAAGAGAATACCGCGCCAGGTTCTATATTATTTTCAGTTTCAGCATCTGATCTGGATTCTGGAGAAAATGCTAAAATCTCTTATTCTATCCTGGACTCTAAAGTGCAGGACGTGTCAGTGTCCTCGTATGTTTACATTAACTCAGATAACGGTAGCATCTACAGCATGCACTCCTTTGACTATGAGAAACTCAAAGTGTTTCAGATTCAGGTCCAGGCAAAGGATCAGGGTTCTCCGTCTCTCAGCAGCAACACCACTGTCCATGTTTTCATCCTGGACCAGAACGATAATGCCCCCGCTGTTATTTACCCCTCCTCCGCTGCCCTGGGCTCCCTCTCTCATCAGAGGATGCCCCGCTCCGCTAAAGCGGGTCACCTGGTCACTAAGGTGACGGCTGTGGACGCTGACTCGGGCCATAACGCCTGGATCTCCTACAAACTGGCGGAGGCCACAGACGCCTCTCTGTTCACTGTCAATCTGTACACAGGGGAGGTGAGGACTAAACGCCCTGTGTCCGAGCACGACGACTCCTCTCAGAGGCTGCTTATAGAGATCAAGGACGATGGGGAACCGGTCCAGTCCGCCACTGTTACCGTGTCCATCCTGATGGAGGACGGTCTCCATGAGCCCATCTTGGACATCAGACACAAAGTCTCTGAGCCCAGCAAGAAAACTGGCAGAATCACCCTTTATTTGATCCTGTCTCTGGCCTCAGTGTCCGTGCTGTCTCTGGTGACTTTTCTCATCTTAGCGGTGAAATGCATCAGAAACAGCAGAAGCAGCGGTAGTTGCTGCATGAGACGGAGCGACTGTGATGATTACAAGAACCCCAACAGGAACCTGCAGATTCAGCTCAACACTGATGGACCTATAAAGTATGTGGAGGTCCTGGGAGGAGACATGATGTCTCAGAGTCAGTCGTTCAGGTCCTGTATGTCTCCCATGTCAGAGTACAGTGACTTCACTCTGATTAAACCCAGCAGCACCACTGACTTTAAGGAAGTCATCAGTGTCCTGGATGCGTCTTTACCTGACAGCACCTGGACCTTTGAGAGTCAACAGGTAAGAAAAAATGTGTGGACATATTCTTGGGTTATTGCTTCTTTTAGATGACCATATAAATCATTTGTGTTTTGTTAGGACCTCAGTGAGATTAAACGTAACTAAAATTATTAGCATTTTTTTTTTCTGTATGATTTCTTAATTTTAAAAAAAGGTTTTGTTAATGCGGAGCTTGTTCATAATTTGTTTTATTTCATTTTATTTGCAATTGTTCATGTAGGAAACATTTCACATAGTTTGTCTAAAGGAAAAAAAACTCTTGCCAGCAATATTTGCAGTGTGTAACCTTTTGTTTCATCAACATATTAATATGATCCTCTTAAGTAACATGTTGGTTACATATTGTAACGGCCAGTATTTAGTATTGTAAAAGGTGTTATACTCTTTATGAAGACTTTTACATGATTTATTTCGTATCCAGTGAATATGTGTTTTTATTATTATTATTTAAAATAGTGGCTCTATTTTTCCATTAATGATTTTTTTAAAAAAATCAGTTTTTAAACAGCAGTTTAAAATATAAGCGGTACATTTTATGTTTCTTGTGTCAAACTGCGCTTTGCAGCCTTGAGGGGGTGCAATATCAGAGAAGTCTCTTGGTTCTCTGTGATTGCATGGCACAGACAGATACAGTGGACCAATAGGAAGCCAAGCTGTACAAAGAGATCTACTCCATCCTCTATTCAGTCTCACATCGGTAACCTACACATCACTTTGAGCTGCAGAAAGATGTCCTCCTTTGAATGACTATGGAATATAAATGTTATTGCAGTTTACATATGGACTGGTTTATATCGGACAGAACATTCAAGCCATGGATTTTAATGCTGCGTTGTTTTTGTTGAACACTTCTTTGGGGAATAAGCTACTATAACGGATCGAGGATGACAAAGAGAGTAGGACACCGAGACTGGAGGTGGCAGGCGCTGTGGTGGTATTATTTCTGCCTTTTGTGGAGCACAATAGACGGGCAGACTCGTTACAGCATCCCAGAGGAACTTAAACAGGGGTCTGTGGTAGGAAATATTGCCAAAGATTTGGGGTTGGGGCTCTCTGATATTTTTGACCGAAAGCTGCGTGTTGCCTCTGAGGCGGGTCAGCAGTATTTCACTGTGGATGCGGGTAAGGGTGAGCTGGTGGTGAATGAAAGAATAGACAGAGAAGCTTTATGTGGACAAAGTGTTAGCTGTGTGTTACCTTTACAGGCTGTAACAGAGAATCCCCTACAACTACAGCGGATAGAAGTGGAAATAAGAGATATCAATGACAATTTTCCTATTTTTATGGCGGACGAGCGATCATTAAAAATAGCAGAATCTACTGCTATAGGCATACGATTCCCTTTAGAAGCTGCACAGGATCTAGATGTAGGTAGCAATTCTGTTAAATCTTACAGCTTAAGTAAAAACGATTGTTTTAGTTTGAAATTGAAAGAATCAGAAGACAGACAGGTTCCAGAATTAGTATTGGAGAAAATGCTTGACAGAGAAAAACAAAGTATTCATGAACTGCTACTGACAGCTTTAGATGGAGGCAATCCAGCAAAAACTGGAACTACTAAAATTATAGTTACAGTACTGGATAATAATGATAACGTCCCTGTTTTCAAGAGGCCTTTATATAATGTTACTGTAGCAGAGAATAGTCTAGCTGGTACAGTACTTGTCAAAGTTGAAGCAACAGACGCAGACGAGGGTGTCAATGGAGAGATCGAATATGCCTTTGCTGAGCATACACCACAGTCTGTGTTGTCTGTTTTCAGGCTGGATTCAAAGACGGGGGAAATATCGTTATTCGGGAAATTAGATTATGAAAGCAATTCGGTACATGAACTCCGTATCACTGCAAGGGACAAAGGGGTTCCTGAAATGGAAGGCCACTGTCGTGTGAAAATACGAGTCATAGACATTAATGATAATATCCCAGAAATAGTTCTGACTTCAACGCCTAACCCAGTCCGTGAAGACGCACCAAGAGGCACAGTAGTGGCTTTAATAAGTGCAAGAGACTTGGACTCGGGTGATAATGGTAAAGTAATCTTAAAACTGACAAAAGGGTCTCCATTCAGCCTCAAACCATCATTTTCTAATAATTATGCGTTAGTTACTAATGGTATTTTAGACCGTGAGTTGTCTTCACAATATAATATTGAAGTGACAGCGACTGATGGAGGCTCTCCTCCTCTGTCCAGTAAAAAGAATATACCTGTGAGTATCACTGATGTAAATGATAACCCACCAGTGTTCACACAACCTTCCTATAATGTCTATTTAAAAGAGAATGGTGTAGCAGGTTCTATTTTATTTTCAGTTTCAGCATCTGATCTGGATTCTGGAGAAAATGCTAAAATCTCTTATTCTATCCTGGACTCTAAAGTGCAGGACGTGTCAGTGTCCTCGTATGTTTACATTAACTCAGATAACGGTAGCATCTACAGCATGCACTCCTTTGACTATGAGAAACTCAAAGTGTTTCAGATTCAGGTCCAGGCAAAGGATCAGGGTTCTCCGTCTCTCAGCAGTAACACCACTGTCCATGTTTTCATCCTGGACCAGAACGATAATGCCCCCGCTGTTATTTACCCCTCCTCCGCTGCCCTGGGCTCCCTCTCTCATCAGAGGATGCCCCGCTCCGCTAAAGCGGGTCACCTGGTCACTAAGGTGACGGCTGTGGACGCTGACTCGGGCCATAACGCCTGGATCTCCTACAAACTGGCGGAGGCCACAGACGCCTCTCTGTTCACTGTCAATCTGTACACAGGGGAGGTGAGGACTAAACGCCCTGTGTCCGAGCACGACGACTCCTCTCAGAGGCTGCTTATAGAGATCAAGGACGATGGGGAACCGGTCCAGTCCGCAACTGTTACCGTGTCCATCCTGATGGAGGACGGTCTCCATGAGCCCATCTTGGACATCAGACACAAAGTCTCTGAGCCCAGCAAGAAAACTGGCAGAATCACCCTTTATTTGATCCTGTCTCTGGCCTCAGTGTCCGTGCTGTCTCTGGTGACTTTTCTCATCTTAGCGGTGAAATGCATCAGAAACAGCAGAAGCAGCGGTAGTTGCTGCATGAGACGGAGCGACTGTGATGATTACAAGAACCCCAACAGGAACCTGCAGATTCAGCTCAACACTGATGGACCTATAAAGTATGTGGAGGTCCTGGGAGGAGACATGATGTCTCAGAGTCAATCGTTCAGGTCCTGTATGTCTCCCATGTCAGAGTACAGTGACTTCACTCTGATTAAACCCAGCAGCACCACTGACTTTAAGGAAGTCATCAGTGTCCTGGATGCGTCTTTACCTGACAGCACCTGGACCTTTGAGAGTCAACAGGTAAGAAAATAGCAGAACTAAAATAAATGCAGTTGCGTGCTGATAACGACACAGTCTGTCTTTTGTTATTGTTTATTTGTATTCCACTAGACACCTGCCATTTCAATTAAATGTAATACACGCACGTGACTGTATCGCTTTCATTCTTTATCACCACATACTGTATGTGGACAGCGACTGTTGTTGAACTGAAGGAATGAACCAACCAAGATATGCTGTTGAAGTGCACATGTGATCATTTATTCTCTAAACATACTACAGCTGGTCTATTGAAAAGTGTCACGTGGTAGACATAGGTAGACAGCATTTCTGTTGTTTCGTTTCGTCATGTGACATCCTCATTTAGGTCACTGGTGGTTTATTCCAGCTTCAGCAGGTGAAGGTGGGGTACCCTCTGTGAGTCTCCAGTTCATCAGGGCTGAACATATAAAGACAATTACTCTCACATTCACACCTATTGGCAGTTTAGATTAACCAGTTAATTTATCAGTGCATTTGTTTGGATGGTGGGAGGAAACCTGAGAAAACCCACGCAAAATATGCAAAAGGTCTAATGATGGAAACGAACCAATGACCTTTCTGCCGTGAGGCGGGAGTGCTAACTACTGTAACACTACGATATGTATGAGGTTTCGTTTTGATAAGCAAAGACAAGTAAAAGCTGCTATATTTAATTAACTGAACGTGTGTTTCTAAGCGTGTGTGTTTAAGTATTTGAAGCGTATGTACCACTAGTGTTCATTTAACTTGACAGTACTCTCATTTATTTAAGATTATATACCTTGTATTTAGTTTATTTTCATTTTTTGTTTCCTATTGTACATCTTGGACAGTTAAAACAAGATTACTTTTGAACGTGAAAAAGTTGTAGTAATTTTTAAAGCACCTTTTTTTGTATTATAATGCATCTAAGGTTAAAAAGAAAGTAGAGTGTGAAAATGTATTTTTTTTCTTTTTAAACAACGTTTCAACTTTTGTATTCTAATATGTAGTTCAGAAAACAATCAAAATGGTTAAGAACCTATTTTTGTGATTTGTGGTACTACTTAACATTTATCGCAAATAATTAGTTAATGTTAATGTAAATGTAGTCAGTCAAATGAAGTAGCTTAGCAGAAAAAGTCAATATAAAAATGCATAATAATTCATTAATATTTATGAAATAATATTTCTTTATTAAACATGAAAATTGTTATTAATATTTACTCAGAATATTTCTGACTATTCATATATGTGTTAGGTATTTTTTTTAACCTCATTCTGATGGGTAAAAAGAGGAGGGGTTTTTTTTCAGTAAATGTTACCGGATTCTCATGAATACATTTTACTCAAGGTACCAGTATTAACTTTATTTTTTAAAAAGTTACTGCAATTTGTTTTTAAATAAATCTCATGAGTCATTTTTTTCAGTGACTGGTTATAGATCAATTATGTCATTATGATGCTTTTACTGATTTACTTCAAAATTAATATTGCAGTATAAACATGACTGTTTTAAATGAATATTATCATAGAGCAGAGTCATTTTTACAGTGAAAATGTCTTGAACATTTACCCCCCCCCTGTTTTTATCATTATAGTATTAATTGAATGATGGGCAACGTTGAAATTATTTGTAGGAAAAAAAATCAACAGAAACAACAGTAAATAGATGATAGGATTGTGTATCAATAATTATATTATTCATGGGATTTATTACAATTCCATTTTGCTTATACAGAATAACTTCACATAAACATATCCAAATGTGTCATAATGTACTAAGACCTTGAGAGGGTGCAGTAGTGTAGTCAGCACTGCTGGCTCTCTGTGGTTGGACAGCAGAGGTGGATGCTGTGAACCAATAGGATGCAGGACTGTACAAAGAGATCTACTCCATCCTCCATTCAGTCTCACAGCGGACAAATCTCACAGTGCAGTGATGGAGATGAGAAGGATTTTTGTGAAAGTGTCCGGAATATAGACCTTTGTTTCAAATATTCGGTGTTTTATTTATTTATAACGGACTGTCCACACTGGTAATGGAGTCTAAATCGTGGTTGTGATGCTGTATTTTTCATCATATGAAAAGAGCATATTTTCCGATCAAGGATGACAAAGAGACATGGATATAAAGACTGGAGATGGCAGTGGCTTTGGTGGCATCATTTCTTTCTTTTGTGGAGTACAATTGTCGGACAGACTCGTTACAGCATTTCGGAGGAACTGAAACAAGGATCTGTAGTGGGAAATCTAGCCAAAGATCTAGGTTTGGGATTGACAGACATTTTTGATCGAAAGCTGCGCGTTGCCTCCGAGGCTGGAAAACAATATTTCACTGTGGATGCGGGAAAGGGTGAGCTGGTGGTGAATGATAGAATAGACAGAGAAGCTTTATGTGGACAAAGCGCCAGCTGTGTTTTACCTTTGCAAGTGGTAGTAGAAAACCCGTTACATCTTTATCGGATTGAAGTAGAAATAAAAGACGTCAATGATAATTCTCCGAGCTTCCTTAGCAAAGAAAAGAAATTAAATATTGCAGAGTTAACAGCAGTAGGTGCACGTTACCCTTTAGAGACTGCACAAGACTTAGATGTAGGCAGTAATTCACTAAAGTTTTACAGTCTTAGTAAAGATGAATGTTTTAGTTTGAAAATGAAAGAGGTAACGAACGGAAGGAAAGTACCGGAACTTGTTTTAGAAAAACCACTGGACAGAGAAAAACAAAATGTACATCATTTATTACTGACAGCATTTGATGGAGGGAATCCTGCAAATACGGGAACATTAAACATTATAGTGACCGTGTTAGACAACAATGACAATGTCCCTGTTTTCACAAAAGCTTTGTATAAAATATCTGTCCCTGAAGATAGTCAAAGTGGCTTTATGCTTACAAAAGTTGAAGCTGCAGACCCAGATGAGGGTGCAAACGGAGAGATTGAATATTCTTTTGCGGATCATACACCTGAGGCAGTGTTATCCGTTTTCCAGATAAACGCGGCAACCGGGGAGCTTTTTCTCATCGGACATTTAGATTATGAAAATGCTCCAACACATGAAATAGACATAACCGCAAAAGACAAAGGCACTCCTCAGATGGAAGGTCATTGTCGTGTACAAGTTGAGGTAATAGACATAAATGATAACGCACCAGAAATTGCTCTCACTTCAAAGCCCAGCCAGGTACCTGAAGATGCACCAAGTGGTACTGTAGTAGCTCTGCTTACAGTTCGAGACATTGACTCTGGTGATAATGCAAAAGTGACATTACGACTTCCAAAAAAATCTCCATTTTCTCTTAAGCCTTCATTTGATAATAATTATGCGCTAGTTACTAATGGAGGTCTAGATAGAGAACGTGCCTCACAGTATTACATCGACATTACAGCCACTGATTCAGGCTCTCCTCCTCTGTCCAGTCAGAAAACAATAAATGTAGCCGTTACTGATGTAAATGATAACCCACCAGTGTTCACACAACCCTCCTATAATGTCTATTTAAAAGAGAATGGTGTAGCAGGTTCTATATTATTTTCAGTTTCAGCATCTGATCTGGATTCTGGAGAAAATGCTAAAATCTCTTATTCTATCCTGGACTCTAAAGTGCAGGACGTGTCAGTGTCCTCGTATGTTTACATTAACTCAGATAACGGTAGCATCTACAGCATGCACTCCTTTGACTATGAGAAACTCAAAGTGTTTCAGATTCAGGTCCAGGCAAAGGATCAGGGTTCTCCGTCTCTCAGCAGTAACACCACTGTCCATGTTTTCATCCTGGACCAGAACGATAATGCCCCCGTTGTTATTTACCCCTCCTCCGCTGCCCTGGGCTCCCTCTCTCATCAGAGGATGCCCCGCTCCGCTAAAGCGGGTCACCTGGTCACTAAGGTGACGGCTGTGGACGCTGACTCGGGCCATAACGCCTGGATCTCCTACAAACTGGCGGAGGCCACAGACGCCTCTCTGTTCACTGTCAATCTGTACACAGGGGAGGTGAGGACTAAACGCCCTGTGTCCGAGCACGACGACTCCTCTCAGAGGCTGCTTATAGAGATCAAGGACGATGGGGAACCGGTCCAGTCCGCCACTGTTACCGTGTCCATCCTGATGGAGGACGGTCTCCATGAGCCCATCTTGGACATCAGACACAAAGTCTCTGAGCCCAGCAAGAAAACTGGCAGAATCACCCTTTATTTGATCCTGTCTCTGGCCTCAGTGTCCGTGCTGTCTCTGGTGACTTTTCTCATCTTAGCGGTGAAATGCATCAGAAACAGCAGAAGCAGCGGTAGTTGCTGCATGAGACGGAGCGACTGTGATGATTACAAGAACCCCAACAGGAACCTGCAGATTCAGCTCAACACTGATGGACCTATAAAGTATGTGGAGGTCCTGGGAGGAGACATGATGTCTCAGAGTCAGTCGTTCAGGTCCTGTATGTCCCCCATGTCAGAGTACAGTGACTTCACTCTGATTAAACCCAGCAGCACCACTGACTTTAAGGAAGTGATCAGTGTCCTGGATGCGTCTTTACCTGACAGCACCTGGACCTTTGAGAGTCAACAGGTAAGAAAATAGCCAAAGAAAAAATATGAAAATGTTGTGTTAGGTTGGACTGACTGTATATCTTTAGATCGACAAATAACAGGAAAAATACTGTTTCAGTATTTTTAAATGAGTAGGCCAATGTCACTTTTCCTAAAGAACATCTATAGGATAATTTATCAGTTTAGCTTCGACACAATTTATATCACAGTAGCAATCATTATTTTACCTGAGGACACATTGTATTGCACATGACTGTTTCAGCACCACGAACAGTGACTCTGGATGATACTGATAATATACAATGTAGTTCATGTTATATCAAATATTCATTTAGTAGTTTATTAGTAGTTTTAGTTATTGTCTGTAGAAACTATAGCGTTTATAATTTGAAACTAAAAACAATAACAACGGATTATATCATATAAAATTAATAATGATATTAAATCTATATTGTCATGGACAGATCTCCGTTTAAATGATGCATTTCAGTTGGACACAAATCATGAAAAGTTAAGTCGCCATCGCTGTCATTTTACTGGCTATTCATCCCATCATAAATGGGTTTGTGTGTCTTTAACGGTGCTGCCTGCGGTCCTTCTCATTGGATGTGTGAGGTGGACTGCTGTGCACCAATAACATTCACGACTGTACAAAGAGATCTACTCCCTCCCCCACGCAGCTTCAGCACCAAAACCACAATGCTCGGATTGAGAGGGGAGGAAGTAAATGATGTACACTCCAAGAATAAGGATATATTTTAATTACTTGACCTTGAAGAGGCATTTTGAAGGAAATATCGCGCTGCTGGAACATGGATTTTGACTTCATCTACTGCGTTTCTATGGTTTGGAAATAATGTATTTTACAGAACCGACGATGACAAAGACAATGGGATATAGAGACTGGAGATGGCAGTCGCTTTGGTGGTATCATTTCTTTCTCTTATGGAGTACAATAAACGGACAGACTCGTTACAGCATCCCAGAGGAACTCAAAAGGGGCTCTGTAGTAGGGAATCTGGCCAAAGATCTGGGTCTGGGATTGTCTGAGATTTTTGACCGTAAACTGCGGGTTGCCTCTGAGACTGGTGAGCAGTATTTCAGTGTGGATGCAGGAAAGGGTGAGCTGGTGGTGAACGACAGAATAGACAGAGAGGCTTTATGTGGACAAAGCGCCAGCTGTGTTCTTCCTCTGCAAGTGGTCATTGAAGATCCTCTACAGTTACACAGGATAGAGGTTGAAATACGGGATATTAATGACAATTCTCCAAGTTTCCTTTCAAATATTTCAGTATTAAAAATACCCGAAGTAATTTTAGTTGGCTCCAGCTTTCCCTTAGAGAGTGCAATGGACCCCGACGTTGGTAGTAATTCACTCAAGTCATATACACTTAGTAAAAATGACTGTTGTTCGCTTAAAACAAAAGAAATAGAGGGTGGTAAGACTGTCCCTGAACTTGTTATCGAAAAACCTCTCGATCGAGAGAAAAAAGCTGTTCACAAATTATTATTAACAGCATTAGATGGTGGTAATCCTGTAAGATCAGGCACATCTGAAATAACTATAAATGTGCTTGATACAAATGACAATTTCCCTATTTTTGAAAAAAAGAATTACAAAGTAGCTCTAGATGAAAAAAGCAAACCCGGGGCTGTAATAATCAAACCTAAGGCTACAGATGCAGATGAAGGGTTAAATGGTGAAATTGAATTTTCATTTGGTTCACGGACACCTGACTCTGTATTCACAATGTTTGACATTAACGCCTTAAATGGTGAAATTACCCTAAAAGGAGAGTTAGACTACGAGACAACCAAGTCATATGACATCGATGTAACTGCGAAAGATAAGGGTAGTCCTGAGATGGAGGGACATTGTGTTGTTCATATTGATATAATTGATGTAAATGACAATGCACCAGATATTGTTCTCACTTCTCAACCAAAACCAGTGCGTGAAGACGCGCCGAGTGGTACCGTAGTGGCTTTGATCAGTGCACGAGACCTGGACTCTGGTGATAATGGTAAAGTTACTTTACTACTCACTAAGAGTACTCCATTTACTCTGAAACCTTCTTTTTCTAATAATTACGCACTGGTTACTAGTGGTGCTTTGGACCGTGAGAGCATTTCACAATATAATATTGAAGTGACAGCAACTGATGGAGGCTCTCCTCCTCTGTCCAGTAAAAAGAATATACCTGTGAGTATCACTGATGTAAATGATAACCCACCAGTGTTCACACAACCTTCCTATAATGTCTATTTAAAAGAGAATGGTGTAGCAGGTTCTATATTATTTTCAGTTTCAGCATCTGATCTGGATTCTGGAGAAAATGCTAAAATCTCTTATTCTATCCTGGACTCTAAAGTGCAGGACGTGTCAGTGTCCTCGTATGTTTACATTAACTCAGATAACGGTAGCATCTACAGCATGCACTCCTTTGACTATGAGAAACTCAAAGTGTTTCAGATTCAGGTCCAGGCAAAGGATCAGGGTTCTCCGTCTCTCAGCAGTAACACCACTGTCCATGTTTTCATCCTGGACCAGAACGATAATGCCCCCGCTGTTATTTACCCCTCCTCCGCTGCCCTGGGCTCCCTCTCTCATCAGAGGATGCCCCGCTCCGCTAAAGCGGGTCACCTGGTCACTAAGGTGACGGCTGTGGACGCTGACTCGGGCCATAACGCCTGGATCTCCTACAAACTGGCGGAGGCCACAGACGCCTCTCTGTTCACTGTCAATCTGTACACAGGGGAGGTGAGGACTAAACGCCCTGTGTCCGAGCACGACGACTCCTCTCAGAGGCTGCTTATAGAGATCAAGGACGATGGGGAACCGGTCCAGTCCGCAACTGTTACCGTGTCCATCCTGATGGAGGACGGTCTCCATGAGCCCATCTTGGACATCAGACACAAAGTCTCTGAGCCCAGTAAGAAAACTGGCAGAATCACCCTTTATTTGATCCTGTCTCTGGCCTCAGTGTCCGTGCTGTCTCTGGTGACTTTTCTCATCTTAGCGGTGAAATGCATCAGAAACAGCAGAAGCAGCGGTAGTTGCTGCATGAGACGGAGCGACTGTGATGATTACAAGAACCCCAACAGGAACCTGCAGATTCAGCTCAACACTGATGGACCTATAAAGTATGTGGAGGTCCTGGGAGGAGACATGATGTCCCAGAGTCAGTCGTTCAGGTCCTGTATGTCTCCCATGTCAGAGTACAGTGACTTCACTCTGATTAAACCCAGCAGCACCACTGACTTTAAGGAAGTCATCAGTGTCCTGGATGCGTCTTTACCTGACAGCACCTGGACCTTTGAGAGTCAACAGGTAAGCTGACAGACAAACGATTACAGATTCATATCATCTTCACTACCTAAATATAACAGTTTTCGCACTTTCACGTGCATGCTCTGTGTAACTTTATACTTTTCATGGCGTGTTGGTTTGTTTTAATACTTTTGAGCATTTTAATGATATAATATAGAACGCACCAGTAATAGTCTTAAAATAAGACCATTACTATGTAATTACTATGAGTCTGTAATGACAAATACCAGTTTGGAAACAATGCCCCCTTCCGGAAATAAATAACACTGCAGGTACTGGTTATTGATAATATTTCTGTTTTTCACAATGTATAGGGTTTTCAAAAGAAACAAACTAAAGGCCCAGAAGCAATAAAACCAAACTTATATTCTGAACACCCATTTTTTTTTTTTTTTTTGCTATGTGAAGGGGCATTTCCAAAGTATCTGTTCTGTGAGAAAAGGCTGAGACTGGTCTGTCAGTGGAGGAGGCGTCTCGAAAAAGTTTTCAGCCTGTGTCTGTGTGTGGCAGAGGAAGCTCAGCCCAGTTTTCCAGTGTGAGGGAAGGCCCCTGTGGCCTGTCCCCGCCCATGAGGGGAGTGAGGCGCTAGAGACGGGGGAAGAGTTTCAGAGGGACAAATACTTTGATTTTCGTGCGTTTTTTTTTTCTCTAAAAGCGGCCGTCATGCTTATTTTAACACCCAAGAAAAGTGTTTATTTAAACGGGACTATTTACTACCGAAGCTGGTAGCGACACTAGAAGGTGAATATGGATTTGTCGCGGTGAAAAAAGAAGATTAAAACTTTTCCATTCTCCGATCCTGGGAGCGCAGCACAATGGACTCCAGACAGAGGAAGCGCCCCGGAGGAGAGAGGCAGCTGCTGCAGATCTGCCTCTCTATGACTTTCCTCTGCTGTGCGTCCGCTCAGCTCAGTTATTCCGTTTCAGAGGAACTAAACCCGGGATCTATCGTTGGGAATATAGCAAAAGATTTGGGTCTTACTACCGAGCGGATTGTTCAGAGAAATTTGCGGATGGTTTCTGAGTCTTCAACACAGTATTTTGAGATAAAACAAGCGACTGGTGATTTAGTAATTAAAGAGAAAATAGACAGAGAACAACTGTGTGAATTAAGTTCAACATGTTCTCTACACCTTCAAGTACTTTTGGAAAACCCTTTAGACATTCAACGCGTGGTGGTGGACATTCTGGATGTGAATGACAATGCACCGCACTTTACGACAAAAAACATTTCTTTGGAAATATCTGAGGCTGCTGCTCCGCGCACGAGGTTCCGTTTGGAGAGTGCGCACGATCCAGACGTGGGTACGAACTCTTTACGCACTTACCACCTTGCAGCAAATGACTTATTTATTTTAAATGTGGAGTCTAAAAGTGACGGGAGCAAGGTTCCAGAGCTCGTAGTGGATAAACCTTTGGATAGAGAGACGCAGGCCTCCTTTCGCCTGTTGCTCACCGCTGTAGATGGGGGCCAGCCAGAGAAATCTGGCTCAACACTTTTGCTTATTAAAATTCTGGATGTGAATGACAATGCGCCCGTCTTTGACGAGCCAGTAAATAAAGTAAAGCTTTTAGAAAATGTCGCAATGGGCACTTTAGTAACTAAACTGAACGCTTCTGACGCAGATTCGGGCCATAATGGAGAGATATCCTTTCATTTTAGTAAATACACACCGGACCGTGTTCTTAAACTTTTCAGTGTGGATTCTAAAAGTGGGGAAATCCGTGTGAAAGGAGATGTGGATTATGAGAAAGCTACTGCATATCACATCACAGTACAGGCCAGAGATGGCGGGTCTCCTGCTATGGAAGGTTCCTGTAACGTCATAGTGGACATCATGGATGTAAACGACAACCCACCAGAGGTGACACTGACTAAACTGACCAGTCCCATTGGAGAAGATTCAGCCCCAGAGACTGTGATAGCCCTCATAAGTGCTCGGGACCTGGACTCTGGCAAGAATGGAGAGGTTACATTAAGTGTCCAGTCAGGTTTGCCATTTAAGCTGAATTCTGCCTTTGGTATGCATTACAGCCTCACTACTGCCAGAGTCCTGGACCGTGAGACCACCCCTGAGTACACAGTGGTCATTAAGGCCACTGATGCAGGTTCCCCTCCCTTATCATCACAAATCACCTTTGTGGTTAAGCTTTCTGATGTAAATGACAACTCCCCTGTCTTCTCTCAGCCTTCATACTCGGTGGACATCCCAGAAAACAATGCCCCCAGCGCCCCCATTACATCTGTTTCAGCCACTGACCCAGACCTAGGAGAAAATGCTCGAATCTCTTATTCTATCCTTTCTAGCATGGTTCAGGGCTCACCAATCTCCTCTTATGTCTACATTAACCCAGAAAGTGGACACATCTATAGCATGCGTTCTTTGGACCATGAACAGCTGAATGCTTTCCGTATCGAGGTGCAGGCTCGGGATGCTGGGGTGCCCCCACGGACAGCCAATGTCACTGTGCATGTGTTTGTGGTGGATGTGAATGATAATGCACCAATGGTTGTACACCCGTCGTATCCAAAAGATAAAGGCTTACAGTTCAGTGTGCCTCCATCTGCTGGTCCTGGGTATCTCATAAATAAACTCGTGGCTGTGGATGCAGACAGTGGGCACAATGCATGGCTGTTTTACTCAATCGGCCCTGGACCACATGTGGGCATGTTTCGTATTGGTGCCCACAGTGGTGATCTGCGCACAGCCCATAAGTGGGCTGAGGAGGAGGCAGGGTCCACTTACGACATCATGATCATCATCCAGGACAATGGCGACCCTCCGAAGTCCTGTACTGTGAATGTCACAGTAACTGTGGATGAGAAGGCCCCACCCAACAATGTTCCAGTAAACCCACAACGACACAAACCTTCTCTTCACCGTACTGGAATGCCAGATATCACTTTGTACCTCATCATCTCTCTAGCCTGTGTGTCAGGTGTGTCCTTTATCACCTTTGTTGTCCTAATGGTACGTTGTCTAAGGCATCGTGGACCAGGTATGGGCGGTTCTGACTGCTGCTGCTACGGTCAACACAGATCCAGCCGATACCATCAGAGACCCAGCAAGGACCTACACTTGCAACTAAACACTGATGGACCCATCCGCTATATGGAGGTGGTTGGAGGTCCTCAAGAGCCTCACACACGTACCTACAGACCATGTTATTCCACCCTATCCAGCAGAAGTGACTTTGTATTTATGAAGACGCCCATGCTGAGTCATAACAACACTCTCAACATGACACTCAGCAGGAAGCACCTTATGAACTCAGCCAGTGAGGTGAGGGGCTTAGTAGGAGAGATTTGCCATGATACATTCACTGTGGATGTTTGAGAATGTGGCTTTAAAACATGAATTCAGCATCTCCAGTTCTGTTTTCCATTTGCTGTTTGATAGAATAGTAAATGAAAAGCATCACTGGACAGTACATCCATACAGCCAATGTGCTGTTGCCAAAGTTTTGTTACATCATGCTAAATCTGTTAATAGATGTTCCTCATCACATAATGTTGCAGTATTTCACCTGGAATGTGGCTAGAGAATCATTCTGAATGGTGGAAAAAGTCACAGGGATTTGTCTTATTACAAAACAGGCCTGTGTGGATATGGAGTGAAAAAAATACATAATCTAACTCAAGGCTTGGAAATGAGGTTATCATGTCTGACTTTCAGTAACTGAGCTTCCAAAGAATTGTTATACCATTAAGAAAGATAGAGAAAATGAAGCGGATAGAGAGGAACTGGAGATAGTGAAGAAAATGATTAGAGGAAGAGGAAAGGGGGGAGACACAAGACTTCTTAACAGATGGAGAGGAGGAGACAAACAGATGAAAATAGGTCCTGGGGTGTTGGCTCAGTTGAAAGAGTAGGAGACAGAGGGGAACAGGATGACAGAGGGAGAGATGGGGGTGAAGGAAAGGAAAGGGAAAAAAGCCAAAGGAAAGGATATGGATGGAGGGGTGGGGAAAGAATGAAGCAGTAGCTAAAAACAGGAATTCAGTAGGTCAGTGGCCTGACCCCTGACTTCCTGTTGTCCTCTGAACTTTTAATGATTGGTTCCAGCACTCAACATCACATGATCAAGGCTGTCTTCTGTGTGTGTGTGTATGTGTGCTCCACAGCTGTAACAAATTGTTAATATTAAATTATTGGCCTGAAGTCATACTCCTATGTATGTATTTAGAATAACTAGATACTAATGATCACACACAGAACACACACACAGACGACCCATTTAGCGGTTCCATGCAGCGGAAATGTGTTTCGTGATAAAAAATGTCTGATGGTAGTTTTCCCTGAATGACTCATTTAAGGGGAATTCAATGAAACAGAAAAGTATTGGGTGATCGCATAGTTTATTCCCATATTGTGTTTTGACTTAGTTCCAGATACTTTTATATCTGTTCGTCACAAGACGTTTCTTTTGTTTCATAGATATTCAGTGTGAGCTGAATTAGGTTGTCCCCCAGGTCAGCAGGGTACCATCTGTCTGTCTGCTCCAGTGACACGTGTGCTATAAGAACAACAGAAAAGGGGAGATAGAGTAGAGAAAGGGAAAGAGAAGATGGCTTTATACATGTGTGAAACGTCGACAGGCAGCTCAGTAGGTGTTTATGTGTGTCTGAGCGTGTGTGTGTACAAAGCATCAGGCATCAGGCGCCTCCAGTAGTGTGTAATTTTAGTAGGAACCCTCAGGCTTCAGTGCCTGATTTACTGTCACTTCCCACTGCCCCACTTTGTATTTCGTCTTCACTTAAAATCTGTTCTTCTGTGAGTCTTTAAAAATATTTATTAATAATAAAATAAGTCATGCTTCTTGCTGGCTTGTAGTATATACAATTGTATTAAAAGAGGAATATTTATGTTATTATGAGAAATGTTTAGGCTTAGTGGACCAGCAAGACTGTCATGTCTCTGCATCAGACATATCCATTCAGGATTTGAATATATTTACATAAGCGTGGTTGTGCTGTAGCCATTAGTCTTGTCTGTGGGAGTGTAAGGTCTGGCAGTTGTACTGAGAAAGGCCAAATGTTTGGAAGATTCCTCGAGCGATCATGAAGCTGAATATCGTCATCCTAATAAAATAATGGTCTAAGTCATTTTTTCAAGCTTTTGGGAAAACACAAAAAAAACCTTTACCCTAACTCTAAATCACCCTCTTGACATAGACCATTGTTCTATTGTCATAAAGAGCCTTTTAGATAAAGATTTAAGTGATTTTACCAGAGATGGGCAGCATTATCAAGAGATTATTTAAGCCAAGCGCTTATTTTTCTCAGAAAATAACTCAGGCCATTATTTTAATAGGGTGACAGTATGTGACAAATAGGCTCATTTCATTCAGTGACACTGGATTTTAGTGGTGGTTTTAAGAGACAGGAGTTCACATGAAGCCCTGCAACTTGTACTTCCATCTCATTTGAGTCATACATACACAGTTAAATCAATGTAGAATTTTAGTGCGTATATCCCATTGATACTGATGAAGACATTGTCTTTTTAAAACTGCGTATGACAGACAGGAAAGAGCATGGGAGTGAGTGTGTTGGTCAGTATGTGTTGAAGGTTATATTGTGTGTTTTTTTACATGTATGCTGAAGGTTATCAGACCAACAGAACAGAAAGAACTTCCTCTTTGTTGTTAGCTCTCCAGGTGCAGGACAGAAACATGTCTTTTAACTCCAGTATAATCTGTGTATGTTGTATCTGAAAAAGAATTAGACAGATTTGTTTCCACATGCTCAGTTTTTTCTCTCTGATCCAATGGATAATATAGTTTTTCACTTGTTTTCACTTTTTACAGGCCGTACATTACTTTCATGCGTGATGAAGGTTAACCTGTAAAATGATGTTATCCTCACATGCACATGCTTACACACATCCTGGATGAAATCCAGATGTGGCAGCAAACTCAGTGCAGCTTAACTCACACACTGAATATCCATCTTCTTGTTAAAGATAGTAGTAGCTGAACTTCTCTGTCAGGTTGCAATGTAAATCTCTTTTGTTCATCTTAAATATGAAAAAGGAGTTGAGTGACGACTCTAAAAATGTCAGGCTGTTATGAAAGTATGTCTTTTGGATGAGAATTTAGGAGCATAATTTTGATTGCTTTAAAATATTAATTAAAAAAAAAAATAAACAGGTAAATATGGGGTTGATCTCTGAGTGCCGTTAACCCGTAAAGACCCAAACATCCACCACTGAGCAAAATTATCTACTGATCAAAAACGCTTATTGATCCACTAATCATATCATTACATGGAATATAATACAGGTTCATCGTCATCAGATATGAGCCATTTGGACGTTCAGAGTCTCTGTAGGGAACATGTAAACACTGTCCTCTTCTACAACATTGATCAGTAAAAACCCATGGAGTTTGATCAATGACAATGGGTATACACTTGTTTTATGTTCAGTTATTGGTCACTTTTTCTTCAATTTTTTTCTGTTCTAACTCTACATTAATCTGAACTTTCATCAACATTTATAAAATCAGCCAATTAAAAATTGGAAAATACATGATTTCCAGTGAAAGAATGCAAATACAGGTGATACCGTTATAATAAATGGTGGTAAATCATTTTAGAAATATTGAATACTGAGAATAACATTATTTGGGAACTACCATGAGAATAGCAGTAGGTCTTTAACTGCCCATTAAAATAAGTTTCACTTGTTGTCAGTTTAGAACTTGGTAAAGTTAGAATTTAGTTTCAGCCTCTAAGTCTGATTACTGTGTGGAAGAGGTTTGTATTATTAATATCATTGATCTGCTTGTAATGTAAAAACACTCAAGCTGTCCACAGGGATGTGTGATCACAGTACAGTATATCACACTATTTATATTCAAGCTTAAGTAAAAGTGGGGTCCAGTATTTCACATAGTCTGTTTCCATTTATTCCACATGCCTATAGTGGGATCTGACCTTGGAAATAACAACTACGTGTGAGTGTGTTGTGTCACACAGCTGGAATGCTGGGCCTCTCTGTGTATGGACACCCTCATTCTCTCGCTACCAAACCAACACGGACTCATGTTTCGAGGATAGTCTTAGAGCAGATCAGGGCATCTAACCATCCAGTAAGGTTTGAGCTACATATTTTTCTGAATTTTTTACACATTCAAGTGAGAAAGATTAGACTGATTCTTCTAAATGATCACTACACAGGCAGCTATTTTCACTCAAAACTATGTACTCTAACATTGTTTAATAGTTGTATCACACACAGCCACTGCAATGCAACTCTTTCAGTAATTTAATCATCCTATGATGAAATCCTCACAAATCCTACGTAGACATTTGTTTCATACAATGAACTGGTTGTTCTTACTTTTAATTACTGCAAAATTAAATGTCTGCAATTTCTTCCACTATTACATTTTACATAATGTTCAATCAATCATTGTCACTAGTTTTGTTCTGCCAAACTGTTCAATTTGTAGAGGTATGTTTTTAGGGCTTTTCTCCTTCTGTTTTCTGTCCTCCTCTCTTGTTTCATCCCATCATTCCCTAGGGTAAAACAGCTCTTTTAATAATGCAGCACATCATCCTGCTGGCCTCTCTCTCCAGGGAACTCTTGTGTCGATTAGGCGGCAGAATCTGGAGCTATGCCAAGGCTCTATTCACCGCATCACTGCACAACAAGAGAGCCTGAGAGAGAGGCAAAGAGCTAGAGAGATGGGAAAGACATGGTGACATGGTCAGTGAGGTGGAGATGGACAACAGTGTGATGGGCTCAAAGGCATTAATAGAGAGGAGCAGGGGCATGCTGGACAAAAAACTGTTTTAGCTTTAATGGTATTTCTATAAAGCTTCGGTATCAATATATGAAACAGTTTGGTGTTAAGAACTCTGTTTCCTGTTCAGAGGATTTTTATAGAGATCTGCTGGAGTTTTGTTGATCAATATACGCCATCGTTTTGCAGCATTTTAGGCTTTATTTTAAACTGATCATTCACTTGTCTTCTTATCCAAGTCCCTATTAGTGTGTTGAATAAGCATATTATTGTTTGTATTATACTCTGCTTCTAAACACCCCTGTTACATCACTGTGTAATTATCTTTTTGATGGTCCTTTTACTTTTAGATTTAAATGCTCTTTTATAAGCACATCCAGGTTTGCGTATGTGTTTTGTTATGTGTCATCTCTGACTTTAGCCTCTGCAGCGTTTCATGCTCCTCAGCATTTGGAACAATGTGGAGGCCTGTGCATACAGATATTTGTTGTGATCTGTAATTCTCTGTTTACCATCACCACAAAAACTGGAGAGCTTGTCTAAGAGGCACAACAGGCTACACACAAGCATACATTATTCATGGCCACATCACATGGACTGAAAGGTACACTTCAGGAGCACTGTAGTTATAGTAAAACACACATTTATGTCATGTTTTCTGGTCTCTTCACAGCAAAAGCCCCCCAACAATGACTGGCGTTTCACACAGGGACAGAGACCTGGACCTAGTGGGTAAGTAAACTAAGACACACAGACAAATAATATCAAGCACAAAACAGATTTATTATTGCAATAAAGGGAGTTTTGAAGGATGAGGAACTAAAAAAGAGGTGGCGGTGAGTACTGGCCTTTGGTGACGACAAAGGACATTAAAGTCGTGATACAACCATGAGAATCTGATGATGAATTACATGGTAGTGATGTAATTTATGGTTGTATTCCAATGCATGAAAGTTCAGTGCATTTATATTTCTGGTTTTTGACCCAGAATGAGCATCTCTGCTTGTCTGCAGGCTGCTTTATAAAATGGCTGCCGCAGCTTCCACTCCCCCTCCCCCTCTCCTCCTGTTCCTCTCCTCTCTGCGCTCTCTGAGCTTGTGCACCATCACTCAGTGCTACTGATGAGGGACGGTGACCAGAGCTGGTGGGGGGATGGGACAGTGTTTTCATCCTTCATGATCTCTCTTTCCTATCAGCCATCAAAGAGTATGGCCTTCTAAACTGTACAAGTTTACCAGGGATTAGAGACCTCTCACTGATGATAGATTTATTCTGCTTTTGCAGCTTTTCAGTGTGTGTTGGTGTATGTTTCTAGATTGTGTGAACCAAAATGTATTGCGTGCAGTAACAGTTTTCACAGCAGTGGTTGCACAACACTTCGTATGAGTCAGGGTTTCTCCCTGAGATGTACCAGCTGGGGCAAAAAGCTCAGTTAGGAAAATATTAGACGCACAAACACATGCCATCGCCATTTTTGAATAACACTGAGGCCATAGAGCTATAATTTATATAAATAGTGTAAAAGCTAAAACAAATAACTTTTCCATTTTCTAGAATTTTAAACAGATATGACAGACTGAACATGTTCCACTGAGAGTTAGGCCACAGTTTTCTTCATTTTCCTATTTCTTACACTACCCTGAGCCAGCAGTCAAATACACAATGGTTCTTGCAGACTTTATAACCTGTTGTGTTTTTAGTCCCCACATGCCATACGGTACACACATACGATGGACGCCGAAGAGTGGGACAAGGTATTAATATAGAATTCGACTGTATATGGTCACTTTCTGTCCCTAATAGGTGATTAGTGTTCACTTTTACCAAGTATTAGAGAAGTTTGTTCACAAATCAACTGTTAAGGACAGAGAATGACTAAAATCTTTTAGGTAGTGCACTGCAGTTGAGTGCTGTGCTGTGTGTAGATGTATCTAACCCATAGCTTTTGTTAGTCTCCCTGAAAGTTTGATGGGGTTTGTTGATCCATGTGCATAGGCCACAATGCTTGCTGTGGCGTAGAAAGAACTGTGACTCTTGATTTTACGTGCAGTGTTTTGTAGATTTGCTATGCCTTGTATGTGTGCTATACATTTAGTCACATTATAGTCTGAGAGCTCCTGTTTTCTCTCCCCCCCAGGATTGGCTTACCATACACTGTGGTCTTTGATGTATGTCTGTGATGGTGGTAGCTCAACATCACCACATATGGCTTTTTCATGTGATTTATCAGCTGGATGACAGCAAGAAAGATAATCCAGACAGTGGTGTGAATGATTCCTTTAAAATGTACATAGCCTGGGGATAAAGCTCTTTGAAGCAAAAAAAAAAAAAGTTCTCTACAAGAAACTCATATCCAGATATAATAATGGACAGTGTGCAACTGTTTTTAGAGATCTAAATGAAGTTTGAAGTGCCCAAGGTTCTTTGTAAAACAACAGAAAAAACAGGAAGAGATAAGATATATAAGTTTACACAGGAAAAGAGATAGAACTGTCTGGAAAACCAAAGTCATCCCCCTGGACTGTAGTTTACAACTATACCCACAGGAAGTGATAATCTGGGCCACAGGAAGTGCTTAACACTACCACAGGATGTGATACCTACAATGTGTTGCTAATTTAGCTCAAATGAAGCATTACCTTTATCTTAAGTGATGTGAAAAGGCACAAAATGGCTGCTGTGTTTTTGGTGACCACGCTTTAACCTAGCCTGTTTCTCATTGATGCCTGGCACAGGATGCACATGATTCTCTCTCACAGTCTCTCTTTCTGGCGCTAAAGTGAAAACCACTTCAGAGTTTTGGCAGAAAGACCTGGCAACCTGCTCTCAAGCAGAGCACTGGTTTTGTCTTTTCACTTTTTCCCTTGTTGTGTACTTTACCTTTTACTAATTGCCAAGAGCAGTTCAATTTCTCTACAAGGTTGTAGTTTTAAATAAAGAACATTAAATATTTAAATTCATATCTATGTATTTACAGCCTTACTGAGATATCATGTGACATGAAAACAGAATTTTAAGACACAAACCAATATGCTCTCTAATAAGTAACTCATAGTCATAGTAACTAAATAGCCACGATTTTGTGTTAAATGGAGCCATATGACTTGTCTCTATCCAGATCAGTCAAATAAATAATGTATTGCACACAGGCATATTGTTTAGGGAGATGGGAAACTATATACTACTTTTTACTATGCAACAATGTGAAGACTTTCATAACAGTCTCTCAGTATTTTTTATTCTGATAACATTTTCTGCAATGACATACAATCTTTCAGTTTCCTGGCAAAACACAACCTCCAGTTAAAATCCAGAGACGTTTAGTGGTACTTTGGGAACAGGAGCAAAGCCAATTTGAAAGTATAGAAAGCTAGATGTTAGTAATAGAGATTGTGTTGGTGTGTCACAGTGTGGGAATAGAAACGAGTAGGTGTACATAATAGATCGCAGGTCAGCTTTCTCCTTTGTTCCTCCAAAATGCAAATAGCAGACATTAAATAAACAAGCCTTTGAAGTTGAATTTCACCCACATGGGAATGTTTAGTGCTCACTGAGCGCTGCATGTGTGACTATGCAGACAGCTATTTCCTCTTACAGGTGGGATCATTAAATATTTAATCAGGTAGTAGATGGGGCAAAGCTCATGGCCATACTAGAAAGAGTGTGAAGACTGTACAATGTTTACTGTGTGTGAATGTGTAAACACGCTTGCTACTGTGTGTCTGTGTGCAGACACATTACCTGCCTTAACATGAGTGTGTTTTAGAGTTCACCTTTGTTTGAGACACACCCTGTTTTGTATATTATACATGCTCCTTGTTATCTTTGCTAAGTTCTCCTCAGGCTGTTTATTTCTCTGTGAGCTGCTTTGCCTTTACATCATAAACCACCAACTGTCAAATCAGTAAAACAAACACACTGTATAGGACAAAGCACCAGTTATTTACTGTTGTTCTTTCCTCATTTCTGTCACAGGGCAACTGGAGGACCTGAGGTTGCCATGGGAACTGGCCCCTGGCCCCAACCCCCTACTGAAGCTGAGCAGCTCCAGGCCCTGATGGCTGCAGCAAACGGTGAGTCCAATACCTTGTCGTGTTTCTCATAATCTTCCAATGAGTTCATGAGGTTATCCTCTCTTTGGAAAGACTCTTCTTTCTATCAGCTCTGCCAGGTTGTGTAGGCTGGAGTGAATTTATTTAGGTTTCTGTTTGTTGAGAGGCAGCTACCCAGAGTTGTTCATTGATAAATCTCTCTAATGGCATTGATGTTTCCATGGTATACTGGGTATTCTATGTGTGCGTCAGAGAAAGTCACAGATTATGTCAGAGTGGGGAGGTGTAGTTTCTCAGATAAACAGAGTAATTGATGTGTTGAATTTAATAACATGAATCGTGTGTTTTTACTATAAACACTGATCCCATGCACAGTGTTTTGTCACAGACAGTGGGCCATAGGTCGACACATGTATAGTCGTTATCTCATAAAATATGATGCCTTTAGGTTGCTGCATATATATACACACACACACTGACCCTACTGTCCCATCTCTGCAGTCAATACCTAGCAGCACAATAGGAAACACATCGTGACTCATCTTGGGGCTGTTACTGTAGAAGCTATGAAAATATACATGAATCTGTTTGTAAAAATGAAGCTGAGCAACTTCAGATGGAATGACAGAAAAAAAAAAAAAACACACAGAAAAATAGTGGAAGGTTGACCCGGACAAGATTACCCAGTGTAGAATTTTTCCATCAAGTTTAACAGAGACAAAATCATCATCTTTCTTCGGGCTTAGGTAGAACCTGTACACCAGCACAAAGTTAAACAGTATGCATTGGTTATGCAGAACAGAGGGAGGAAACAGGACACATGATGAATACTGAAGGTCGTCACTCTGCATTAGTTAATTTCACTATCAATGTACAGTAAAACACTGTAGGAGGATGCAGAAGGGTAACATTCGAAATGACTGCCCTGTATATGCAGCCTGATGGTGCTCACGTGCATCTGTGTTTTTATAAGCTGAAAGGAGCTTCAGGTTGGGGGAGGGAGTGCTTGTGTCTGGCTCTGCATTGCAGGGGCTGTAGGAGAATTATGAGCAGAGCAGATACGTCATGCGCACACAGCCTCAGTGCTTGCATGGTAGAAAACTAGATACACAAGCAGATCACTGAAAGACAGCTGTTTTTACCCTGTTTCTGTGCACTTAGGATTATTACTTCTCTGCACCATTTCTGCCTTCATTTAGGGGATCTATGGTACATAATGTGTTTCCACAGTATCTGACTTCAGACATGATTGTTGAAACAAACTCAGTTCCCAATATCTTTGCTTCAGTTCCAGGTTCCATACATTCATAGATGGTGTTTGAGTCCATTGAATATATTGACACTGATGACATTTAAGCTTCAATGTTAATAATTTTTTGACATTTGGTAGTAGCTTAGCAATTTGAATTGTGCCCTAAAACTATCACAATTCTTTACATATATTACATATTTACAGCCTAAAAACCATTTGTTGAATTTGTGCTTTTTGGTCGTTCTTTAATGTCACCACTGTGCAGCTGTTATTTTATTAATTGCATTGTCATCTAACAGGTTTCATTTCCCTCTCCTCCCCCCTTTTCCCCTCCTCCCCCACTCTGTCTCTCTTTCCACCAGAAGTGAGTGAGGCTACGGCCACTCTGGGACCCGGAACCATGGGCTTGAGCACCCGCTACAGCCCCCAGTTCACCCTGCAGCATGTGCCTGACTATCGCCAGAACGTCTACATCCCGGGCAGCACCGCCACCCTCACTTCCAACCCCCAGCAGCAGCAGGCCACAGCCCAGCAGGCCACCCAGCAGGCTCTACCCCCGCCCCAGGCCACGGGCCAACCTGAGCCCCCTAAGGCTGCCCAGACCCCAGCCTCCAAGAAGAAGTCCACCAAGAAGGAGAAGAAGTAAAGCAGGATAGAGATGTTTAGGAAAGATTGGCCCGGCCTGATCTGATAAGAAATCCAACCCCCCATATCCCCCCATTTGGTATCTTACTGCTCTGCTGTTAATCATGCTGTCTAAATACTGACAAGAAATCACTTTTGACCACACAGAGGATACGGATTGGTTCATTGAAAGTTTGTCTTGAGGGCCTTGCGGAATCAGAATGTGCTGAAGGCTGGTGTTTCTAAGTCATGCTGTGTTCATATAATCTGTGTCAGTAGATATTTCTGGATGGGTATGGGGGGTTAGTGTTATCTTTGTTTTTTTGTTTTGGTCAAATCAAGTGAACTTGGACAAAGAGATTCAGTATACGGAACCTTGCTGGGATGACAAGGCTATATACATGGTGATGTGTTCAGAGATGAAATGTTAATGTCTTTCATGTTGGAGTTATCCTGCTCTTTCCATGATGTGGAAAGTTTGCTATTGTAAAGTACACTAGTTGCCATCCATTAGATTCTTATATAGGGTCAGCCTTACAGGATCTTTAAGCAGCTCCTGCAGATACAAGGCTGTTGTTTGACAGGTATTAAAAAACTCTTCTGCATGCTCTTTAAGGTTCAAACCACATATACTAGTTTAGTGTTGCAAACTATGCATTGCAAAAGCAAAGAGGGGGACGTCCTGAGTCTATTCTCCTCCCACCAATCGCAGGTCAACAGAATGCACATGTAGCATTTACTTGACACAAAATTAAAAATTACTTTTGTAATCATAGTTTAAATGATAAGATTTTAATCTCTTGATATTTTTATGACCTGAGCATGCACCTAGAGGAATGGTTGGCAGAGGGTGTGGCAGCTTGGTGTTGTGTCATGCTGTCCATGCAGGTGGCACAGCAGCAGGGTCTGGCCTCTTTTCTGTTTTTTTTTTTTTTTTTTAACATCTCCAGATGGGCACTGACATTGTTCTGATGCCCTGCACCCTCTTCCCTCCCCTTTCCACACACAGCTCGTGTTCTCCCCTCACTCACTACCCCATGTTGAGAGCCAAACAATGAAAAATGCACTGTTCGTATTCTGAAGATGAGATGATGTAGGGGTAGTAATCACTTCATTCTTTAGGGAAACACATAGATGTGGTAAACTTAAGTGCTTAGGAGTTTCTAGACACTTTGTAGGCTTCTAGGGCCTCAATGGAGTATTCCCCTCACTACCCTGAAGTGCTGAAGAGATGTCTTGATGTGACACATGTTTGGTTTTTTTTTTTCCTTTGGGAGACTCAATAGCATAGAGGAAAATATGAAGTCTTTACGTTGCCGTCCATCTGTCCGTCAGGCCCCTGCCTCAATTCAACTGCATGAAAAAAGGCAGGTTGAAGGTGAGCATAGAGGGAGTGGAGAGGGTGTAGTGAGTGGAACACTGGTGGAGTTGACACCAGAAGCGTGGGAAAAAACCTTGGCTCTAACCACTGAATGTACAGAGGATCCACTGTTGACCCACTCACCTCCAAAACTTTGTCCAATGCACTGACCCAGGTAAAGGTCAACAGAGCCAAGCACAGCTGTACCTGCACTCGTGAACGATAAGAAGGTGTCACAAGTTCAATATCTGTCCTCCATTCAAATCCACGGAAAACCTTCATCCTGTGTCCCACTCACATCGCCCCCTCCACTCCCTGGTCTGCGAGGCTCTCCCCACTGTAAATAAACAACGTCCTGTTGATGGTATGAGCCAGTTGTTTGTAAAGTAGGGACCACGTCTAACATTTTCAAAATAAAAGTCCCTCTACACAAGACGTGGCTTACTACTGGAATGTGTTGCATTTTGTTTTTCAAGAAAAATGAGAAAACCACACAAAAAAAAATCTGTAATGAATTAAAATCTGAGATGTTCTTCAACAGTTTGTGTTGCAATGTAGTAACTAAGCACCATGAAAGCCAACTAACTCTTCAGTGTAAATAAATGAATTAAAGATAACTTTAGATAAGTAAACAAAGTGACACACGTAGACTAGTTAACTTGTGATATGTGTTGCGCATATTTTTGTGTTCATTTTCTCTCTACTATCTTTTATCACCCAGTAAAGAAACAAAACAAAAAAAAATATGAAAATGTTTCTATCCTTCTGTAACCTCTTAATGTTCTTTTGCGGTGATTTTATCTTGTGCATTTGTGAAGAATGCCTCTCATTCTCTTTCTGTCCATATGAACAAATGATTATAAATATTATATATGTGTAAGTCCGTCCGCTGCTGAATTAATACTACTCTATCCTGCTGTATTATCTTTCTTATCAAATGCTTAGCCCCCATGCTTTACCCCTGTGTTACTCTTATTTTTATGCTAATATTTATATTGCTGTTTTATTTTCTCTTAAACACTGACATTTCAAATAAAAAGATTCTGAAATCATTTATCAATGTCTTCTGTGCAAGTTTGTTTGGTGCTATTCTGTGTAACATGTTACTAATATATAGGCTACTGCTTTTTTATTTATGCCTCTAATGCTATTAATACAATAAGTGTTCCCTGTGGAAAACTAAAAGTATAAAATGACATTCCAGGTTTTGAGGCGGTCAAAAACATACATCACTTATTAAATGTCCTACTTTAGGATCCTTAAAAAACTGCTGTATCATTAGATAAAATGTAGGAGTCAATAATTAATTTCAACTTTGTTTTTAGGTAAATTTAAAATTATGATAATCCAAATCTGTGTTTAAAAAAAAGATTAATTCTAATATCATCATTGTATATTACCTGATTGTGAAAGGAGTTAAATTAGTTAAATATCAATGAGAGAAATAATAATAATAAATAATAAATTGTATTTATAGGCACCTTTGAGGACACTCAAGGTTGTTAAAATACAAATAAAACACAAAAAATACACATATACATATTTATAGAAAAACTCATATGTACATAAAATGGCAAACTTGGAATGTGGAATTCTGGAATAGAGTAGACCTGTCAGAATGCATATGAAGGTGTTAATAGAGTCTGAAGACTTTATGTGTTCTGAAAGGGTGTTCCAAAAATATTTTCATCATATACAGTGCTGGGAAAGAGTTTGTGGACACCCCATGCATTTGTAATGTACTGGATTAAAAATAACCCTCAAATCATTGAAATTTGCTAAGTATTGTTCCCCTTTCCAAACCCACATTCTCCCTTCTGCACATGCTCTGTTGTGTCAAGGTCAAAACTGGATGTACTAGCAGAAAAAAGATTCAGTACATGATCATTTAGTTGTTTTTTTTTTTTTTTTTATGAACAACAAACAAACAAAAAAGCTACTTCTTTTGAAACACAAAACATATTTTTCTCCAAATATTTCCTGATAATATTGGAAAGAATGTCAAATGTAACGGATGTGCAGAAAAATTTTTCCACTACTGTATTCATATTGGGAAAGATGCACAAAAAAAAATGAATTGTTATAAATTGCACAGCAACTGATTTCATAATGTGCAGTTGTTTAAATAGAAAATACAAGACTACATATGGCAAAATATAAATGCCTATAACATACACAGCTTCGCCTCTACCTAAATTCACAAATGTCCATGGTCACATCTGTAGCTCTTCCTACTGGCACTTCATTTTTTACTCTATTCTTTTAGAGATCCTGAGGCAGCTGCAGTGAATATGGCAGCCTGCTCTGGCTCTTTGTGCCTTCTGCACAGTCTTACACAATAACATACGTCCCTATAAATAGCCCATGAGACGTCACTGACCAAAACAAAAGAAGCAGCCCTGCAGATGTGGGGGGATGGAAAGAACGACTGAGAATCTGGATGGATGGAGATGACATCTATGTTGTCCATTAACTAGGCATGATGTCAATTCTTGGATAACCCAGTTTTTTCTGAATTAAATTTAATTTGACAAAACATGAACATGATCAACAGTTATGAGACACATTTGAAATATCTCTGTAGTATTGGACTTATTCAAGAAACTCTATTTTAATTTTATAGGATGAAAATATCATAACACCAGTCTTCCACGATCAAACATGCTACCCAAAATGGCCGATTCCAGGCTTATTGTATTACATAGTTGCCATGACGACTGATGCTTTCCTCTGTTCTACATATCTTCATTACAAATGTGTGCAGAGCTCAGGGTCTGAATGACCTATAGAAACACAAATATATTCAACCAATAGACAGCGCTCGTAAAAGCATATGCAGGTAACATGGCAGAACAGAGCAGAATAACCCCCCCCACACACACACACACACACGTACACACATACACACACATATACACAAGTGGATGAGTCAGAAGTAATAAAGCACTGTGGGTTTGTCCCAATTCAATTCACTCTGTGCTTCCACTCGAGAGCTATTTTGAATTTTAAGTGACAAAACAAAGGAAGTATGAGTATTATTCATATATGTGTGTGTGTGTGTGTGTGTGTTCACAACCAAGCTTTAAAACAGCTGTAGAGTTACTTTATCAGCTAATGGTAGTCATCCTGTGACTCACAGAGACTCCTGCTGTCCTCACTGTCCCCATGTGTCATCTATTTCCTGTAGAAGGGAAACCCAGTAGAATGGGGAGATTGTTCTTTTACTGCCCCCTTTATGCCCCCACCCTATCTTGCTTAATTAAGCACATTCCCACTGATTATACACACACAGAGATGTGCACAAAAGAGAAACACACAAGCACAAAACTTCAAACTAGTGACGTATGGCAGGGTTATCCAAGGAGCTGAGGCAGTAGCAGATTGGAACTTGACAATGAGCCTCCTGTGTTCTGTAAGTGCGGACAGGCAGGACAAAAGTAAGAATAGTAGACATGGTCACATCCTGACACATGTAAACAGACATGTGGTGACTGTGACACATGTGGTGAGTCAGTCAAGGAGGCAGACCCTTTCACACGCACTAAGTCATTACAAATGACCTTTTTTGAAATGCCTCATAGTCATTTTTACTTTAATATGACTTGATTTTCTTCCTGCTGCTCAAAGGGGAGAACTGCCTCTTTCTTATTTCATTGTGTGTGAATTTCCAGGAAGACCCAGTTAGAGGAAACAAGGATCTGATTTCAGGCCAGAGGAGGACCCCATGTAAGTGGTGTAAGGAAAGAGCAGGATGTGATGTAAAAGCTGTTCACGGCGGGACGGGAAGTCAAGTTTCCGCGCCTTTTTTATAACACTTTTTTAACCCACAGTAATCCAACGAAAGGAAGGAGCCCTCCCCCGACTTCCTCTTTTTCCTTCCCTGCCCCCTACTCTCCCTCCTTCCTCTCATCCTGCAGCTGTCTGCAGGGTCAACACATGTTCGAGGACAGAGCACTGCTCTGTGGAAATGCACACTGCAAACACAGAGGGGATAAAGACCAGTATAATCTGGACTTTACTGGGACTTTATTCTGGGTTGAAAAGTATATTAGCTAGTGCCACATTCAATTTATAAATGGACAAAATTCAAAGGAAGCTTGCAAAGTTTCAGACATCAGATTACCTTGAGGAGATCAGTTAAAACAAGCAGTGCTCTTTGGTACATTATTCCTCATTAAAAATATATAATAAGAGGAAGTGAAATGTCACTAAATCTGAATCCAGCTTTAAAATAGATTTATTCTAGACTCTTTGGCACACAAGCAAAGTAAAGTCAGAACTACTGGTTCATTGAAAGGACAAACACATGATGTTGGTTCTTGTTTTAGAACAGGACTGGGATATGTTTCTAAATGATTTATGGAGTCCCTGAGGGATTTCAAGTTGTTTCTATGGCATTTTTGGGTAGTCCTCACATAATACTATTTGCTGTGATATGATAATTTTGTAGACGTTTTCATACATGTTTCTATATAAGTGGTGTGAGAAATTTAGGAGGGTTTCACTCCTAAACTTTTCTCCCCAGGTGGCCTACAGCCTGTAGTGATAAAAAAGAAGAATACAGTGTGCTCTAGAAATGATTCATATAAGTTATATATGGTTGATTGGTGTTTTATTTAACATAAGTGCATGGGCATCAATATATGGGAACATTCAAAATAAGTTTCATTAAACAAACAAATACATAACAGGAAATTAACATGTTATGAAAACTAATGTCTGAGTGAGTGAACAGTGAGATGAAAATAAAAAAAGCGCAAAACCCCCTGGCAAGTTAAAAGAAATAAAAAGGGCCATTCTCACTTTTCCTGATCTGTTTATGAGCTTAATGTAAAATAATTAAATAAAACCATAGACCTAAAACCCTCTATCAGGCTTGGAAAAGTGCCAATTATTTTATACTGAAAATGAAAACAAAAACTATAACTAACAGATTTAACATTTTTAACACACCTCATAGTGGGTTTCGAGTATGTTTTAACCACTGTTCAGAAGACAGGCATCCTCGCTCCTCAGACACCACATGCTTTGAGAGTGCTCGCACATTCCTGTGATGTCACCATGAAAAATGATGATTTCTGGGACTTTTATGGCCTTTAGAAAACGTTTTGATGAATAAAAAGTCCATGACTTAACAATATTGAATAGACAGATTAGTAATTAGCATAGACATCATTCCACGATGTTCAGGCCAAGTGCAGAACCTCCTCATCCAGGATGTTCTAGTCCATGTCCACAGACCGGCTAGTGCAGTTCTCTGGCGTCTGTTACAACACTTACTGAGATGTTGACGTCCTCTCTACATGCAGACTGAGTTTGTGCATCAAAAATGTCTGAAAAACAACTGCAAATGCTTGTGAATTTTACAATTCAATGAAAAAACAATGAATAATGACAGGACTATCTACCAGCTGGTTGTAAATGTGCACTATTCTGTCTAATTAATACAATTAATTAATATTGTATTTAAACTATTTAATCTAACTGTTCACATTGGCCTTGGTGTTTAGCAGTACATTTGTAAATCTATTACTACAATGTGCCTGTATTATTGATGATCAGCTGCTACTACAGTCATTCATCCATATGACTATGGTTATATCATATTTAGTGTAAATACACTATAACTCATCAGTATTGTTTTATTTCCAGCATTGTTTCAGTCCAAAATAAAACTATAAAAAGCAAAACTATACTGAAATGGTTGTTTTAATGTTTATTGTTCACGCTGGGCCAGGATGTTAAGTATCAGTTTAGCAGGAATACAGTTATAAATGTATAATAGTGATTTCTGAAGAAGATGTACCATGAATAAAAAAGGTTGAAAATGTTGAAGTTACGTCTGAAAATGGTTCAATACATTATAGAAAAGCTACTGCAAAGGTTTATCATAAACAGGTATTAGTGTGGCGGTCATAGTTTGCTAACTTCTCACACACAGAGCAAGGCTACAAACACAGACTTTATGAAGTTTGCTTGTTGTCTAATTTCAACCATTAGTACTAACTTACACAAATATAAACATTACCTCATCACTTTGCATCCTGCAAATGGTCTTGAAAAAAGAAATGTAGAGTTGTTTAAATCATTTATGCCCATCTACATGTTTCCAGGAGTGTTTTAAGGCATTTCAAAGTGTTTTGAGCCTTTTTTCCAAAACTCATCAGCGCCCCCTGGTGTTCAAATGGTAAGGCTATAGTATGTTCTCCAAAAGGGTCATTTTGGACCATCTTCAAATCTGGTTAAAAAGTGCCTCAAATCTAGCCTAGCCTTGCTCTCCACATGTATGAATCTAATGGTGCTTCAGGGGAGGCGGGGCTAAAAGTTTGTATTTCAAAACCTCTGTATGTAATAGGACGGTACTACAACCAATCAGCACAATCTTTAGGATGATGTAGTTAGAGCGCAGGAAAGTTCACAGTGCAGTCTGGAGAAAGTTACAAATGACTAAATTATGGAGCTTAACGACTGTTGTTGCTTCTGTAAAAATAATTTAAAGATTGCTGACATTTTCTCATATTCTTCACTCATCTTTGATAAAAGAAAACCACCACCCAGTCACCAGCTATCTATCGTCATCGTCTTCTTCTATGGTTGTTTCTGGTTGTTTCTCTACAAATCGTCACAGCGTCACTTTGTTACGCCCTCTGACCCTATACTTCACTGTGATTCGTTCAGTTTCAGGGAAATCTAGCCAAAGGTTACATTGAGCATATCTAGACTAATACAGGAATAAATTAGATTAGCTGCTGCTAAGCGCTAGGCGCTGCCGCTAGCGTGGCTAGGCTACTTTAAATCATTATTTATGCCCATCTACATATTTTTGGACTGTTTCATCATATTTCAAGGAGTGTTGAGCCTTTTCCCCAAAACTAATCAGCACCCCCTGATGATCAAATGGCAAGTCTCCAAAATGGGTCAATTTTGACCATCTTTAAATATAGTTAAAAAGTATTCCAGATCATTATTAATCCCCATTTACATGTTTCCAGGGCTGTTTCAAGGTGTTTCAAGGTGTTTTGAGCCTTTATTCAAAAACTCATCGGCGCCCCCTGGTGTTCAAATGGTAAGTCAAAAGTGCTTCAAATGGGGTCAAAAGCGAGGTGCGTACCGAACCGTGATTTTTGTGTACCGTTACACCACTAGACTATAGGCATCACACCCCAGTGCAACCAGTGTGACTACTGATTGGTGTCGCTATTCATTATCATAACTAATTTGGTCACATATATAATATGAGAGTATGTGATGTAAAATTTTGACATAAAATCTACACTTTGTCATGTGAAATGTAATTGTGAAATGTATTAATATTGTGTCATAAAATTTGGTGATTATTGAGTAATGTTTTACATGAAATGATACCATTAAAATGCATTGTCTCACATTGTTAACCATCATACACAGGCTTTGCTGATTACACTATATTTAATTATTTCAGACTCTTCGAATGAGCTGCAGTTATTTATTATTCAAGTCCTCAGGAATGTGGCCACAGGCGAAGTTAACTGGAGTAACAGCGAGTTTCTGGCTGACAGAGGAGGAGGCCTTTGAGTAGGAGCATTGGAGCGCTGGAGCCTAAACGTTGCTAAGGCTAACACTACCCTGATTTAAAGAGACACAGTAATGTGTTGGCTGCTGGCTCGACTAAATCACAGAGATGGAGCTGTAGCAATGTGGAAGAACAACACAATGCTCCCTTTCAAAGCAGCCATCCTTTTTTCCCCTCGTCTGAAAAGACCCCTCTCTACTCTCTTTCTCTCACTCTCTGTTGCCTCGTCTCTTCTGCCAAGATCTCTCGCGCCTGTTTTCTCAGCTGCGAGGATGGAAATCAGACAGGGGAAGACCGGGAGACAGGGATGAAGTGTGTGGAGGAGACAGACTGGCTGAGCTGAAAGTAATGCATACATGGGAGGTGATAACTAGCTCATCCTGGTTTTACTACATAACAAAGGCAGAAGATGAGAGGAGCACATGCATCAGGTGTCACATATTCTATGTCTATAAAGGAGGAGGCTGGTAGTAGATTATCACAGACAGTAATTTGTCCTTTATCTGCTCTATAGGACAGAACAGTGTGTGGTTTTTAAGGGGATCAAAGCTGTCCATCTGCTACAATGTGGTTTTAGGACACCCACTACCCCCACTGTCTCATACTCATACTCACACACACACACACACACACACACACACACACACACACAGTACATTTAAAAACCCCAATCCCTCTTTATTAACCCAATTCCCAATAAGCACCCCCCTTCCTCTGTCCAGCCATTACATATATACTTACCACACGCCCAGTAAAGTGCAGAGTATCTAATCCACTTCCTCCTGTGGTTGCCATAGAAACATACAATTCATCATCTAAGTGGTTACATGGAAAATGTTTGGGAAAACAGAATAGATCATGTCAGGATGCCAATAAGTTCTAAATGTTCCACTATTTATGCTTTCTTTAATGTTTTGCTATTTATTTATTTATTTATTTGACAGGGACAGTGCAGTCAAACATATTTACAGACTTGCAGCTGTTGTGTTTCATATGGAGTTTAGAGCTTGTGCTAATTCTCAACTTCTGCCCCTGGTTGGTTTTTCTACTGGACTACAGTAGATTAAAATACATTACAATCTAATTTTTACTATGAAAGGAAACTCTGTGTACAGTATGTAGTTTCTATGCTGACACTGTCATATAGAGGATGTTGTGTTGCATGTATAACATTTTGGACATGCCGAGACATTAGCTTAGGGAGTAAGTGCATGCTCCATGTGTTTTCAGAGGTCTGCCATGCTTTAAATGTGCAGCATTCAGGCCCTGACACAGAGGCATGTCGACAACTCAGCGCCATGGTGACAGGTGTTGCCACGGAAATGGTGCAGCTGCTACATGGATATTTCAGACTAATAAGCGTGCACTATCAAACTCTTGCCCCTCCCCACTGCTTGTTCCCAGCCATGCTTCAGATTGGAAGTTGGAATGCAAACTCAGGGGAGTTGATAAAAGTGCATTTAAATTGTCATTAGAGAGAACGCCAGATGCAAAGGAAACTTTGGCAATGACTTTGGGGGAAAATGCTTTTATACAGCACTGTATAAAAGTCTTAGGCTTTGTCATTTTTGCAGGGCTGTAATGAGTACGTAACTTAATTACTCAGTGTCTTCATTAAGATACATTTAGAAATCCATTGTACAACCAAAGTTAATGCATTCAATCACTCATTACATGAACCTGATTTATCGTCTCTAGGTTTATGGAGTCACTGGAGTCTATCCCAGCTACTTATGAGTGAAGGTGGGGTACACCATGGACGTGTTGGCAGTTCATTACTGAGCAAAAATGTAAGTAAAAGGCAACATTGACATATTTAGGGTTCTCTCCATTTGAATTTAATACATCTTGAATTACCATGAGTAACATTGCTATTTTCTATGATAATCTTGCCGTATATTAGCTTTCAAACCACCATGATTTGTCTGAATATCCCGGTTTTACTTAATACTCTGAGTGTTTTAATTTTTTTTTTTTAAATGTGTTTTTTTCTTTGTTTTTTTTCTACATTTTCTTATACATTGATATAGCTAGCAGGAACGACAAACTGAATGCTGGTCTAAGACTTTTGCAAAGTACTGGATCTTATTGACTTAGGGTTAATGTGTTCTATCCATATCTGTATCTGCCTGTATTATTAGATAATGGCTATAAAATAGTCATTTTACAATATAAAACACAATTAAACAGCTTTTGGAATATCACCACCTGTGTTGGTTTTCATAACAAGTGGTTCCAAGCAGAGCGCACCCCAGTCCTTGCACATATTGTAGCTTATTTTTGCAGCTGACATCATCATCTCTCTGCATGTGTAGATGTTATATTAAATGGTTCTATATATGTGCCAAGTTTGAATTGAAACAACATTGATGTTTTTATACACATTTACATTTTTTCCCCGTCATAAATAAATGGAAAGAAAAAATATATAACAAAAAATTTGAATTTTGACCCACTTTTCCCAAAATGCAATCAGACCTATTCTGTGTCATATAGACAATCTATAAACCCCATTTGGTTTGAACCAGTAGTTTTACTGCTAGAATGTTAAGAAATGAACCAAAATAATTTGCACTTCTTACATTTTGATGGTGGATGGAAGACACACAAATAAAAATATTGTCTACTTAAGTGCCAACTAAACCTGAAAAAGGTTTGTCCATGTAGAAATATATTCCTTTAAATTAATTAGTGAGCCCTAAATAGTTTGTTATGGAACTCAAATACTTTTAAAGCAATTTTTCATTTCAAAGCCACAATAACATGTAGCAGAGTCTAGACTCAACAGGCCAAAATGTAATTTTGCATATTTTGAAACACACGGGAATAATAAAGTGGATCTGAACTGTAGGAATGATGGGAAAACAGCCATCTGAATGACAACACTGTTGAATCTAGACACTCTGCTCCATGCAAGGCCTCTGGGACAGGTGCTAAAACCATTACACATGGAGGCCATACAAACAGGAGCATGAGCATGGGAAATCTACTCAAACACAGCACACTGCAGAGGATTAAAGCCACAAATGGACAGAAATACATATCCATATTCATTTCTGTATGATATAAATAGTGAGGATACAGCAGTTATGAACAGCTCTTGTGCCACTGTGTGCTTTTTGACGCAGTGCAGTCCAACTATGCACAATTAAACTTCACAAGTTTCAATTGGAAATGTGGATGAATCATCATTACTTATGTGTGTGTGTGTGTGTGTGTGTGTGTCAATGGAAACAATCCTCTGAGACGATTAATTATAAAATACTGCAGGATGTTCTAAGAAATGAGAAGAAAGGAGGGAAGAGAGTGAGAAAAAAAACAAGCTCCAGTGCCCTAATTTACTGCTCTCACCCTCCTTCACTCCCTTTGCTCTCTCTCCATTTTTCTCACACCACCCCCCCACATCCACCCCACCCCACCCACCATCATCTACTCTACATTTCTGTCAGCATACAAATCCTTTCATTTCCCCCACTCTATTATTGTCTCATCATCCATTTTAGATTTTCTTGCTTCACTCTTTTTTTCCCCCAACGCAGATTAGCTGCATTCTCTGCACTAGACAAAATGAAGGTCTGCCAGCCTCCATCGTGACCCCGCCTTTCTTCATTCCCTTCCCTTCATTCTTTCCTTTCCTCACTATATTTCAGTCTCAGGCAGAGTACAAGTCCAGAAAATGTGTGTCATTCGTCTGTCCGTGTCCATAAATCTCAAATATTCATATGCTTGTTCCGCGACGAGAACCAACAGATGATGTCGGCTGGCAACAGACTCACAGTTTCCATGGCAACCTCCACTCTCCAGCATCCTACCACCCCCCCCCCCCTTTCTGACTGAGCCATACAGGGATGGGTAGAGGTGGGGTGGAGTGAGGGTGGTGGGGGTGATCACCTCCCAGGGAAACATGTAGGGAAAGAGGAAGACATGCTGGCATCGCAAGCAGGAAGATCACTCCGAGAAGGGGGGGGGGGGGGGGGAGTGGGAAAATGACAAATAATTCATGTGGATTAGAGAGATGTAGCAGACGAAAACAAAGAGAAGCAGGTTTGGTGATTGAACAATGACAAAATAAACCCTAAAATGATGCAAACCTTGTCAGTTCTTTGTCCTTTTCCTATCCCCCCCCTTTGACATAAAGAAGCAGCCAGGCACAAGAACTGTAAGCTGCTTATTCTAATACAGCTGCACAATGGTTCTAATACTCCACGTTTAACCCCCCTCCCCACTCCCCCACCAACCTACTCTGTCTGTCTGTAAAATGGATTGTAATGCAGCACACTGACCCCTGTCCTTATGTCTTCCTTTAGAGCACATCCTAGTGAGATGTCGTTTCCCTGACCTCAATGTTGCAGTGCTTCATCCTTCCTTCCTTCCTTCTTTTCAGAAACACATCACAGGAACAGATTTTAATGGAGTACTTAACCGATCTGTCCTTTACGTTATGGTTATGGAGCTGTGACTCCTAATGTCCCACTGTAATGGTCCACCAGTCTCAGTCTAGTCATTGTTTACAGGCCTGATCTTTGCTTCTTGTCACCTTTGCTGCAATCAGTATTTTATGTTTGACCGAATCACATTGTCAGTGCATTAGGCCGTTTCAGATGCAGCACATTTTCAGCTGTTAAATGTTCACATCTGCGTCTATGTGGGTCATCGCTTTCTCTGCGTGTTTTTTCATTCTCTGCATTCTCTCTAATACCTCCTCTGCCTCCATTTTATAACAAAGCTTCGGAAAGGAAAATCTTAAAAGCCTGTCAGTAAAATGCATGAAGGCCTGAGTGTTGCTGGGGGGTGGGGGTTAGCAGGGAATCGAAGGGATGGATGGAAAAGTAAAGAGAAAAAAAAAAGAAAATCCAAGTGCATGTAGAGGGACAGTTTTAATAAAGCAACGATAGAAGGACGAGAATAGACAAAGTGAGTTACAGCACAGTGCTGACAAAAGAAGACAAGGAAAGCAGGGAGGTAAAAAGCATGGAAAGTCGAGTATGGGTCCTGATTTTTTGCTAGCAGGAGGTAAGTGTAACCATGGTTACCAAGCCAAAGAATGATGTCATTGCGTCTAATAGGTGCGTGGCATAGTGAGGGTATTTTTTGGGGCGGCGGTGTGAGTCTGCCTTTATTCTCAGCAGCTTATTGTCTCACACAAGGAGAATAAATAGCTCTGATCCTGTTTTGGCTTCAACATGTATAAATATAATACTCATAGTGACCTTCAGACTCATCAGGGTAGAGTTTCTGCCCTTTTCTAACAACATCTGAGCATCTGCCCATCAAATTCACATGTGCATTCACTGTGTTTATTATATCTTTCAAACATTTTGTCATCTCTAGTCTCTCAAGTATTGGCAAATAATGAAAAATCACCTTCACAAAGATCCAGAGGTGAAAAAATGAAGTCTTTAAGGTGCTACAGTCAAGCAAAGATATTCATCAAACATGAATTGAAAAGTCATTATAAAAAGCTGCCTCTCAACTGACAAATGAATTAAGGAGCCAAAAATCTAAGTAAGAAGGAGTATTTCCTTGTGGTTTTCAGAGGCAGATCAAGGAGATTTATTCCTGGTCAGTAGCATTGATTTATGTTTAATTATAATCAGAAGAATGGCAGACTGTTGATAAATAAAACAGAAAATGATCCATACAGATTAAATCATGAAAGTAGAGATGAGTCAATTTTGGAGTATATATGATTACTGCTGGGTTTAACCCTTAAATGTCACTGTGGATAAGATAGACTTATTACTCTTGATATGGGGTCATGCCTTATATAGGACACACAAACACACCCATCTCACACATACAATATATACCGCACCCACATATTTATGGCCCCTGAGGAAATCAGACCACCACAGTCTGACTTAATGCAGGTCAATTGGAATCTTCACTACCTCCACTGATGTGTATGGACAGATAGGGGGCAGGAGGGAGGGGCGCACACACACACACACACACACACACACACAGAAACACACATTCATATAAGAAACACACTCCAATTATCCTTCCATTTAGCCATTTTTCTACATATTACTACAAAATGAGACATATAAAACCTTCATATGTGCTCATGTTGACACATACACACACACTGATCTTGGGAAATGGGGCAGGGGCTCAGACCCTTGTGATAAGAGTCCTTGTGATGATAGACACAACAGCCTCAGGGGAGCCACGTGAATCCAAGCGTCACACTAACTTCTTCACATCAATGATTACAGTCATTGTTCCCTGGATCAACACACTCTTCACACAGCAAACATCTAAATCTGACCAAGTATATTCCTCTCATTTCTAGTTAAAATAACTTAACCCATGAAGAGCCAGTGCAAATTTTGTGGCAGTTCCCAAATCACTTTTTTCTCCAGATTTTAGTTTTCTTAAGTGATTCGTCACCATTGATTATAATATTATACACCTTGGTATGCATGTTCATAACAGCTCAGATTAAAGTTCAGGGCTATATATGTATATATATATATATATATATATATATATATATATATATATATATATATATATATATATATATATATATATATATATATATATATATATATATATATATATATATATATATATATATATATTATATATATATATATATATATATATATATATATATATATATATATATATATATATATATATATATATATATATATATATATATATATACATATACATATATAAAAGCAACTTCTGCAAATATGTCACTAACTGAACATAAAAACAAGTTTCTCCATCCAGTGTCATTGGTCAAATTCCATTGGTTTCACTGGCAAATTAAGATTGTAAAAGATGAAAGTGTTTCCATGGTAATGACAGAGCCTCTAAACATCCAAATGGCTCATATCTGATGCAAATGAAAAGATGACAAACTACATTTTACACCAATTGTTTACATATTTGATTGGTGGATCAACAGATATTGAACTGCTTAGATCAGTAGATGGTTTTAGTCACCAGCACTTGTTTGGGTATTTATGGGTTAAAATTACATGTAAAGAACTTAGTTTTAGAAAATAGAACTTGGAAAATCTTATTTCAACAAATCTTACCAAGATCATTTTCACTTGTTCCATTGGGAGATTTTTTTTTTTGGCTTGAGTTAAGCATTAATAAATAATAATAGCAAAAACAAAAATCTGTCAGTGAAACAAGTGAAAATTATCTTGGTAAGATTTCTGGAAATAAGATTTTCCAGTTCTATTGTCTAAAAGTAAATTCATTATATGTCACTGAAAAGTTACTCTTTAGGTGATTATGTTTTATTCTAAGTGTGATGAGATATTTTGACTCAAAACAAGAGTAAGATTTAGATGTTTGCAGTGTAGAGAGTCAGAGCACAGGTTTTGAGGAATGGAATTACATACCAGTGTCTTTTTGGAACTAATAGAGGTGGAAATAGTTGCTCAAACTTTCAGTGCAGCACAATCATTTTTAAAAAGGACAGATAATGTTAACCTACACAGACATGTCTTGTGTTTCTGTCACTCCCATAAATATACTGACTCCACATTAACACACTGTCAACACCATAAATGACTTTAATAACCTTTAGGCTTGTCAACTTGACACTATAACTGTATCGGACATGGTCGAGGTTGATTTCTTAACACTGTCATTTGTAGTGCTACTGATCATTTGTTCACTATAAATAATTTAATTTCCATTATCAGGAAGTAGGAAGTAGAGAGGGAGAGAGATGGTCATGCATGTTGCTGTGTGACTCCTGGTACTTATTATTCTGTTTGCATCAGCCTTTAGCAGAGCCTGTAGAGTGAACAGACCCTCCTCTCTTTCAGTCTCCCTCACATTTTGGGAGGGGGTATTCTATTAGGCTCACATTAGTTTGGAGGAAGTTGATTAATGTACATTATAATTAAAAGGAAAGGTGATGGTAGACAGGAATGGATCTGATATGTCTTTTTATTACATTATGCCAGAAAAACATGCAGCACAGGATAATAAGGTGAAAACTAGAAGAAAATTCACTGTAAAATTGTAAAACTTACCAATTGTATTTTTTCTCAGTTCTAATCCAAATGCATCTTCACATTTAAAATAAGACATAATCACCTAAAGAGGAACATCCCGGTCAGATATAACTACCTCATTTGTTAGATAATAGATCTTGACAAACTTATTTCAAGAAATCTTAATGAGATAATTTTCACTTGGAAATTTTCTTTTTCTTTTTCTTTTTCTTTTTCTTTTTCTTTCTTTCTTTCAAGCTTAAAATATTCCCAATGGAAAAAGTTAAAATTCTCTTGGTAAGATTACATGAAATAAGATTTTCAAGATATACTGTCTAGAAGTTCTTATATTTCACTGAAAAGTTCCTCTTTAGGTAATTATGTCTTATTTTAAGTGTGATAAGATATTTTGACTAGAAATGAGAAAAATACACTTGATAAGATTTAGGATTTTTCCAGTGCTTAACTCTTTGATGCATGAATTATGAGAATGTTATTCAAGTTTTTATTCTTCTTTAAGCATAGAAAAGCAATGTGGTTGAAATCTTTTTAATGAACCTATTTTCTATGGAGTTACACAAACGTCCACTCGGCTAGACAACATATGTTTAAGCTTTGAAGCAAAGAAACGTCTATTTAAAATGCAATATCAGGACACTATAAAATAAAACATTTTTAATGTGTTTTTTTTCTTCAAGAAGTTTGTTAATTACAGTCTAATAACAACAAGCTGTTGATTTACAGGTAAACATGTTAGTGCACATCAGGTATTAAGAACAGACCAGTTAGAGTAATGATATAAACTGACTGATATGGAACTAAAACAACAAAACCCATGAATATACAAGAGAAGAACTGTAGAAGAACTGTCCACTTGAGTGAGCAGCATGCGTCAAAGGGTTTAAGGTACTAGGTCTGTGTCAAGCACTCATAGAAATAAGTGTTTTAGTCTATTTTGGTAACAGGAATCATTGCTGAAGTTTTCAACATATTGAAAATATCTGCTTCAAATTATTGACTGCACAAAACCTCCATCTGCTGTTTAATAGGATTTAATGCTTGGTTCACATCTGATGTGCACACATTCACCCACATCAAAGCCCTTTTCATAACAATGACGTTCTAAGTTCATGCTGATATGCAGGACATGCTTATTTAATCTGTTTACATCTCATATCTGCAGGATGTGTTTTTTTTCCCCAGCATCATGTTGTTCCAGTACAACAACTACTTTACTTCCACATTGACAAACACACAAACGAGAGACAAACAGAAGACAAACGAGCGTAGAAGTCACATGAGAGCAAGAGGAAATGATGAAGCAAAATCAAAAGGACAGAAAGGGTTCATATACCAACAGACAGTATTCACACATCAGACTGAAAATGTTTATGGGGACGTGTTTTTATGTGAGCACCCTGGTGCTTGGAGCAGCGCTGTGATGATGGAGATGTCACTCAGTGGTATGATGGCACAGCCAATCGTTTGACACTCACTGGCCCATGCTAATTGTCTGCTAATTGTGTGTCACATGCAGAATGTTATACAAGAAGCCGAGTAATTTGATCAAGGGGATATCATTAAGACATGAGGGCAGATGTAAGGAGCAGGCAGATTCACATTCACAGACTAAAATACGAGTGTGTGAATAGATGCACCCAGTTGAAGGCAAATTTAAAGTGATGCAAATATGCACACAAATGCACAGAAACACACTGAGCATAAATGAATATAGTCATTTATTATCATGCTTAAACTTCAATTCGTTTTTCTCAGCGCTGACTCAAACTCTGTTTTTGTAGAGTTTAAATGCCACATGAGTGTGTATTTCTTTCAAGGATCAGCAGGATATCTTAGCAATGTCCAATCTAAATAAATGAGCAAGGCTTTAATCCACAGTTCTAAGAAACAGAGGGTGAGTGAAAGAGAGAGAAACTCTAGTGTGTACAGCCAAGTTAAAGACAAATGAAGCACATTTATTTCAGGGCCCTGGTGATGTGGATACTAAAAGCAGCCAGAGAAATACACACACACATACACACACACACACTGACTGGAGGAGGAGATAAACATTGTTTGATAAAGAAGGATGACACATACAGTTACTAACAGAGTACAATGTATGTAAATTAATTGTTTTCCTTTCTCCCCAGCTGAGGTCACCCCCCCCCCCCCCCTTCTGTCACCTCCTCCCTCTATCTCTTGAGGCAGAAGGTGGCAGATATGCTTCGAGGTTCTCTTTGCTACCTGGAGACCGACAGCCTCCTTCAGCCAGCCAATCAGAGCCTGTGCAAAACAGTCTCCTGCTCTGCCATTGGTTCAGCGCTCCCAGGAACTCATTCCACTATCAATGGCCATGTCATTGTGTCGTCTGGCAGTGCTGAAGCCAATTATACTGCCCCCTTTCTTTGTTCAGATCTCTTTTCTGCAGCGGACCCCCTTCACGCATATAAGGGCATAGACACACACAGACATGCATACAAATCTCCCCCGACTCCCCAGAATGTGTCAACAGGAGACTGAGGGAGTCTGGGAACCAGGAAGACTTTAAACTCATATCAATGAGATCATTATGGCTCTGTCCATCCTGCAACATTAACCTGACCTCCAATATAACTACAGATCAACAAAGATGACTCACTACAATATATTTTACATTCATACATTTCATTCATCACACACTGCTTTTTCTAAGGCATGTGATGGTCATATTCTCCTGTGACAAACCATAGCTTATATGATTTACTTTAAAACATTTTTATAAGAATTTACACTCAGAAATATTAAGTATTAATATTAAGTATTATGAATATAAAGTAAGTTCACTTATTAATTCAATTTTATTTTATTTTATTTAAAGTAAAACGTGCATTTGCATCAAATATCACTATTTTCAATAAAATATTATCTTAAAAAGTAAATCTTACTCAAACCAAGTCATATTAATAGTATTTTTTACCAGATAAAACTAAATAAAATATACTTTTTTGAATGACTGAATGGTATCTATATACACATTTTCCTCAAGCTGGTTACCAGTTTGGTGGGTTGAATGCTTTATTGAAATGTACTGTTAAAAGGTGGATAAAAGCATGTGTAATTCCAACTGATAGCAACTTCAGAAAAACAAAAACAAGAGAAGCTCAAGGAGTACTAAGACAGAGAAAATGTGTGGGGTGTGAAGGTAACAGTGGTACCAGTAGTGATCAGGGCACTAAAGGCAGCTGAGTGGATGAATTAGTTGGATGTTAGTGTTTTACTGAAATATTTCCAGGGGTTCCTATGTTAATATTCTTTTATAGACACAGAGGAAACATTGTGCTAAAAACAGTACTTTTATTGAACTATTAACAGTAATTTTACTAAGCTATTAAAAAACTACAAACAATGTGCATACCTTTTCAAATTACTAAATGATATCCATATTAAACACAGGTGTCAAACATAAGGCCCGGGGGCCAAATCTGGCCCGTTAAGGGTCTAATGTGGCCCGTGGGATGAATAACAATGAAGACAATCATTGGTGTAAAAATAATTTTAATTCTGGTTCCACATACAGAAAATTTAGATCTCCATTGGATCAGACAAGTAAAATAAGATCATAATTACTTGTAAATAATGAAAACTGTAGATTTTGTCTTTGTTTTAGTGTAAAAAGGAACAATTACATGAAATTCCTTATGTTGATATCTTTTTTTTTTTTTTTTTTTTTTTACAAAAAATGTGAATAACCTGAAATGTCTTAAGATAAGTCAATGTACTTTTACCAATATTCTGGCTGATACTAAATGTTTTTCCAAATACTGCAAAAATTGCACTTGCTTTTCTTAAGACATTTCAAGTTGTTCATGTTATTCAGATTTTTAAGGAAACATTGTATATGTAAACATTATCATAATGTAATTGTACTTTTTTCACTGTTATTATTTTACTGATCCAGCCCATTCGAGATCATATTGGGTTGAATGTGGCCCCTGAATTAATTGAAGTTTGACACCCCTGATATAGAACATTTAAGTAAGTTTTATTCAAGCAAGTTAATATTTGCATCACAAATTTAAAAAAAGGAAAACATTTAACCAATTAATATATCAGCGTGTGTGTTTGGATGATGGGAGGAAGCCAGAGTACCTGAGAACCAATGCAGACACACAAACTTCATACAAAAAGGTCCTTACTGGTGTTGGAATCTAACCCACAACTTTCTTGCTATGAGGCATAAGTGTTTCTTACTGCACCAGTCTTTCCCTCCCTGACAACATTAAGTGAAAAAAAAAAATCACCAATGTCACTGTAAATATATGTTACATAGCTTGTTAGTTCAGTCTGGGACAGAAATAGCTCCCACCAACAGCCTCAGCAGCTCAGACTGCACTAATTACTTCAAGGAACTGGCTCCCAGTAATGGTGAGAAATCACCAGACTCACATAAATATTCCCATTGACAAATGGATTTCAGATATGTGTTGTGGAATAATTTCAGTTAACTTAAGAACGAAGCTGGAATCAGAATAATACTTAGAAAAATAATTGTAATGAGTTTCGTTCAAGATAGAACACACACATGCTACCATGTGTGTGGAGAGATCTCTGCCAGACTAAGGAGGTACGGGTATTTTATACAGATACAGCTGGCCAATCACAGGAAACATACAGAAAGGTTGGTTAAGATAATGATCAAACAACTAGCAATAAAAGGGGGTCACAGAAGGTTGACAAAGACCATACAACAAGCAATAAAAGGAGATCACAGGGTCTGGATGGGTGTGAAGACTAGACCCCCCACCGGCTATAGCTTAAACATGTCCTGGGGTTAAGCACAGATGTGAGTTACAAAGACAAAGATGAATAAACAAAATAATATAATGTTAAGATACAATACAGTCTGGATAGGTGTGATGACTAGACCCCCAAATGGTTACAGGATGAGACATGTCCTGGGTTAAGCACTGTGATTTTCAAAGACAAAGATGATTCAAAGAATAAGGAAAGTAATTCAATGTTAAGACACAATATAATTCCATTACATATGTACAAAGGGTCAGCTATCATCTGGTTCCACATATACAATTATTTCATAGAGAAGCCCAGGGTGTACATGAAGGACAATTTGCATGCCTGTTTGCATGTCTGTAGACACATATAATTATGTAGTTTGTGGTCATGTGCAAAACTTTATGACACAGGTTTAGGCACTAAAGGCAAAACTTTCTGATGCATGTATGTGTACAGAGGTCTTGGGTACATCTGCTAACTGCACATGCACAGTAGGGTAAGTCTCACACTGCAGATATTATCATCCTTTTTAATGGCCTGGAGCTCTAATCTTATTCTTTTGGAAAACAGATGACATCCCCTCCTCTGCATATTATACAATGTCCCCGTCCATCCTCTTGTTGGTTTGTGCAGTTAACAACACAACAACTCCTTGTCCTTTTCCTTTGCTGCTTGTCTCCACTTCTAAACAATGACAAAGGCCTTGCTTTTTCCCTCCTGGGAGGATGCACATATCTGTGATGACGTTACACAGAAACCCATCTATCATGAGTAGCTGTCAGAGGAGTGTTACACTGAGACACAGTTTCTCACACTAACACTATTACACATAATGGTCACTACCACACTGGAAAAAATGTCCCTCTAAAAACAAGTTAAAAAAGTTTTTTTTTTTTGTTAAATTAAAGCAAAAAATATCTATAATTATCTTAAGATGTCTTGAAATAAGATCATATTTTCCAGATCTATTGCCTCACAATAACGTCTTATATCTGAACTTCAACATAGTGTTGCCATGCCAAGGTGGAGACAGAACATCCTTTGACCAGATTATGTCTGTATGTTGTTCTCTGACAAACATGAGCGAGAGTGTTGTGCAAAGTTAAAGTTGTCTAAAATAAATATGCCATGACATACAGCCAAGTGTGTGTGTTTCATTATGTATTTACAAATAGTGTGACATGATAAAACAGTCTAAGTTAACAATAGAATGACTGTGTAAATATAGTAAAGTGCAAATAGTGAAAACCTGAGAACACAGAACACTGCATTTGAAGTACTTGCTCACTCATCATCTGAACCCGCTTTATCCTCACGAGAGTCACGGGGGTCACTGGGGGCCTAATCCAGCTACAATCAGTGAAGGCGGGGTACACCCTGTATGAGTCTCCAGTTCATCTCAGGGCTGAACATATATAGACAAACACATCACATTCACACCTATGGACAATTTAAGTAACCAATTAACCTATCAGTGCATGTGTTTGGATGATGGGAGGAAACCAGAGTACCTGGAGAAAACCCACACGGACACAGGGAGAACATGTAAACTCCACACAGAAAGGTCTGGTGTGGGATTTGAACCAGGGCCCTTCTTGCTGTGAAGCCCAAGTGCTAACCACTGCACCACCTTGCCATCCCACCCCATTTGAAGTGCTGTAAAACAAAATGTGACAAGGGGGGGGGGCTGAAACTGTCCCCATTTTTGAACTTTTGTTGTCACCACTCTCTCTCTCTCCAGGACTCTAGTAGTAAAGTTTGGAGTGAAAATGAAATTGAAACTTAATTTGAATATCCACCTGCTGCTTTGATGTGTCTTTTACTCCAGAGCTGTGGAGTGTTAATCACAGACTGGTGTCTAAAACCCAATAATAACATTTGCACTAACCCTTCCACACAGTATTTAGCCACTAGCCCTGTTTACATGGAAGATTTTATTCCTATTTACTACCAAATTAAAGTTAATTCCACTTTAAACTATCCATGTAAACATCTAATTCCAGTTGAAAATGATCATTCACAATCAAAATTAATTCTGAATAAAGTCACTGGTTTATTCTGATATTCTGTTCTTAATTCTGATGTCAATAATTCCTCTGCCATATAAACAGTTAATTCCATTTTAACATTATTCCTCTCATTCTGCACATGCCCCTGGTCTTGGCACGATGACGCACATATTCTGTGTTACTGGCATTAGTATGTTAATTCATATGGACTTATGTCAAGAATAGAAGTGGTTACAGAAAGCTAATTTTCTTTCTTTAAAATGATGATAAATTATTTTACAATAGTTTTTCTCCAGTCCAGGTTTACAGTCGCCTAGCCATGCTATCCTTATTCATTACATGTCCAGGTCTAGGGACGCTTCATAGTCAGGGGAGGCGAGGCTAAAATGTTGTCTTTCAAATCCTCTGTATACAATAAGGCAATACTACAACCAATCAGCGTAATCTTCAGGATAACTTAGTTAGACGTTCAAGGTGGAGTCCGGTTAGTTATGGCTTAAGTTACCAATGGCTAAACAAAATGGTGGATTATGGAGCTTAAAGACTGTTGTCACTTGTGTAAAAATAATTTAAAGATTGCTGATGTTTTCTCAGATTATTCACTCATCTTTGATAAAAGGAAACCACCACCTGTTGTTGTTTTTCTTCTACGGTTGCTTCTGGTTGTTTATCTCTGAATCGTTGCAGCGTCACTTTGACTCTTTCTTCTGACTCTATACTTCACCATGATTCATTGACCAGTTTCAGGGAAATCTAGCCAAAAGTTGAATCAAGTGTAACTACTGGAGTACATTACATGTGCTGCCTCTAGGAGTCTAGCACAGCTAGGCTAGGTTTACAGAAGTCATTTCATAAATAACTGCTGTTTATACTTTCATTGAATTGCATACTTTAAAGCAGGCATCTCCAAACTGTTCCACAAAGGGCCGGTGTGGCTGCAGGTTTTTGTTCCAAACAACCAATAGTTCACAGTTTGACCAATTGACTCTCTGAAGACTGAGATCAGTTGATTAATTGAGTCCAGTCTGATGTGCTGCTGCTTGGTTGGAACAAAAACCTGCAACCACATCGGCCCTTTGTGGAACAGTTTGGGCATGCCTGCTTTAAAGCAAAAAAAAGTCACATTAACTGCAGTAAACTAAACATAAAAACTAAGTTACATCATTTAATAGCTACTTAGGGTCCAAACAATAAAACATATTCTTTTTTCTATTCTGTTTTGTTTATATTAGTAGTTGACTTTAGCCACTCATGCCTTATGACATTTTGATAAACATTTCTTTTTTTAGGGTGAGCTTTTGAAGATAGCTTCAGAAGAATTATAGGATTCTAAATGGGTGAGTGCGATAAACCAAAAACTGTTAGAAATGAAGAGAGTCTTTATCTTCTGGCTATTTTGGTGAGGTGCAGTTAAAGTCAAACAGAGGTTAAAGGATAGTTCCTTGTTTTTACAGTTCCCTTTAACTGAACAGGATGTGCTCACATATTTACAGACACTTGTGGAGTGTAAACAAAGTCACACGCTTGGGAGGAACTAAGTCTGTGTACACATTAAAATGTACCCATGTAAGAACATAGAACTCTACTCGAGGATGTAAATGTGACAAACAAACTCAGTAAAGAGGATACTTACACTGTGGAGGAGAGGGAGGATACACACACACACACACACACACACAGAGTCAACAAAGGCTACAGCTTTTTAATCCACATTCCTTCATTTGTGGTTGTTAGTTAATCACATCATAGCAACCGGCGTCGTCTCCCATCTACTATGTTAAGAGTCTCTCAAACTTGTCCATCTCCTTTTCTGTGTGTTCCCAAATACCTTAGTGTTTACACTGCAACTTCCAACAGCTGGACTCTTCCTGCACACTAACAGTAGAGCCAACAATCTTCTGGTTCTTAAATAGTTTTCAATGTACTTTAAGAGGAAATGTGTACTACAGAAAAAGGAGTGAAAGCTGTTGCCAAGTTAAAACTGCTAAAATGAAATGAGATGAAAAAAAGACAAGATAAGATGAAATGAGATGAGATATGATATGATGAAATAAAACTTACAGTTACAGCAGTATATATATATATATATATAGTGCACAAATGTGAACTGGCTTTCAAACTCAGGGTCAGGACCTGAAATAAATACTCAAACCATTTGAAATGTAGAAGAGAGGAATGAAATGTAAGAAGACAAAAACATCAAGAAAACAAATGAACAGCCATAACACACCCCAGCCTTCACACATATTCTCCTTCATTTCAGCATTGATCTACCCTTTCATCCATATTAGATAAGATAAGATAAGATATACTTTTATTTTCCCCGTGGGGAACTTTTTCCTGGACTCCATCCAGCTGCAGTTTACAGAAATACAAAAATAAAATTAAATAAAAAATTTAATTAAATTAGTCCTGGACCAGCCATGTAGACCCACCTGCAATTTAGAGTTGGGGTAGTTTCTCACTGGAATTGAGTCAGTGGGTCCCTAGACTTTAAAAATCACGGAGGTGCTCATTTACCATAGTGTCCCAATTTCTACAATATGGCCGCTATCGCCTATGACAAAAATCTGTCTTTTTTTATTTTTAAACTGTTTATACACATGTCATACATCAATTCTCAATGATCTTTTGAAAGGAATACATTTCTGACAATTAGATGGGAATAATTTGTGATTATGACCTTAAAAGGTCATTGCCAAGGTCAAATTTGCTATTCTGAAGAATGTCAACAGACTTTCATTGTACTGATGAGAAACAAATGAGCTTTTCTTGAAATGAAGACACCTTTGTCACATGAAATGTAATGAATACACTCAGTATTCCAGTTGTTAACCTACCAACAGGCTCTAATCAAAGTAAATGCATAAAGGCCTACTCCATATTAGGATGCTAACTGACTAGCGTCAGTTTGATGCTTTGATCAAATGTTCAATGTAATTTGTTCATGGTATTTACAAAAACTATTTATTTTTTGTATACTTAGACATTGAAGATCAATAACATGTTAATTTAGGTTATGAGTGGACTCACTAAATACTGTTAAACCAAAATACCCTGTGTGTGTACACCAAAAGCGACCTAAGCTACCTAGTAGCCGAGGTCGCTGAAGAAGTTTCACTATGAATGTATTTTATTTGCTCTTGACAAACATTAACATGTTTGATTTAGTTAATCTAATAACGGCTCTGGCTTTTATCACCCTGGGACATCTGAAGATATGAACATTCCAATTGGTTTTCACCGAACTGCGTCATAGCTCATTGATTTTTAATCGCCGAAATTCCCTCCGGTTGCTCAGGTCACTTCACTCCTGGTGAATTCACTTTGATCACCAAGTTCACCGACCCTCCATAGACCAAAAAAATCTTTAAGAAAGTATGACTTTTCTTCACGTTTTTATGAGTTCAAAACCTTAATAGAAATGCACACAATTTAATCTAAGTGAGATCTCCACTTTTATTGAATTTGAATAAAAAGAATAAGAGATTTTTTTCAAAGGTGAGAAAATACATCTGCATCTTAAATATATAGGTGCAACAAGTAATTCAAAACAGAATTAACTAGAACATTCCCAGAGCGCAGACCTCCATGAAGCAGCACCAGTCTGCCAAGGTTTGGATCTGGATGTTCACAACTTATTTGTAAACTAGCATTCGGCGTTTGCCCTTAGAGGGTTTGAAAAATGTAAAGAAATCCTCTGTCCCATTTTTGAGATATGGTCATTTCAATATTTGACAACGTATGACATCACTTTATTGTTGATTCGTTTTATTGTACATATGACAGTTGATGATGCCACATCTTCTTTCTTTTTTCTAGTTATTTTTAACTTGTAAATAGTTGTTGCACCACAGAGAGAAAGGCATTTTATATATATATATATATATATATATATATATATATATATATATATATATATATATATATATATATATATATATATATATATATATATATATATATATGAACACTTGACAAAGATGACTTGACTTATTCACAGTGAGATGATTGCACACAGTTGTCTATGTAACGCACCAAAATGATAATGAAAAAAACTTTCTAGAAGTGCTAGTTATTGATAAGTAATAAGCAGAGTCACTTCACTCAGCATTAGACATGATGGAAAAACTTGGATTATATCAAATTTAACTGCTGGCTTGAGAATAACCTCTGGAACAGATAACGTCACTGTTTGCATTAAGGTAAACATCAGATAAAATACCACTGTGGAATAAATCTATCCACTTTGTCCTTTTACTGTTTTAACTGAGTGACATTCTCTGTAAACTGAGCGCTGTGCTCAGTTGTCACTAAAGAATTTCATTGGCTAATAAAGTTGAGCAGCCTGGCTTTGTGAACACTAAGTGAAGACGATCATCTGAAGCAGCAGACTGATCTGCACCTACTGAAGAAGAGGAGATAAATGTGAGTTAGCCTCCCTGCTGATTTAACTTCATTTTATAGAACCCAAGAATAAAAGACATGATTGATGCTTTTCTCTTTCCGTTTTAAATGAGAAACAGATGGAAAGGTTTCACTCAGCAGCCAGTCAGATGAAACTAGGACAGATTTAGGAGATGTGGAAGGAGTCTATCAGAGGCCAGGAGTCTGTTCCAGATATTTGGCCAGACTTCACATCTATGCGTTTGCTACGACAAAGCCGACTTCAGAACAGGATGTGCTTGGCATTTTACTGAATTAGTGGAAATGAAGTGTTTTGGTTTTAGGACTTTCAGAAGATCGTCCAAAGCACAACATGTGAAATATTGCTGTACTCCATGTCTCCAAATACTTAATATGTTTACCATCTTATCAACGTGGCTGAAGGTTTGATGAAAAAAGCTCCTGTGCTTTCTTTTTTTAAGAGCAGGGAGAATGAAGAGTCAAACAGACTCACAAACAGTTGAATGATTCAAGTCAGGGATCAAGTTAAACACTGGCAATCAATGCTGGAAAAAGACTAAAAACCCTGAACCCACAGAAAATCCTGGAATTCCACTGTTTATTCATTCTTCTGGCTTCTGACTGTAAAATGATAATTTGACAGAGCGCAGTACTGCTCTGGTATTTTACTGCACAATGTGTTTACATGGGAGAGAAGGAAGTAGGAGAGATGTGTCTCAAAAGGAATTCATTTGGCAAAAGTACAAGAATAAAATAGGAGGGAAGGAGGGAATCACTCAAAAATAGACACAAACACAGAATGAACTCATCACGTGATTAAATTACTTAAGACATTTTAATAAGTCTGTGTAGCAAACAGAATGAGTGTGCATTATTCTGTGTACATAAAGCGATTTCCTCAGAAAAAAAAAGAGAAAAACCTCAATTGAAATCAATAAAACTGTAAAAATTCACATAGAAAACAATCTCTTAAAAAATTAACAAAAGGAATGTCTCAATTCAAAACAGGTTATTTCCAGTGAAGTTCTGAAAGACGTTAGATGTAATTCTTTCATTTCTCAGTGTCAGGTATACAACTGACCCAAAAAATTAGGAAAAGTGTACTGCAGACGACAAAAAACAAAAAACAACAAAAAAGATCCTATCTTGGGTTTAAACATAGCTAAAGCACATTTTGCATTTGTGATTACAGGCATATCAGTCTAGTCTGATATCTTGTTGCAGTTTTCAATGTAACTCGTTTCAATGACAAAAATCAAAAGCTTCAAAAACTTGTACATTTGAGCCATCATAAAAAAATCTACCTTTTTTATTTAATGCAACTTTCTTTAATATATTGGTGTTCCATTATAGGAAAGATGGAGCATGTGTTCAAAACAAAGGCCTTGTCCCTTTAATTTTAAGTGCCACATTTACAATTTTAAAGAAACTCATTTCTGTTTTTGAGGAGCAAAAAAAAAAAAAGAAAAAAAAAGAAGCACACCTTATTCCTGAAAACTGAATTTTGGATGTTTAAAGGTTTTCAATAAGCATTCTGAAGCACTGGTCTCAAACCAGCAGGCTGATAGAGATCATAGAAGTTCATCCACTGGGTTAAAAGTCCTGAGGTGGGCTGGGTTGTACACAATCATGTTTGCATAGGAATAAAAATTGCATGGATCAGCTGACATCACCTCTCAGGATCCTTGTCAGACTTTAAAACATCATATCAACATGGATGCTGATCTGTGCTGCACAAATACAAGCCAGGCCAGACATCCAGTATGTTTAGTAGGAGGAAAGTGGGTGAACACACATACTTGTGTCAGCAGTTTTTGGGCAATTTTCCAGTGTGCAATATCCTCAGCAAAAAGACCACAGAGCTGTTTCTGAAACCTAGCATTTATGACAACATTGACGGTACCATACAGTAATTACAGGCGGCAACACACATACACACAAAACCTACATACTCAAACACAGACGTGTCCACAAACCTGATCGCTCACACAAAACTAAATATAGGAAGCTTACTTCACACACAGACATGCTCATACGCAGAAACACAGACTGCTCAGTCTAAATTTGTGTGGAAACACCCTTTAACGAAAGCATTGTTGGATTTTGGTTAAATTGCCTGGAAGAACATGTCTCCTCCCATCTAACTGTAGATCCTTTTGAGAGTTACAGAACTACTACGAAGATCACACCATCATGTTTTCATCACATAAGTGCTGTGGGACATGTGTGGCAATGAGCGTAGATTTGTAGACGTGTGTAAAAGTTAACTGTATTTTAAAAAAAAAAACAAAAACAAAAAAAAAACACAATGTACTGACTCAGTTTTCAGAACCCCCCCCACCCCCTGATACACCCAGGTGATAAATTGGTGATATACTGTTGGATTGGTCCACAGAACCGGTCAGTGCAAACTGTGACTGAACAAAAACCTCAAAAGTGAACTTCTGTTGATTGGCACATTTTTCAATGATACAACAAAAATTATATAACAAATGATAACACACCGGTCTGACAATTACAACATGTTGATTTATAAGTCAACAACGAGCAACACAAATGACATTGGCCTGGAACATCCAGAGAAAACTATGAAGCATCTACAGGACGTACCAGAGTCCAGGCATTCCTATTTGAAGTTTGTAATTGGGAAATAACCGCAAAAAAACAGAAAGGTAGATTCTTCCCGAGTATGTCTTTGGAAGATGCTCTTTGACAAATAACAGATGCATCAAAACAGAAAACATGAATTAACAGATATGTGCACATGCTGAAAAACAAACAAACAAACAAATCAAGTATGTTTAGAAGTGGATTGGCAAAAGATCAGAGCATCCAGGGGTCACAGCTGGAGGGACAGCTCTGCCATCGACACAAGCTCCGTCACCTCCTGAAACAGTCAATGCTATATTTAAAGACCATCCTGTTAAGACGTAGGTGGAAGAAACAGACACCTAATATCAGAGCTCAACTCTTACATTGATATTGGCCCCTGTGATCTGGAATGGCTAAGAAACATCTGTAACCACCGACGCAAAACTTTAAAACAAAAACAAACTTCCTGTCTGCCCCTAACTGGACCGAGGTGTCGCAGCTTCCAGTAGCTCCTCCAGTGACTCGGCACCTTCCAGTTTGGGTTCGTCATCCTCTGTCCGCTTCTTCTTTACTGGCAGTTTGCTTGATGCGGGCGTGTCTTCTTGCATCAGTTCCTTGGCCAGGATGTTGGTCACTGCATGACCAGCTCGTCTGTGGTTGGCTGCCAATGAGACACAAACAAAACGGTGAAAACACTAAATCTAAAAACTGGAATTAAATGTCATACTTGAGTCATGAGTTGGTACTGGCATGTCAGAGCAGGCCATGAAGTGACATATCTGTACATGCAAAAAAAAAAAAAAAAAAGAATATGTCATAAACTTCATTAGGAAACAGATACTGAGCAATTTATACATGTTAGGGATAAAACAAAATGGTTGCTGGTTGCTTTTCAAACACACGCCACATGCATGATGACACCACATAAGCGTACAACTGACTGGGTTTTATAGCTGTGCACGTGTGGGGGGATTAGCGTGAAATCTGGAGCGACTCTCCTAATGTCAGATTAGACCTGCTCTCATCCTGATCTTTACTGAAGGGAGGGGAAAAAAAGAGAGGGAATACAGCAAGTGAGGAGGAAGAAGAAGGAGGAAATAAGACTGATCAGCTGAAGGAATAAGAAAGGGGAGTGGAAGAGGAAAGAACCGAGAGAGGAAAAGATGCCCTGAGCAGCAGGATGATTCATGCTGTGGGAAGATTAAAGAGGCAGGGATGAATGAAAGCCAGACAAACATGGATGGAGAGACTGAGTAAATGAGAAATGAGGCGTTAGTAATGACAGGCTGTGACAGAAGTAAGAAGCAAAACAGTCAAACAGAGGCCGCAGTGAAAAGGGCTTCAGGATGGACCGAGAAACGGGAGCCATGACAGACTGTGCCCTGAGGATGATGCCCTTTTTATTCTTCTACCTGCTTACTCTGTTGTTTCCTCACCTCCTCCCACACACTCTGCTTTCTCTCCCTCTCTCTCAATCCCTCCCTCTCTCCTTCAGCAAGCCTCATTTTCCTGTGTGTGAAGACAGCTGTGCAGCAGTAGCAGCCATTTTGAACTATATAGGTCAGTGGGAGATTGTGTTTACTGTTATTCTAGTTTCTATTCACAACGCTTCAGTCCACCAGCGACACTATAAATACATGTAAGACTAACAGAGACTAGATCTGGGTGGATTTGACAGTTCTACAGCAAGAGTCATCAGTAAACATTCCACTATTGCAGTATTGTATGTTGTGCGTCATGTAGGATTCTTTAGACATGTACACATAGTGCACTCAGCATGTGATTTTATCGTTACTCTTTAAACCACAGGCTGAAAACCACACCTCTGTTTGCAATCAACTGGTAGAAAGACAAAGATCCTCTCCTATAAAGATGGATAGGTGGATAGCCAAGCCCACATTTTGGTGGGTTTAAGGTGAAACATGTAATTTTACTCATAATTGAACTAGTTTTTGGAGATCAGCACAAATATTTGCAAGTCGATGCATGAAGTAATAAAAGATGAGGCCGAGTTTTTACAGCTAAGGTTAAGGTACACATGGTTGCATGTAAACAGAAGTTAGTGGAGTATGCATTTTCATTAGCAATGTAAATTCGCTTATTAGTAAGATTGTATTTCAGAATAAGGGTCAAATGTGGATTATTTTGCAAAGTAAATGTTAAACTGTTGGTTTGGTAATCTCATTGTGAAAAGTAGCATTGTACGAAGCAGTATAAAGTTTGTAGGAAAACTAAAATCCTTATCAGACTTGTGAAAAAATACTTTGTTGAAAGACAGTGCTCACTTTTTTTATCCATAATATGCATTTATTATAGTGATGCTACAAGACTAAAAATTAGGGATCGGATTAGATATTTATGTTATTATCAAAGAGATATGTAGGAACATTCTAACTCTTTCACATCTTTTTTGGTTTTTGAATGCTATTATTGTATCCATTTATTATATAATTTGTTAATGCAGGAATGCATTTTTTCATGTTTATCTGCTGGAATGAAATCATCCATATGAACAACCAAATATAATGTGTTCCTTTCATAATGATTACAGTAAACAGCTCCGTACCACATTCTCACAATGCAAACCAATAAAAATACACATGCAAAATTAATCGCAGCAAACACAACCAACACAGCAACATGAAATAAACGCACACGAAAAACACACACAAACTGAGTTACCGAGCAGGTCTCCAGAACAAGCTGTGATAAAGACACAATTGAGTCTGGGGAGAAAGAGGAGAAGGAGGATTTGGGGATTTAGGCCTGTGTTCACAGTTCACTTGTCTTCATATTTGAGCCTTAGCTGGACTGATCAGCTCCAACAGCTGGGGTGTCAAATTATCACCTCACACACACACACACACACACACACATTTCTTAAGTGAGCATACACACACACATGCACACCTCTTCCACCACACATTTCATCTCTTTCTCAGCCTACTGTTCTCTTGCATTTTTTCTCCACATCTATTTTCATCGTTTTCTCAACCCCTCCCTTACTGATGAACTCACTAATTAGAAATTATGCAAATGACCTACAACCTGAGAGAGCCAACATGCGTCAGTGTAGGAGTTATGTATGTGTTCTGTGCTGAGCTTGCCCTAAAAAATCAAACCCGCAGAGAAAAGCTCTTCAAAGGGTGTCAGCCCAGCTTCTCTCATCCTCCTCCACTCCCTCTTCACTGGAGGACTGTTTCACTAGAAAAAGATGACTTTAGACAGAAAACTACAGATTAACTTCACAGTGACATTATTTTTTATCTCCAAATATAAAGTGGGAACTTTAAATGCATCAAAGCCAAGTAATTCACCCAGGTTTGAAGACTATTGATGCAAGATCATTAATTATTTTATTTTATTTTATTTTTTAAGATATAAACAGATAGAAAATGTACCAAAAAAAAGTCAATTGTTGAAGCAAGTAATTCCACTTCGAGTCCAAGACACATTCCTCTAAAAGGACAATAAAGTATGTCATATCATATTTTACTGTAGTTTAATAGTAGTCTCCATTAATGTAAGTGTGGCTGTGTTGGTTAACGCCTTTAAGCTCACTGCACATAAATGTGCATCAGTAAATGCCAAGAATAGAATGGAGACAGCTAAGGATTTAGAATTGTATGCGATTATCAAAGTCATCTTCAAACACAGGTAGAGTTTCTGCAATTAGAGCAAAGACCATCCATATCTAATTGTCCTGACTGGTCAGAGTGTGATTTAATCAAAGTATTTGAAATGACATGTGCTACACCACACACAGGAAGTTATTATACAGAACAATTCAGCATGTGCATTGTTTTCAGAAAACTAGCTGTGACGTTGGTGTAAATGACCCATGCACTTGGCATGATGCCTAGTGTGTGCAGCAGAAACAAGGCATCGACACCCACAACAAAGACCGTATTTGGTCTCTTTATTGGAGGACGGTGAAAGAGAAGCAGTCTGTTTTTACACACTGGAGGCTAATCAGTGGCACAAAGAGTGAAGTGAACACATCATCTGTAACACATTATACTCCAGGAGACTCTGTGATTGGCTGATTAAGAAAAATGTGCATAGCTGTACAGGACATGTGTTCTGTGCCACAACAACAGATGAACAGCCTAACTCTGTCTTTGTCAAGCTATACAGGAAACAGAAATCTTGTAACATAATACAGAACTATGAATATTATTTACAGAATACAAAGGGATAAAGGAAGCATCCATCTTTATGCTTCTGTTTTATTGTCTGTGCAGCAGCTGCAGTACAGTGCTGCTGTAGCATGATGGTGTATTTGGACATCCATCAGTGTCCCGAGTTTAATAGGGGCTCATATCGCCCTCCTCAGGCAGTACTTGGTACTTCATGTCTGCTCTGCACCAGAGGACTGTGGGAAAAAGTGACATCATTTAGCAACACTACATGTTAGCGTCTGTGTTAATACTGATGTGCAAGCATGCACGTCACAGGATAGGCTCAACTGGTGCATGTTTGTGTGGCTTGTTGTGCTTTATTGTCTCAGTGGGTGTTAATTATAGAGGTCTGTATTGTTTCTCTGGTGTGTGTGAACATCTGTGAAAACCCAGATCATTGTAGGGCTCTTTTTCTTTTTTGTAAGTGCAGGCCATCTAAAGCAGCAGCGTGTGTCTTTATTGTTGCTATACCCTTTATCTGTGCGTCTCTTGTTGTGATTGGTGCTTTGTCATCTAGTTGGTACCTGATTGGTTGTTGTAGTGAGGGTCATGACCCAGCAGATGGGTCTATAGTGAGCCCTGACAGAGCGTTCCGATACATCAGCACATTTAAGTGGCTTTAAAGGCGTACAAACTCACAAATAAACAAGTCTACATTTGAACACTTTGAAATCCAGCTAAAAATCCAAACAGAAATGGTGTCTAAAAAACTGAAACCTGACTGTTCCCTGGAGCAAAGGGTGTTTGGGTCCATGTATTGGTATGCAAACATCTATGTGTCTTTATAATGGCATGCAAGCATCTGGTGTGTGTGTTTTGTCTGGGTAGGTTTAATGGGGGGGGGGTGAACAGGGGATCCTCATGCTGTCTGCTTCATTGTACACAACATACACATGGGGAGTGGGCTGAGGTGCAGGTTAAAGGTCAGAGGGTATATTGCCAGAGCCCCCACAGCCTCGTGGCTTTACATTCAGTCAGAATGCTGTGATACAATGAGCATGACAACACACTCTATAGGTCGTCAATAGTCCTTTAAAACAAAGTTGGTGACGTTTTCAGCCAAGACAGCTGGGAGGAGAGCAAATACAGAGGAGGGGAAGACAGGGACACACTTCACATGAAAAACACCACTGGTTCCACAGCAGCAATCATTAACTTTCAAGATATAAAATAAAATATGGATAAATGTTTTATATCAGAATATAATGGCAATAAAAGGTCTTAGTGGCTGCTTTTGTTATATGCTATTTTGTGAGCAGAATGGGTAGGTGGGTAGGTGGGTAAGGAGAGGCCCTGATGTGAATGTGTTCCAATATATTAGTTGCTTTTTCATGTTTTGTAAAAAAAACAAAAAAAAGGGTTCACAGTTTCCTTTAGTTGTTCCTAAGTTTCTAAAATCTTTTTCAATGAAAAAACATTTGACAAAAAAATTTTTCCACCCGCTGATCGATTTTAGGGATGTCCTAAAAGCATGTATTGAAAATCACATACATATTCAACACAATTAATAATATATTTTCCATTTAAGTAACTTTTTATATTTCAGTACACCATTTCTGATTGACCTCCTAAGACCAATATAATAAAGAGAAGTTGGAAGTTTCACTGTGTTCCACTTAACTTTAACTTCATGAAAAAAGTGTTTCACAACCACTGTGCCACAGCACATAAGTATGAGAAATCATCAGGTGTATGGTGGAAGATTGTCCAATTCTACCAAATTGGTAATAAAGGTGGATGAATAGATGGTAAACAGTGTTCCTACTGTTAAGGTTTTACTGTGGCACTGCACCATGGAATACATTTCATCCAAACAAACAAACAAAAAAAGTCATGACCACCGCATTAGCCTGTGTGTGTGTGTGTGTGTGTGTGTGTGTGCATGCGTGTGTGTGGGTGTATTATAATATGAAATAGGCAAGGACATACATGTCATGTCCCCTCAAATGAAAGCTTGCAGAGCATCAGGAGGTAGGGTAAAGCAGTTTCACTTTCGTATATGCACAGCATGGATCACATTCCCCATAACCGTCTTTATAGTATTATATGTAAGACTGTCATTTTTCAATTACTAATTCTGTACAGTTGTTGATATCAATGACAAAACTTGTAATAGCTCCAGTCTCCTTTTTATCCATCTCTTTTAAGTCACTTTTATCTTTTTATTTTTGATGCATCACCAATACATCAAATGATGTCTTTTTTTGTATCATCCCTTAAAATCAGTCTAATCAGTCTTACTGTTAGAAGGTACTAAAGGATGCAGGGAAAAAAAAATCACATTTCAAATCAAATGTATTAAAGTAGGAAATATAAAGAATTGTTTTGCTGTGTTTGGTGGGGATAAGTGGTTCCCTCAAGTAGACTGAAGCAGTTCTCTGGGTGATGTCATCCAGCATCATCAGTCTGCTGACAGATGAAGCCTGTGGCCACACCTCCACAGTGCTGCCTCAGACTAGACTCATGTCCCCCTAGTACAGAGCAACAGGATCTTTCTAACTTTTTTTCCCCAGAATTACTTTCTGTTAGCGTTTAGTAGAATAACTATATTTGTTGGTACAGATGATACAGGCTGTGAAATGAATGAACTGAACACAATAGCAAAAGCTTTATGTTTTTCTTCTGTTTATACTTAAATTACTAGAGCTCATCATATTCATACATACATCAATAAAAAAAAAAAAAAAAAAAAAGAGAGAGGGGTAATGTTACCCCACCCTCTGAAGGGGAGACAGGTATTGTTTTTGAGTCTGTCTGTTTGACTGTCAGCAGCTTTACACAAAAACTACTGGACCAATTTCCATGAAATTTTCAGGAAAGGTGCAGGGTGGTCCAGAATAGATCCCATTGCATCACCAAAAATGTGTTTTCACAATGATAAGAGATGGGGCCATTCAGGTAAAATGTGTGTGAGGGGGGCAGAGTTTGTTGTGCCTGGCACCACTTGTTGATATTTAGGGTTGTTTTTTTTATGTTTATTGAAAGTTACCTAAAACACATACAGCTTAGTTTCCATGTTCAAAGGTGCACTTCATCAGAGTGTTGTTTACATGTTATTTATGTTCTTGCCACATGTTGGCAAAATTGCAAGCTAAATTAAAAATGTTCTTTGTACTAAAATTATTTTTTCAGGGCTATGTTTTACATAGGGAAATCATTTGGTTGCACTGTTCAGAAACTGGCCAATTATTATAAAAGAATTGTGATAACATTGAGATGATGAACTTATTTCCATAAAATTGTCATATAATATCTTTGCCATATTGTCCACCCCTTGAGAAAACTTTAAAAATACCCTCCCAGTTTACATGAGCTGCTGAGGGAGGCTGTCTGTGGCCCCAGTGGAGCCAAAAAAAATGCATCATTCAAGTTATAGTCAGGATGTGCCACCGCCTCCTCCAGCTCCACTATATTAAGACTTCTGATTTAACCAACTAGTCAAAAAACATGCCCACACAGGCACACAACTGAAGACACACTCCTTTTGTGTGGGTTAGGGGCATAAGGTCCTTCTAGGTTGTAAAGAAGTGGTGTGGGTAAGTAGTAAGTAGCAGCTGTTAAACATTGCTATAAAAATATGAACCAACAAAACTGAACTTAGAAAATACCACACTGCTTTTACACCCTTCACATAAACCATGGAAAATCCTGAACTAAACAACAGAGTAATCACAACACATGGGCAGAGAGAAAAGAGGAAGGAGAAAGAGGAAAGATGTGATACTTACAGTCACTGAAAGTTTCCTGCCACAAGAGTCAACAGGCAGAAAAGCCGCCTTTCCCTTTCTGTCTCACAGACACATGTTCAGGTATTTCCTGTTAGGAGTGTGAGGTGCTCAAACACTATTATGGGTGAATGACTGAGACCTCAAGTGGGCCCCATACATTCTCATACAGGATTCCTCCATAAACCTCTTTGCCCTGGACTTTTAGTTCTCCCTGGTGTCTCATAGTCCACAACGATTTGTGTTTTGAAAGCGTTTTGTGCTTGAGATTTTTTTTCTCAGAATCTGTTTATCAAAATCAGTTTTGTGCAATTAATAGCTAACACAGGCAGATATGTGTAGAGGGGGAGCTAAGACTCTAAAACAAGAAAAACAAAAAGAACGAAAGCCAAACAGCAAAAAAAGAGGAAAACTAAAAGAAAAAATGAAACGGCAGAGGAGTGTAGTCTACCCTCTAGCTCTGAAGCGCCGCTTCACATCTGGCTTCCATTGAAAGAGGGATTGGGTTGCACACACGCTTCCACAACTTCTCTTTATGTGTGAATGCTGAACCCACACATGGGTATGTGTGAGCAAACACACACACACACACACACACACACACTAACCCTCCCTCCTTCTGTTAATGGGTATTGGATGCTTTCCTGCTCACATGGTTACACATAAGTTCCTAAAACCAGGAATCATGTTTCAAGCTCAGAAAATTACTATCAAGTTCACACTGCCAGACAATCCTATATGTCTGAGTCTAAGAACAAAAAAACCAAGACAATGACCCAATGACGTGAATGAAACTTGACTGAACAGGCAGCAGTTTAAGTCGCTGAACAGATCACTTTTGTGTTTAACCACTTGAAAACTAAAACATGGCCTAAGTAGAAATCAGTACAGGGTTCATGAATGTACGACTGCATGTACAGACAATGAGAGCTGACTTGCCCTTTTATAGAACGCTATAAGATTACGTGAAAATTATTTTTTGGCTCTAAACTTTACATTTAAAATAAAGCTACCAGGGTTGAATATTCAAAAGGTATAAAATCATGTAAAACTTTCAGTATAAGACCATAAATAGTTTGTAGGTGTCAAACTGCATTTCGTTTTGTTGTCCTTGGATATGCAAAATGACAAAACTTTTTTCTGATGTCCATAACTTAACTCATACATAATTTATAATCAACATTTTCTACAGAAATCATCTTTACTTCTTTCTTTAGATATTTTAAATAATCTGCCTTCCCTTGATCTCTTCTGTAATCACACTATTCACAGTGCAGCTTCCATGCCGTTACCACACCCTCACAAGTTGCTCTTCTTAAGTATCTTTATACCCACATCCACCCACAGCACCCCCTCCCCTTTTTTTCTTTTGTTGTTGTGCACAGAATTAGTGGAATTGAGCATTGCCCCTAACACATCCCACAGTCCCTGAGCCATGCAACAGATGGAACAGAGACGAGGGAAAACAAACAAATCTGTTGTTGTATTTTGATAAAAGACATTGGCGACAGAGAGAGAACAAATGCATCTCACATGTTGCATGTGCTTCATACATACTACAAAAGTGTGTGAAAGGAAACTGAAATGTGTAAATCAAGTGAGACATGACACAACATCTGTATATTATGTGAAGGTCTCCACATGTGTACCTGCTTGTCGAGGGCCCCTCTTCCGTCTGAATGCAGCGCCGGACTGCAGCGCCTCCAACAGGCCGTCCATAATACCAGTTTCATCACCCTCTGTAAACACAATACACATCAATAAACATCCAATTAAATCACTATGTGGAATAACAGTCACGTTTTTATTTATATGACTCTATTTAAACAACCATGTTATTTAACTTCAATACTCCACTGACAGAGACTGTTATTTTCATTCCTAACAGGGACTTGACTGGTGGTTTTGCTAAACCCATCACTGTTTCTCAGACATGCTAGCATACACGTGGGCTAAAGGGTTATTTACCAGCCACGTGGCAATGTTGGAAAATTAACTACATTAACCCAGATGGGCAGTGACCTAGTCAATGCTGTCAATGCTAGGGGCCATGTACTGCACTTTGAGGGAACACATACCTTTACTAAAAGGACACGCCCACTGGGACTGGACGCATATGTCAACATTTAAATACTTGTGATTTTATAAATATTGCTCTTACTATAACCTTGCATTTAGGTGTACAAACAGGGACAGTTTGAGTCAAGTGTGTCATTTTGGGTTTGTTTACATCTGCAGTCTCTGCACACTTTCAGTCTCTGGTGGCCTCAAATCAGGAAGGGGGGGGGGGGGTCAGGTAGATAAGTGCGTAATGCTTCAGTGTGCAAATGTGTGTTGTGTGGTTGCCGCTGCTCAGCACTCAGCCAGATGGTTTTAATTATTTATATTTGAACCTCAACAGAAACAGTGGCGTTCTGGAAAGAGGGGGGGTTGGAAGTGAAGATGGGGGTTAAAGGTTTACATCGCCACTTCCCAACCCCCAAAGTGCATACATTCTGGTCTCTCACACACAAACGCACAATATCTAATCTTGGCGTAAGCCATGCAGCAGATGGTCTGTGGTCTCAACTCTCACGTCACAGAAATTCTCTCACACACACTCTCTGTCTTTCACAGCTCACATACACCACTCAATGTTCATGTTGTAGAACTGCAGCGATGGATGAGAATGATGTAGGGCATGTTTTCTTCTTTCTAGGGGAAACACATCTGGCACATTTCCACATACACTAATCACATGGTTTCTTTAAAACCACTGGAGCAAGCACAGAGACACAGAAACCTATTTATGCATATCTGCTGGAGGCAGCAGAGTGACCAACAATGACCCGGCTGTGTATTCAACAGGCATTTTGTTGCCCCAACTAAAAGAGAAGCAGTCTAGAGTGTGTACTGTAAAGAACCATACATATAACTCTACAAAGCCTCAGTGTGTATGCAGCCCTGAAGGTGTTCTAAAAAAAAGCACCTTTGTTGAGTTGAAACATGTCAATTATCATGTGCTCTTGTTAATACACTGCAGACTTTATGTAAAAGGCATTGCCTAGATGATTACTGACCACCATAATAATCAATATTAAAATGGCCTGAAAACTGTAGTGCCCAAAGACTCAGTGCGACAATAACATGGACTGTATTGCACACATGATGTCACACAAGACTAGATGATACAAACAACATTTAGCCTGAGGCAGGTAAGAACATAAGACAGTTAAATTAGCGTAAGAGCATTAGATCACAAGCTTTTAAATATGTCTCTTTGAATCCAATCTCCACTCAATGCAAACACAGAAAGACAGGCTGATGCACAAAGGAGGATGGCATCCTGTGTAGTAGAGCACACCTACTGGATGTTCACACAATAGCACATGTGATGGAAAAACAAGTATAAAAGAGGAAAGGAATATCTAAATCCAACTTAAGAAAAAACAAATCAAAGAAGAGAATACTACTGGCTGGGACAGACATCCCTTTCCCTATCAATGAGATCATCTTTCATAATTGCTTCCATGAGAATAAGACAGTCTTATAAGATCTCATCCCCTCACTCATTCTGTTCCTTTCTCTTCTTTAATGCCCTTTACTGATAGACACCACATTTTAATCCCCATGAGAGCATCTGCTGCCCTACTCTCATCTGTGCTTCCCTTCCCCCACTCTACTCACACTGCACTACTCATTTCTCTGTGGAGCGTGAGCACACCTAGTGGTGGTTCCCAGACCAGCATTTGGTGGGTGTTTAAACCACACTAGCACACACCCTTTGCCACATCCATAAAAACACATCCTTATAGCATCTTTTATAGAAAGTGCTGACACCTAGCTGCGGAAAAGAGGAAAAATACTTCCTTCTGTCAATCCTCTAAAACATAATATAGGACAGCCAGATATGAATACTATATGCTGCTTCAATCACAGACAGTATCCATCAGACCAAATAAGACACAACTAAAATTACTTAAAACGACAGATGGTGAATGTGGCTTTGTGGGTGTGGCACCAAAACATGTACACTACATCCTGAACTGTAATTTGGGCTGAAAGCCAAACAATTGAAGTCATGAAATTCATTCAATAATTGCATTGCTGTTATTTTTTTTTTGAGGGAGGTCCAAATAGAATGAAGAGTGTCTATTTAAATACTCCCCCCCTACTACAATAACTACCATCACATGCTGAGCACTGAGGTTCCACTGGATGTAGGCTGTTTGTCTCACAAAGGAATGACAAGGCCACAAACCGCAAACATTTACTGACCTTGCAGGGGTGAACAACAACTGAGATATTGTGTGCAAAGCTACAAACGGCAACTGGCAAATATTAAGGGTATGTCCACAGACCAGTAAGAGACTGACAAAAAAGGAACAAGAAAAAGGTGAATGTGCAAAAGAGTAAAAGCTGAAAACAACCTTTGCGGGATGGGCATCTAGTATGAGGGTCATAAACAAATACAGAACAAAGACCAGGTTTGTGTATGCTGGAGATATGTGTGGTTGAATTCAAATAGGGGGGTGTTGAATGACTGGAGTACAAGGCCAGTCAAATATGCCACCTGTATGTAAATGACCTCCAGCCCACTGATGTCTCTCACAGAGACACACACACACACACACACACACTATTCAAACACACAGCACATGAAATTTGACTACCTTATTTCTACCACAAAACTTTTCACAGTGAAACAACATATTCTAAGTGGAGGCTGAGTTCTGGGTCTTTAAATGCCTCTTAAATAAAGGCCAGAGACAGGGGGAGGGAAAGGGAAAAAAGACTGAGGTGAGGAGAAGCCAGCTGGAACATGGAGCACTAGGAAAAAGGCCAAAAAGACTATTTATAAAAGAAGTTCATGGAAAAGACAGATACACACACACACACACACACACACACACACACACACACACACACACACACACACACACACACACACACACACAGGCCACTGGTGTTTTTCTAATGCAAAGCAAAACAGAAAACATTAACAAGTACAAAGCAGAGTAATTTTCAAACATCTACTGAGTACGCTGAGGCTGCAGCAAATTTTGACTGTGAAACTGGAGTCCCAAGAGAATCCAAGTGGAGGCAGACTGAGAAGGAATGTACTAAAACTAGGTCACAGTCTTGGGGTAGGGAGAAAAGTGTCTACATTAGTGTTTTTCTGCAAGGCAGGATTTCAGTGTAAACTATGTGGATGAAAGCTTCAGAGTGTGTGTGACAATACGTGGTTAGTCTTTTTGGAAAACATGGTTTTTTTTATTAGTGATAAAGTGGCTTAGGCTTCCTGGGACTTCTTGTTTAAAGACACAAACCTCTCATTCATCAAAGGAGTGAGAAGAGGTTAAGCAGTTTTGTGTGTCATCTTCACTCTTTTTTAATTTTTTTTTTTTTGAAGAGGTTCCTTGTTACTTGCTTGCTCAAAACACAGGTCATCATTATTGGATTATCTCTGCTCTATAAATACTGATGGCTGTTTTTCTTCCACACATTGCACCACATGCACACATCTTCTGCAGAAGTGTGGACTCTGAGTGCCCCCAACTGGAGTGTGATGGAAATACAAAATGACTCTTCACTGAGGTAAACAGATAAGATCCAGCCAGTGTGACCTGCATTGATGTCTGGGAGCTGGCTCCTCTTGAGTTTCTCCTCTTTTTCCTTCTCTGCTTTTTCCCTGGCCAGTTTGGCCCTCTTGATTTTTTCTTCAGCTTCTTTTCTCTTCTGATTTTCCTTCACTGCTTGCTGGTAGATGAAAGATGAAAAGAAAAGATGTGAGATGTTTAGCTGTTACTAATGAAGTATTTTTTTTTATTAATAACTACGTAAAAATGTAAATTAAAAGAGACGACACAAATTGAATGGTACATGTCATGGAACTATATCTGTTTAAATATAACCACTGAATGGCAGTTCTACAATATAACTGGTAGAACAAGTTATCCCCTGAACAAGTGAACAACAAAGAAAATTTTGCAGTTGGCAAACAGTAAAGTTGATGTATAAACTGAAAATGAGTCGTTTATTGTGTCAATACAAACAGGTGCTCTGCCTCCCCCTTTCTTTTCTCTCCACCTGGTTTGATCTTTTGTCTTTGATCCTTTCAGTTTCATCTACTGAAATTATATTCTGCTCCTCTTATGTTCATGTCATTGTATTGTATGTGGTTATGAGTGGGTCAGAAAACACAAACCACAGCATTCCTCTAAAAACAGGCAGAAAAGGAGTTTGTACTTTGAGATGCACAAAAATACATGCATACGCACCTGAAACATATTCTTAAAGGTGTTCAGGTCCCCAAAAAACTCCTCTACTGAGACTTTCTTTGGGTTAAAAACAAAGTATTGTCCTAGGTCTGTATATTCCTTCTCCATATTCTTATGCAACAGGTCCAGCTTTTCATACTGTTCTTGGGCACTGACCACAAAACTGTAAATCCACTGTGTTAAGGAGAAACATCATCTATTTCTAAACACTGTAAATTGTATGCATTTCAAAAAGTACTCAATCTGTTTAGTCAATCAAAATTATGAAAAATCCACAATTTGTAAAACATTATACACCATTAATGTCATTTAAAGTACTCAACAAGTTACTATTAAGTAATATACAAAATATGTTCATTCAAGAGAGTTCTCATAATTTGAGAGGTTTTGGAAATTTCACATTACACAAATTTCGAAACATTTGTAGACTTATTTATGTGTCCATTTGTGGAGTGAACGTTTGGAACAGTCTGGATATTCAACACAAACAATGACAAAATATCCACAAATTTAAACCGCTATATAAACGTATGGTCTAGTCCCAGTATAAAGACAAGAGAGTATTAATTCTTATGTTATATCAATATCAATATAATGTAAATACTGTCAAATAACTATTGTAATTTCATTTAGGTCTATTTTGTTCAATATTTTGACTTGAAGTCTAAGGGCAGGAGTGAGCATTTAAAATGTTAAGTTATTTGATGATCAGAATGCAGGTGGGATTAAATACATTTTCCTTCTTTCTACTTGGTTCGAGCTTCCTTTTCGAGATTCTGTAAATACACAAATGCATTAATGAATGAAAATCAAAAGAGACAATTTATGATTTCTTCCAAGCAACATGACTTGATGTATCCGAGTAAAGATGATAAATGTGAAACTAAATCAAAAGGATATGGACAACTTCTCCACAAACAGGTCCTTCTCATTTTGAGGTGGAGGGAATGTTTCTATATCTTTCTGCAAATTCTTGATCTGACGACCCATCAGTTCTAGGTTCTTCTGAAGTTGCTCTGCAGAAACTACACAGGGGAAAAGAAAAATAAAGTCAAGTGTAATGAGGCACTGCTCACAATACACTATATACTACACTACAACCCATTAATTCAAAATAAAAACAAGAGGATATATTAATATGGCCACCTGCTAACACAAACAGAATTGGGACTGTATATCACTATAATGAACAGGCAGTAATGAAGGGTTTGAAATTTATACTTCCATTACTATAAAAGGAGAGGTGATTCAAGATCAGTTAAACATTCTGTGTACCTCGACTGGCTTTTTCCACATGGATGAGTTCATCAGGAAAGCTCATCACATCAGGATATTGCTCCTGGCATATGTCAACAATGAAATGAAGCAGCGTCTGTTTCAGATCAGCTGATTTTGTGTCACGCAGCTGATTGAAAGGAGGAGAAAAAAAAAAAAAAACAGTTGGTCAAAAGTTATTTATTCATTCAATCATCTTCTGAACTGCTTCATCCTTGAGAGGGTCACAGGGTGTTGGAGCCCATGTCAGCTACATTTGAGGCAGAAGGCGGCGTACACCCCAGACGTGTCATCAGTTTATCACAGGGCTGACAAAAGTTATTTAGTGCGTTTAAAAGGTGCTAGCATTTTTTTCACATTTGTTTTGTAATACATGTATGAATATATGAATGTATGTATAGTTAAACTTGAGGCAGAGTCTCCACTATTTCTATCAAAATATTGTCGCTTAATTTTGTGGGAATATGATAATCAAGACACTGCACACATTCCTGTTTGCAATATGTGTCCATTTAGCTTGTTTTTTTCCTTCCATTTTATTTACCTTGCAGAGATATGAAATGGAGAAGCCAAATGCTTTGCCATTGCGGGAACCAGCATTCATGTAGTTGCCAACAAGGAGGGTGATCTCCAACAGCTTGGAGAAGGCCTGGCATTTAATAAGCTCCTCACAGGCTGCCGTCACTGATACCACATCTGGCTTGATATTGTTCAGCTGCTCCTCAAACTGGAGCTTGAATAGGATGGCCTGAAGGCGAGGGGTCAACCGCTTCACAGATGACATCTGGAGGTTATAAAAAAAGTGCTAAAACGATCCTTCTCTCTTTATAATTGTTGTGGACATTTCTATGTTTATTCTAAATCAGGTTCATCATTTTGTGTTAAGATTAAGGTGAGAGTTAGATTAGGGGCATGCATTATGGCAATGGGTCTTCAAAAAATAAAGACAAGACTTTGTTGTGTGTTTGGGTAGTTATGTGTGAGAAGGGGATTTCATCAATTATACACATCTTCCACACTTGAACATAGCAGCCTTTGTTTAGCAGCATGAAGACATTCTGTGTCTAATGTATCGCTACTTGAACAAACTTATCTCAGCATCTCAAACTTATACATGCTGCCGTTTCCCATCACAGTGACTTTTGCACTGTGTTGGAAGTTCCAAGTAAGCCATTTTCTGTGCAATGTGATTGATGCAAGCATGTATATCTATTTCCTTACCACCACTCCAAACTGTTCAGACTCAGCTAAGTCGTCATATTCATCCTTCATCTCTCCTAGGACACTCAGCTGCTCCGGAGCTGGGAGTTGTTTGATGAGGTTCTGCAAGGTAGCAGGAGGGAAATTTACATAATTAAAATCAACTGGAGATTGACTGACACATTTATAAAAACATCCTTTGAAGGACATGATAGTGATTCTTTAGATTCAAATGAAGATCTTAATGTCTAACCAAAGACATAAAACAAGGTGAATTGTATGCTTGTTTTGTAAAATCAAATCAATCAACTTTATGTAGCACTTTTAAAAAGATCCACAGGGGAAACCAAAGAAAGCGCTGTACACAAAAATGGGAATAATAAGTTAAAAAGACGAGAACAAGAAAAGCAATTGACAAAAGAAGTGGGTTCATATCAGCTCTGTGTTTGCAGATGCCAAACAAGAGAGGTTACAACAAGTTAAAAGCCAAAGACAAATAATGTGTTTTTAAACACGATTTAAATACTGGGACAGAAGAGGCCTGTCTCACACCCAGTGGTAACTCATTCTAGAGTTTTGGAGCAACAGTTGGAAACGTTCTATCACCTCTAAGCTTCCGCCTCATTATAGGGACCAGAAACAACTGGTCAGCTGACCTTAGGGAGCAGGTTGGGCGGTGAAGCTGAAGCAACTCTGATAAATATGACGGAGCAAGGTTATTTAAACATTTACAAACAAACAAAGGCTTAAAATTTATTAAAAGTCAAAATATTTCTAATAATTATTCATTTCTGAGACTACCAATAGCTGAACCATAAAAAAGACAACATTTCAGTATGTTACAACAAACTTGTTTACTACATGGGTTAAATTTTTATATTTTTCAGCCCAATCATTAGAGCAAATTTACCTGAACCATGGACTCTGTGAGCATCTTCTCATTAACCTCCAAGATAGCATTCTTGATCTCTTCATAAGGAAGACGGAACGATCCCAGGAAAATAGCTATATGATCAAAAATGAAAAAAGAATGATTTAGCTTAACAGGTTTGAGAAAACGGACATGAAGGTTATTAGGGTTTTAATGAGATGTATATGTGAAGTGAACTTACAAAGATTTTGTGAAGATTTGCCATCCAGAACCTTCAACTCTTTCACCTTCTTCTTCTGCTGCTGCTTCTTATCGTCTCCGCCATCCTGCTCCTTTTTGGCTAAAGAGGTGGACAGACGGAAACACAGTCACTAACATAATTCTTATCACCATTTCATTAAATGTCAACTTGAAACACCAAGAGGATTAAGCCAGTTTTCACAACTGGTAACTACAGAGAGAGTTGCTCCCCTGATAAGAAAAGCATATGAGCAGAAATCTTTTCAAGTAGAGGGTGACTAATGTAAAATGACTTTAAACAGACATAAAAACCAGTACAATAGGAAAACAACAGTCTCTGACAGAAAAAGAGGTGGATGGAGGATGCACAGAAGGCCTTTAAGATGACCATTGAACAAGACAAATTTAGCACCAGCTTTCACTTTTTCACGCTCTCCAAAATGTCTGGTGTCATGAATGTGTTAGGATTATTATATCAGTGGCCTTAGGTAGAAGAAAACTATCACAAAAGATCTGTGTTACTAGGGGAGGCTGTCTCTGGTGTGCCGGTCTAGTAAATATGGTTAGACATTTGTTAGCTGTAAGGCTTTTGCAATGGTAGTCATCTTACATACATGTATACAATACAGTACATTTCATCAGACACAGAGTTACCAGAAACACTGCACATTAACGTGTTCTGACAAGGTCAGATTAGGACTGAGGATGTGTCAGAGCGTGGGAGAGACTATGTAACAGATGATATATAAGAGTGAAATATCATTTGGTCATACAGCAGCCAACTACATTTTACTAAAAATGGTCAGTTCACAATAACAGTTACTGACATGCTTACATTTTTTAAATACTAGTTTGGTTTAAGCTACAACCCTGTTTAATTTCATATAAAACTTTTTAAAACTGTGATTTTGTTTTTTTCCCCATCATCTTTGTAGACAGGAAAATCCCTCTTTAAGAGCCAGCTACTGTATTTTAGCACCTACAATTGTTTAAATACACAGATTTTAGCTTAAAGGTGCCACTTTACATTTAAAATCAACATGTTATAAAAGCCAATCACCCCTGAGAGCTTCTTAACACATCTATTCCTTATCATGATAACCTGACCTTATGCAATGATATCGGAATTAAAGAAATACTGTTCCAATCAAACAGCATCACAGCAAGTATCACCCACTCCGAGAGAGTGAGCAGCTATAACATAACAAGTATTTGCTCTATTTGTTCAGTGCTCCATATGTGCAGTCCAACAGTTCTTTGTCTCAGTGTGAAAGAGCACTCAGTAGGGCAGTCTGTTAATGAGTCCAGTCTTCTTAATGAGCTCCTCATTTCTTCATTCAGTCATTCATTTGGAACACTGATACAACAGTCTGCCACTGGACTGAGGCCTCAAAAGTCCCTTTGTGTCACTTAATATCAGCTTCAGCTTCATTATATAAAATGTATCTGAATAAAACAATCGCTATATTTTTAAACTGTAGACTTCAGTTTCCATATCATTTCTGTTATCTGTGTAATCGGATGTGTACATCCCTTGTATGAATCAGTGATACCATTTTGACCAAAACATCAGCTATGATCCAACAGAGCAGGAAACCAAAGCAGGAAGTACACTGCTACACAAACAACCCAGGACATCTGGGAGGAAAGAACACAGGTATCTACATACAAACATTAAAACATAGCAAGTCACAGCTGAAGGGTAAGGAAGAACCCCACAGGAAGAGACTTAAATTTACAGTTACAAATAAACATCTAAGGACAGAGAAACAAACAGGAAAACTACTGGGTATGAGAAACAGTCTTGTCAAGTATTTACATGATGCTAAAAATAAAGATACAAATGACTATGAATCATGAAACATAAGGTGTAAATATAACACCATGTGCACAGTTGGTGAAGTGGACAGGCTCTATACCATAAGGATGAACGTCTAATCTGGATGATGTCTAATCTCAAGTAGTGCCAATCCAGTTAGTCTGGGAAAGGATCTCAGGATCATGTCACTAGGTCAGTGTGTGTCTCAGAGAGAGCCGGTGTGGGAGAGTATGCTTGTGCTTGTGTGTGTGTGTGTGTAGATCCATGCTACAGTGCCAGCTGTGCTCTAGCCAATAGAATTAGACATAGCTGTGTTGACATCATGGCTGATTCATAAAATGGGGTCTGGTGTGCAGATTGTAAAATGGCTGCTCTGTGGTTTCCACATGCACATCCAACTCAATTCATTTATGATCCTATGGCACCTCTAGTGGTGGACATGTAGCTTTGCACCCCATTACACTTAGTCATTGTGGGGGAGGAGAGGAGATGACAGAGGCAGAACACATGTGTGATTGGAAACGCATGCTAAAATTACAAGAAAATTAGTTACACACAAACACTCTTGTGGCATGCTCTGTGTTTTATTGCGGTTTGTTTCACGCTGACACACAAAGAGTGTGCCTTTTCTGAAAACCAATCAAAGCTACACTTAACACACGCATTCACTTCTGCTTTCCCAGAGTGCCTCCCCCTTATCTTTAGCCAGCAACAGCTGCTTGGCACTGAAAAAAATGGGGGGCTGTGCTTTTGTGTGTGTAGGTCTGTGTATAGACACACAAGTCAAGAAAGTAAACTAAATTCTTCCATTTCTGACTTCTGTTTTTAATTAAGTGGAGAAGAGAAGAGGAAAAAAAAAAGAGATGACGGGGGAGGAAGCAAAAGGGGGAGTTTCACAGAGTCATGAGGAGCCAAGTCATGCAGAGGTCTCTGTCAATATGTAACTGTGTGTGTGTGTGTGTGTGTGTGTCTGTCTGCACAAAGAGAAGTCTGTGTATCAGTCAGCAGACACCCCCGCCACCCCCCCACCCAATTCCCTTCCTCTCATTCTCTCTCCTTCTCTCCTTAAAAGGACAAAATGTGTGCTGCAAAAGGTGATGGGTAGCTATGCTCTGAAAAAAAAAGAAAAAGAGAAAAGTAGGCAGACCAGACAGAAGAAAAAAAAAACAACAAAAAGAACAGAATGTTTAGGAAAAGAGACAAATGAAAAGTCTGCCGTTTACTTTTATCCCTAACCAATATGAACTATAGATCTGTACTCAAGAGTTTCTGCCCTCTATTCCAAAGAAACACACTTTTGTATTTTTTCACTCTTTACATTAAGTAACCTACATTCTTCCCTTCATCACAAATTCCTGCTTGTGAAGGGGTGCAGTTTATTTTTAACTCACTAAAAGCTTTCAGATGATGTGCACCCATTTGTGTGTGTCAGAAGTGTTTTTCATGGGCCCTCTGCTGGCAAAACAGAAGAAAAGCACAACATTAACTTTATATAACTGCAAACTTCTTTCCACTTGTTTCCACAAAGCATTCCAAGGCTGGTGATTGCTAAACCAAAACAGAGGAGGGTTTTTAACTTCAACATGAATTTTTGTGGGGTTAGAAGTTCTTTGGAAATAGTTGAGTTACTTCAGAGAAAGAACACAGAGGCACAAACAAATCCTTTGCCAACATCTAACAAAAGATCTTACTGACTAAACTGATGAATATTTGATTAAAAAGGTTAAAAGAGACTTTGGATAAATTCAGCAACAACATATAATCTTAGTTCACTTTGTCAAATTTACTTTAAAACTTCTGAAATATCAGAGTTAAATGAAAAATGGGACAAAGAGGTAAAGGAACAGAAGGAGGAGGGGGGGGTATGACTCTTTGTCTAAAGTGCACACATGGCTCAGACAGAAGGACAGCTGTAGCTTTAGTCCCTTTAAACTTTAAATGTCCAACATTCTGTCACTTTCTGTATCAGTGTGCATGTGTGAGTGTGTGTGTTACAATGTGAGGATGTTTGACAGAAGAAGAATAAGGGGTTTCCACAGTAACCTCGTGTCTGAAAGAGCCCCTTCATCCTGTTTTTCACTCAAAGGAAACGGGAGAAAAGATTCCTGACTGTGTGTGTGTATGTGATTTTGTGAAAAGGACCAGATGGCAGGGTGGGGCAGAGGGGAGGGGGGACGGGGGCAGGATGTGGGAGGGCCATCAGGCAGGGGGAGGGCTAGTGGGAGGGGCTAGGACTGTGCTCCCTTGCGCACCCCTGGTGCATGAACAATGTAACTGCAGAATTTGTCCACAACTTATTTAAAAACAAATTCTTTCTACTTTTAAGTAGAAAGAATGTCAATATTTGAATGAAAAAAATATAGTTTCAAAAATTTCAACTCCATAACTAAAATTTACTTTACTGTTCATTAATATACACCAGCTGGCTCTCACTAATAAAGCTTAAATAAAGACTTAAACATAACTTTAAATTTTGTTAACCATGAAAAATGTTCATGTCAGTCTCAAGTTAGTTACGATATGCTTAAGAATAGAAATTTTTTTTATTTTTTTATTTTAAGATGTAATACTTTGCAGCATAACAACTTAAATTGATATATTTTAATATATTAATTATTTTGCTCTTGTATTGCAAACCTAATGAAGCAACACCATTGTCGTCTCTTGTTATCTGTGCTTCTCTGATGAATTATATTTGATCAGTTAAATGTATCACTAAGGATTATGACAAAGAGAAATAAACATAGCAGTGACCCTATACATTAAGAATATATGGCACATTACATATGGACGTGAGAAGTATCCATTTTCAATATTCAGCCATATTTGTCACTGTTAACACCTTAAAAGATTGAATGTTTTCTATGTTTTTTTCATTTAAAATGAAAGTAGTGGCAACAGGAGCCACAAAGTATTGGTCCCTCATGTGAAGTTACTATTTTTCCATGGAGTCACAGTGCCCTCTACTGGTTCAATACATGCATTGTTTCTAGACAGTGGCTAGGAGTCCTTGCATCTAAATACATTGTTATTACCTTCACACTCCATCTCTCTTGCCATTTAAGTTGTGTAGAAGGAGACAAAAAAGAGAAAAGGATGTGGTATATATAATAGTGTACCAGGTAGAAGAGGTCAGATGTAGGCAGAGAGCATGCAATTGTTTTTGAATGGAGAATAATGGGACAAATGTTCTGAAAGTGTGTGTGAGAACAAGCTTGTGTGCCAGTGTGTTTCTCTCAGGGCCATTCTGACCTCTCTGTGCTCTTCTGGCCATGAAGGTCTTCAGCAATGACGCACACATAGCACGTAACGGCATCACTGATTAGACACACATACACACAGACACACACATGGAGTATGCTGCCTGCATTGCTGATAAGGTGTGCTACAGTCGACACACCGAAACAGCACTACCTTGAACTCAAATTCGCACTTGCTGAAACCACACAAACAGCCCATAAATCCCTATAGCAAATAACAGAGGACACAGACAGAACCCCAGCACCACACACGCACACACACACACACACACACAAACAGATAGGGAGAGGTGAGCTGCTATGGTGTGCTTATTAAATCAGTCCTATATCAGCCAGTCTCCTTGGGACAGCAGAAAAGATTTACTACAGCAATTACACTGGCTAATTACAAGGAGGAGAGATAGAGGGAGTGAGGAGAAGCTACAGAGTGTAAAGGAGAGAAGGAAATCAAATCAAAAGGAGAGAGAACAAATAAAGGTGTGAAAACTGAGACGAAGGGAGAACAAATAAAGGGCAGAGAGGCAGAGAAGTGAGTTAAAGAACAAAAAGATAATATGAATGCGACCTTGAGTCATAAAGTACACAGTACCTGAGCCAACAACATGAACAAGAAGAAAACAGACACACACGGTTTTAATGTTAAAGCCTCAAAACCAGCTCTTTGTGCATGTGTATACGTGGCTGACTGAGTGACTCCAAGGTTATGTGTGTTTGCTAATAGTTTTACTGTGGTAATCAGGTAGTCTATGTGGTGCTCTGGTTTTTATTATTCACAGTGTGAATGTCCTTGACGCTGCACTGGCCTTCACAGCATAGTGCTCCCTCTAGGGGGAGGAGAGTGAATAACATCCTTAAGGATTGGAATGTTATACAGAGTATATCAACCAGGATTCTTAATACTTACTCTGGGTGGAGTATGGTCATATAACCTTAAGATACATTGTGTGTGTGTGTGTGTGTGTGTAAGACTGAGTTGAGATTGCTGTTCGTAAAGACAGCTGCATGTGAACCTGTGAATCTAAATGCAGCCTCATGAGCAGTAGTTAGAGAACGCATACTAAACCCTCATTAAAAATGCTGTTTGCAACCCCTTGCCCTTACCTTACTTTTACCCTGCAGGGGTTTCAAATGTAGTAGAGGTTTAAAGCCGTTTTGATGGATAATTCATACTGTGAGTTACAGGTGGACACAGGTCTATACCTAAAGCATCAACTGGGAACCAACGTATCCCCCATTTCCTTGCTTATAGAGTGCACTGCCCATTCTGACTCCTTACATGACCTATGCACAACCATGCAGAAAGTCTCATTTACATCAGCACAGAGGTAGAAATGGAAACTTATAAATTGGGTTTCTATCTCAATTAAAAAGTTAGATGAACTGTAACACAAATGCACCCCATGAGGAACATTCTGCCCTAGGCAAAAGGGATTAGGTTCTGCACTCCTGTCAGCCCTCAAATATTCATTATTACCTTAAAGAAAGATAGCAGAAGTGAGTGAGTGAGTGAGTGAGAGAGGAAGAAAGACCAAAAAAAAGTGAGGGGGAAAAAAACATGAGTAAGTCATAAAGCAGCACTTTATGAATACATGTGATTCTGACTTATGCAAAAGCAAAATAGATGAAAGGACTACAGAGGGAAATGGAGGTCTACACGGTGTCATGCCATGGAGGACAGTTAAAAGCTGGTCGCAGGGCTAGAGCACACACTCATCCTCTGTTAATCCCTCAGTTTCTATCCTCTTGTGTCCAACCATCCATCCCTTCACTCGTCTTTATCTCTGCTTCAGTGATGAGGACAAAGAAAAGCACTCACTCATTTGCTCCCCAATTCTACCCCCTCCTTTCTCCCACTCTTGGTCTCTTCAGGCAAAGCTTGCAGGCCTGATTAGCAATTGTGACTTGACCGCATGGTGGAAAGATTGGCACACAAAAACACGCAGAGGCATGTACACATATACTGTATGTGACTAGAAGAGGACAGGGGCCAGTTCTACTAGGTCTAATTACCCCCCAAGCATGGCCCAGGGACAACGAGGGGGTTGGAGCGTAGGAGGATTTTTTTTGCCTTTTCAAATGTCAACCATTGCTTGCAGGGCACACATGCGCAAACACTTGAGAAAGTCTAACTGTCTGGAGGCAAAAATATTGGGCTGTTGTCTGGTACTTGTCACTATGCCTTTTCCAGGCAGCATGTTAACATGACAGAGGAGAGAGGAGAGAGGAGAGAGGAGAGAGGAGAGAGGAGAGAGGAGAGAGGAGAGAGGAGGAGAGGCTTAAAGAAAGATAGACATAAGTAAAGTAGAGCAAATGCAAAGGGAGACACTATTGTGCAAAGACTCCAGATCAAAAGAATGAGTGATAAGAAGATGAGGAGAGAGAGATGGGGGTACTGTCAATGGAGTCAGAAATAAAGGTGGAAGTGACAACAGTTCTTGACCCCAATTATGATTAATAGACTATATATTTCCCTTTGCTCACATTATAAACCCGCAGCTCTCATTCTCAAGTTTAGTGCATTTTATTTAGAACTTTAAAATCATATAACTGGAAGGTGCAGATTTTCATATCGAGGCGAACACACAGCCAACACTTATTTGCATTTGCGTGTGAACTGTTCTCTTTGTTGCAAATGCGTTGGGAAATCTACTGCAGGTGTTTTGAGTCACATCAATAACACTGGATCATAGTTAAACTAAGTAGCTGGAGGGGGATGACAACCATGATCTGGCAACTTCCACCTCTGTGTGGGATACTAGGGAAAAGTCTCTCTCATCAAAGGCAGATGGGGTGCTGCAGGGGTTCAGGTCTATAAAATCAATTTCACCTAAAAAGAGAAAAAAACACCCCCTCTCCCTAAATAAACTAAGCAAGAGAAATAGATATTTCAACAGAGAGATGTGAAAATCTTCACCTAGAACATCTGTCTGCTGGCCTCTCACAAGAACTGGCTGTAGATTCTTACACAAAAAGACAGACAAATACACACAGTACACACCTAATCCTCTGTGTGGTAGTGAGCCATCGGGGGGGATGTGTTGCCAATCAGACAGCTCAATGGGACTGAGCGAAAGAAAACAACTCAACAATGCACAATACGGCTCAGAGACTGGCACCTGTTATTAAGTGACAGTGTGTATGTGTGTGTATTTTGTGATGTGTTCATAAACTCAAGCAGAAATAATGCCAACCATCAAACATCCACTGTCCTAAAATAATGCATTCCTAGAGGGACCACAGAGCAAGAGTTTTGGGACTATTCTAATGAAAAATGATAGATGGTGAGGGGCATAAATGGACAAAATTATGATTAGTTTTTAGGATTCACTGCTTCTGTGACTTACTGGTGCAGCTTTGGATAAAAACATTTGCAAAAATAAATTTAATGCAAATATTGCCTTGCTCAGGGAGCTATTTACACATTCACTGTACAGCCTCACCTGAATGTGAATCTTTCTTTCTATTGTTAGTTAAACAATATAACAGTTTTCGTATTCTCAACCACGTCCAATAATGACTGAAATGTTACATTTAAAAATATTAGCACAAACACCGATAACACTGAATTGTAAAATCAGCAGAATCTGCCTTTTGGGTTTGATACACAGTCAATAAAATGCATTGTAATTCTACACTGTGTAGAATTTTCTTTCTTCTACCTGTTGTTTGTACTGTGGACTGCTGTAACCTAGCATGAGTATGTATGTCTAGTGAGCGATCGCTCCTCTCTCTGTCTTGTCTCTTCTCACGGCTCAGTGAGTGTGTCAGTCTGCATTGGCCCTTTTTCAGAAGCTACTGAGAGATGGCAGCACCATTAAAATTTAACCCACTATCTCACCACTTGCAACACACTGACAAGAGAGGGAGAGAGAATGGTAGAGACAGCCAGGCAGGCATACAAGGATATACACAGGCATGTATCTAACCACAAATATGCACACACACAACCTCACACAGTCATTCCCGAAGAGTCAGTCAGATGTGATAGTGAAAGATGGGGAGCGACGGAGCGAAAGATCCTATACAGATGGAAAGTAAAGAATAAGATGAACAGATTACCGCTTGAAAACCACACACACACACACACGTCGGATGCATAGATGGCTATGGAAATGAGTGGCATCAATTCAGCAGGGGAAATGGAGAACGTGCATGAGCCTTATGTCCTATCACTCAACACCATCCCTTTTTCTAAATCCATAGACTCTTTCTATTGCCATCCCTTGGACTGCCTCTAGCTTGCTGCAAACCTTCAAACACAACTCACAATTTTCCTTCTTTTTTTTTTTGTTTTAACACTTTATATGCTCAGTTTTTGACATGTGGCTCTTTCATTTTTCTGTCCCCTTTCTATAACATCTTTCTACCTCCTTCTGTTCCTGTCCCTTTCTGCCCCAGTGGAGTATGGGATAGGAAGCAGTGCTGGGAGGCCTATGGTCTCTTAATTAAGAAGCAAGGCGGAACGAGGCCACAGTTAACAAGGACACACACGCACACATACACACACTTGGCATTCCTTTACTTGTGAGTAACCACACTGTCGACAGGTTCCTGTGCTTATCATCATCTACACCACACACTCAACACAACCTATACCCTGAAACATTAATCTAACTCTAATACAAGCCTTTCTCCCATTGCAGATCTTAAGGTTCAATGTGTCCATTGAACAAACACAGAGAAAACATTCCCCACACCACGAGATCCATACAGTATATTCCATTATCTGAATATTCAGGGTAGCCTTTCAATTTTTCAGAATATTTCCTTTAAAAAAAGTCCACTGCAATAGGTACAGCTGAAGTATAAAGAGAACACATTAACAAACAGGACAATCAAGTGCATCCACTCAGTATCAAAGCTTCTGTACCCTTATATAAAAGTCATGAAAACATAGGAAGAATATGTAATTTCATTCTTCCACGACCCAAACAATTGAAATGTATATTTGTTATTGTTAATACTGTAAGCTTCAGCCTATTCCCTTTCAAACATTGTATCCTGCACAAATACAGAACAACACAATTAGCCTCAAATTTGACTAAAAAAGTAATTAACACATACCATAAACTGAACTACACATATATACTAAAAACAACACAGAGCAAAAGATTGCAAGTCAAAGTCCAAAACTTTGTTGTCTCAGAAATAAGGGCTTCTCTGACAGCCTCCCAGGACTGGACCATAGAAAACCTCTGACTCCCTAACAGACGTCTCACAGGTGTGGGGTTAATGTGGCTGATATATACTGTACATTCAGTTGTGACAGCTATGATAGATTTTTGAGGAAATAAGAATAAAGAGAAATCACCATGATATGGACTTGGGTATGGTGAGAGGAGATCCAGCACTTTTTTCCTGATCAGTGACTGTTGCTAGTTATCCCTTTCAGACCTGAATTATGTCCCTAGGTTGTATAAAATATAATTAGTTTTTTCCCATCCATATGCAACCAGAAATGAGAATATATATATTTTTTAATCAAAACTCTTTAATTGTTAAATATTTTTTATTAAATGGACTTCAGGGTTATAGTGGTGTTAAATGTTGCAAGAGTAAAGAAAATAGCAACTGTCATGTCACGTCCATTGTAATGGATGCAGGGTCTGAAAGGGTTAAAGTATTCAAAGTTATCCCAAAAGAAACTAATGTACAACTGCAACTCCATAACACTGTTATTTGAGGCGCAGTGTATTAGAAAGACTCAGGTTTCTGTTTTGTTCTATGACTTTAGAGGCAATATGCCCAGAGCAGACCTTTTAGCATTTTTTGGAAATCTGGAAGCATTAAATATATCATCAGTACAGGTTTTAAAAGAAGTGTAAAAACATGATTCTCTGTACACTTGAGGGCTCCAAAACATGCAATCTGGGCCAGCGATAGTCCTTACTTTACAAGACTGTGTTCACTTTTAGCTAAAGCTTGGACAAAGAACAAGGAATGAGGGAGTGAGAAACGCTGTTAAGGAGCTGTGTGCTCAGGCCACACACCTCCCCACAGATTCACTTTTTCACACATCACAACACCTAATCAAAGGCTGAGGACCTGGGCTGAAATCTGTGGGTCTGGGACTCAATCAGCTATCAGCAATCAGACACAGGACACACACTCATCCACACTCAGAACTACAATTACACACGAGTACAACACACATTTAATAAGCCCTGAGCTAACGGACAAGAGGTGGGCCATGATAATATTCAGTCTACCTCATCACCACTGTAACCAACACACACACACACACACACACACACACACACACACACACACACACACACACACAGAGGAGGCGGGATGGAAGTAGCTATTTTGAGATCATGTGCGTCCGTTCTTTGCGAAGGTGACTTTGGGCAGGCTGGAGTGGTAATTGGGTACACATACAAATGCCTTTTTCTTCCTCTTCTCCACGTTCGCTTAAACTCTTTTCCCCTTCTTTTCCTCCAACTGTGCTCTCTCTCTTCCCCTCAACACAGCCCCAGAACGTGATTACATTTCCGACATATGAGAGAGGGAGAGAGACAGAGAGAGAGCGAGCAGTGGAATGAAGAAAAAGTGAGTGAGAGATGATTGACTTGAAAAACAAAGACAGGGTAGAAAACAGATCTTCCACTGAATGGAAAAGCAAATGTTCAGTCACACATACATATATTAATTTGCCTTTGCCCCCTGCAGACAAAAGCTAACATATATATATATATATATATATATATATATATATATATATATATATATATATATATGCGCGTGTATGTATGTATGTATGTATACACACAAACGTATATCATTTACTCAGCAGGGGAGCAAGGAAAAATATGCAAAATGTCACTCAGACTGTCACCCTGATGTTTTCTGTTGAGACACACAGACACACACACACACACAGACACACACACACACACACAGAGCAATGGCCATCTCATTTCCTCAGACGAGTGACATTTTCCCTCTCTCTCCCTTTTTCCTTTTTTCCACACTGTCGCTGTGGCGATAAAATTAGCATTCCTTTCCTTCCTCTGCTTCTCCCTCCCTCGACGGCTGCACAAGAGGTGAAGACTACGGGGACAGAAGAAAGGAGGAAAAAAAAGAAAGCAGAAAGATGGCAACAAAAGAAGACATTAAGAGTAAGAGTATACAGCCTGAGAGACACAGAAACAAATAGAAAGCAGGGTATGATAGACAAAGACAAAAAGATGCAAAAGGAAATATACAGAGATGAGAGAAAAAACAAAATACAGAGTGGAAACATTATTCTGACTTGGGGAGAGTAAATGAGGGGGGGTACCCTTGAGGGACTCTTATCACCATGACAACTCTGTTCTGTCTCCTTCACTGTCCAGTTGTATGATGAACTCCTACTACTTAATAGTGGACCTTGGTAATCGGCAATACCTCATTTTAAACCACTGGCATATTCAAAAAAAAAGGAATAAAGCTTTTTTCTTTAATGATTTGACAGCGCTTTCTTACTTTATTCTTTACAAGTGGGAGACATGCAGTCAGGTGCGTAAACCTGTATGTGTGAATATTTTCTACAGAGAAAAAGCAAAATGCCCGCAGAGTATAATTAAAGTAAGAGACAAGGAGTCCTTGAGTGTAACTGCAGCTAAAACTTTACAGGTTAGAAGAAAAAACCTAGAGGGGGGGAGAGAAAATGAAAAAGAAAGCAAAACTGACCTTTAAAAACAAAGTGAGATGGAGAGGAATGTGAGAGATGAGAGGTCTAATGGAAGACGGGGTAGCGGGAGATAGACTGAATTAGATTATGCTGAATTCAAGGTAGCAAAAAAAAGAACAAAAGTGAGAAAAGGAACGGAAACATGGGACTGAGAAGGGGAGAGAAAGGCGGAGGGACAACGACAAAGAAAGAGAGGGAGCCAGAGAGTCCTGATCAGAAATCTAAAGAACAAAATAATAAGGCTTCCTGACAGCAAATGTCAGCTCAGGGAGGAGAAGCAGATGAAGGGAGAGAGTGTAAGAGAGATACAGAAAGAAAGAGAAAGGAGAGGAATGGAAGGAGAAAAACATTTAAAAGAAGACAGGTGAGGTTAGAGAGATGGAGAAGCTTCCCTATCCCTCCTCCCTTAACAAAGAATGAACACAATATTTTGGATGCGAAGAAGCAACACATAGCCATGAAATATATTCTCTATCTCCCACTGGAGGGAAACAGAACTGCCAGGTCAGGTGGGTGAATCCTCATATGAGTGTGGATAGGTGTGTATGTGCTCGTCAACGAACACATTCATTGGCTGACTGGAAAACACTGCCCTTGAATCAACCTTGACTACTCTAGCTAAGCTCTGCTTTAATTCCAGACTAACAGTATCCTGCTTAAACCACAACCTGCTAGCAAGATAGAAAGTAAATGGTTTCTGACAATGTTCCTATATGTGTACTTCCTCTAACAGTTTGAATAATGAAATAACAAAAAACATATTAAAACAAGTGTATTAACCAGGAGAAGAAAGAAGAGATTAATGCTAAAAAAGTAATTTGAATATTTATAACTCTGTAATTAAACTAAACTGTGACCCAAGTTAAAAATTCAAACATTCAGTGCTGTCAAACAGCCAAGAAAAAGCCAGCAGTGAATTAGATAATATATGCATTGTTTTAGAGAGTGTGAATGTGTGAATCTTAAACAGTAATCATACTTTTATGAGCAACTCTTAAGTTAACCTAAGGTTAACCAGTTAAGGATCAAGGTTATTCAGAACAACTCCATCTGATGTACTGCATCCATTTTTAGAATTTTCAGTGCAGATCTAACCATGCATTACGGACAGCTCATACTACCATTTAATCCCATCCTTTAAATATACTGTATGTGCATGTTCCCCCCTCTTTATCTTCAACCCTGCTTAGTCAGTTACGGTATCATTACCACTTGTTTATCAGTTGGTTATACACAAAAAAAAAAAAAAAAAAAAAAAAAAAACTACAAGGCTTATTTTCAATAAATATAATGGAAGGATTTTTCCATTTATTCTTTTGTCTGCTGTGGATTTGTTTTTGTCTGCTCCTGGTGAATAATGGAATAGAAACGGGTCGACAAGATTTTTATTTTTAATTATTATATATTTAATTATTGCAAAGAAAGTTAAGTCTGCACCCGAGTGGTGATTGTGAAGGAAGACCCTGACCCTCTGGCAAAATCCATCTTTATAGGGTGGATATCATATCTTGGGTGAGACCTACAGGAGTCTTCAAAAAGAACTCTTTTGGTTGTGTAGTGAGCCCCAGGTTTTATCCTGAGTCAGGACCATGCAGTCACCTTTTGCTGTTTTGTATTTACATATGCAGTAAGACATCTTGGTATAGAGCGGGAAATATATGACCAAACCTGCCAGTGCATAATTTTTATCATTTAAATCAGGCCCGGGCCAGTTTGGGTCTGAATTTTAAGGCCTGTTTCATGCTCTACCATAGTAGGTTCAATTGAAAAGCAACAGTAGGGAGTGTTGGGGAAGGAGATGAGACAAATAAACTAAAATACCATTGCATGTCGAAAGAAGCTTTTGGTTTAACTATTTAACTGCTGTTCAACCAAAGTCATCATTCAACAACTGCATCGTAAAGTTACCACTAGTCTAAAGCACTTGCAATTAGCAAATCAGATCATGTAATTTAAAAAAAATACAATTTAAAAACATCCTACCCTACTACCATAGATTATAAAAGGTCTGTTTATGCTGTGTAAAATAACGTAATTACAATAGTATTGTATGGGTTTGTTGCAATAATATTAATAGGCTAATGAGTGCATTTGTGATATACATGCTTCGATCATTTACTTTAGCATATGTAATGTGTGAAAGGTTTCAGTCTGTTTTACCTTGCAGTGTTTCCCTACAGATTTTTACTGCTGATTAAAGAACAAAATACCAGGTACAACAACAAGCCTGGACTCTGGGTCCTGTTATTGAAATAAAACATGTAGGAAGTCTGATTTACACAGCTCCTTTATGTTACAATGTACAAACATTTCCATAGATTAAGCCACAGTCAATACAATTTATGTAAACACTGCAGCTGTCAGATGTATGTGCAGGGAAAAATTATATAGTTGAAAAATTACAGTGTCATTCCAAAATAATGCAAAATGCAGAGTTTCAAGTCAAAGAGCTATTTCTCAGAGTCCAGTCCTCTCAAAACCAGAGAAATCTTGTATGGTTGTAACCAGGGCTGTAGTAGTAGAGTCCAGTTTTTTATGGTCTCGGACTCACGAGTATTTGACTTGGACTTGTCTCTGTTTTGGCCACTGGTATAGCCAAATATGGTTGTTGGTCCAGGCGTCTTTATTTTGTTACAATAATACAGGAAAAAGGCATCATTCATCTGGGTAAGTTAACTGCAACGGGTTCGAATTGATTCAGTTTAGGCGTCATGGTTCTACCCTGAAAGATTGTCAAATTATGTTTTAGCCAAAACACCCAGGGCAAAGCAACTACAATAGAATTTTTATGAGGAATTATTACCACCCATGCTTTCCATGTGGAAAACTGCTGTGATACATTCTTTATGTTTTCTGTCACCACTACAAACAGTACATAAAGACCATTGTCCAGGCAACTATACTTTAATTCATGCAAATGTATGAGTGCCTGGAGATTTAAATAAAATAATTTTGGGGGGGGGGGGGGGTTATGGCATAAATAACACGATAGCTCATGTTTTCCAACTTTACTGAGGTTTTGACTTGACATCCGACATAACATTGTATAGTATGTATATGTATGTAGAAAAACACGGATCAGCATAATAGGTCTCCTTTAAGAGTATACTTGAGATCATCATTTTATAGAACCCGGTCCTAACCCTGTCAAGGTAATTTTTTTTTTTACAGACAGTGTGATGCTTGCTTCTAGCATTTGCTAGTATTTAGAGCAGGGGTGCTCAATCCTGGTCCTCAAGAGCTACTATCCTGCATGTTTTAGATATATCCCTCTACCAACACACATGATCCCCCCTCCCCCTTCTGTCTCTCTACACATATGTGCTTATTGTGGCCAAAAAATTGTATTTCAATTCCATCAGCCCACAGCACTTGTTTCGAAAACCCGCCAGGTGTCTGTATGTTCCATTGCATATTTCTAACATTGGATTTTATGATGAAGACAATTCAAAGTTTTTTCTCCAACAGACTCTTCCATGAAGGACCTTTCGAGCATTACTGCTCAGTATAATGGTACACGACCAGTCCTGTTGGTCAAATGTGCCTGTAGGTTCTTTGCAGTCAATTGGGGTTTGATTTTCCAGTCAGCTTATAAGAAGTTCTCTCCAAAAGTTTTCTTGGTCTTCGAGATCTCATCTTGACCTCTATCGTTCCCCTCAACTAGCATCTCTTAATTATACTTCATACTGTGGAAACCGCAACTGAAAACACTTCACCATCTTCATGTAGCCTTCTCCCTGCACTGTAGGCCTCAACAACTTTCATTTTAGGAGTCTTAGGCAGCTGCTTAGATGAACTCATGGTTGCCGAGTGTTTGCACAAGGTTTGAAGAGTCAGAGTGTTTAAAAGCTTTCACCAGCTGACACTTCCCAGTGACAATTGTTGGCATGAATAGTGAGCAGAATATGATCTGAACTTGTAAAAGTTAAAGAATCCGAGACTTTAAAATAAAAAGCATGCTTAAACTTTTGCCACAATTTTTTTTTCTATATATGACACAAATAGTAACTATATCAATGACGGGAATACAAGTCACTAATTATGTCATTATAAGGGGTGCCCAAATTTTTGGCATAAGAACTGTATACAATTGAGCAGGTCACAAAGATTTTATATATATATATATATATATATATATATATATATATATACACACACACACACACACCAACTATTTTCTTGTGCTTCCCACCATCACATTTCAACCATTGTCTTCTCTGAGGACATCTTCCCAGTCACTTGTTCTCCAATTTTCTCTCTCTCCTCATCTCCCTCTCTAGACCCAGTGAGTAATGGCAGGAGCAAGGGATAGTGGCAGAGAGCTATAAAAGTGTAATTTGCTCCATTTTCCTCAGGAAACCAAATTCACTTTCTGTCCTGTGCTACAATCTGTTAACATTCAGATGGCCAGCATTGCAGACAGCGCATTACCGCCTACACTCGCTACTAATGACCCTCACACAGAGGTGCACACATATATACACACATTCACAAATGAAGGGAGCAGGGACCCACAAGCTGTAATAGTGTAAAAAGTACAAAGTGACTCCATGTACACTTCTATATGGAGACACAAATACACAAAGTCTGGTTGTAAATGGGGAAAAAAGGAAGGAGATGGGAAGGAGAGTGAGATTACAGAGAAGAAAAATGGGATGAAACTGCAGAGAGGCAAAGTACTTTACATCTCTGAATCAAATTAAATAACTTATTCAATCTCACACTTCTGTCCTAAGAAATACCTCTTTACTAGGCCCATAAGATTTTTCCTCATTTAATCAGTCTCTCCTCCTAATTCTCTAAAATCTTGTTCTAGTTTTTGCTCTATGTAAATCTGCCCAACTCTAGCTTCCTTATTCTATTTCTAAGTCACCCTGTACACTTCATCCATTCCTTTCTCCCCCTATCCCTCATTCGTCAATTCGCTCTCATAGTCTCATCTAATCATCCCACCCTCACAGCAATCCTTTCTCTTTTTTTCTATCCTTCTCCTCCATTTCCACCACTCCTCTCTCAGGGAGTTAATAGCCTCCTCCTTTGTTCTTGGAGAACAGCGGGGAACAATGGCGGAGTGGGGATTGTCGTTGTGGCAACAGGCATGAGACAAGAGAGAGAGAGGGAGGGAGGGAGACAAAGAAGAAAGGCAGTGAGAGAAAGAGCAAGCACAGAGGGGATGCTGGTTGTTAGCCGGGCAGCAGGGAAGCGAGCGCTGGCTAATTACACTCGTTTCTATGCACACCGCAATTAAACCCTGATGCGCACACGTACACCGCCCTCACTTAGAATATCCACTGCCGGTTACACATAGACACAAACACACTCTGCAACATCAGAAAAAGCAAGCAAGGAGGTGGCAGAGAGGAGGAGGTTGGGGAGTAAAAAAAAAAAAAGAGGAAATGACAAGAAAAGACTTTGGCTATTTTAAATCAGTGCTACTGTTCTCTCAACTAGCAACAGAAGTTCATTAAATATCTGGTTCAAACACAATTAGCATCATCAGTTCTATTTAAATACTGTGTAGGTTTGCTCCATGACCTTATCGCACCCACACATTCTTCCTCTTCATCTAATACTCAAACATTGCATTCCAACAGCTAACCTAGAACTGCTGTATTGTTATGGGGTGGCTTCAATTTTAATACTTGATATCATTAATTATTTCCTTCTCCTTTATCAGTTGTATTCCTCCCAGTGCATTTACTATCAGTTCATCTCAATCTAATCAGTTCATTGAGCTCCATCTTTCCACAAGATGATCTCCCCATCTCCTGAGATGAAGAGGTTTAATGTCACACAAATTAGCAAAGTGCAGATAGCTGAGGGACTGAAAGAAAGATTCAGATAAGCGAGAAGGAAAGAATGAAAGAGATGGAAATGGGAAGGGGGGGCAACTTGCATCCAGGTCACACTACCCTACAGGGTAAAATGTTTCTGGTGTCTCATAAACACCCATTTCCAGCTTCCCCCATCCTTCTATCTATGCCTCAATACTTTTTTCCGTTAACACGTCTTGGAGAAACATGTGCTCCATGCTGCCTGTCTGTTCTATTATTCATGGGGTTTAATGCTTGCCCAAAGTGAGTGCATGTGTGCGTTAAGAGTGTTAGAAGTTCATGTTAAAGAGCAGGAATGTGTCACTACATGTCTGAAGACCAGCTGATGAACACAGTGCTGGTCATAATGAGCTTTCAACAGAAAGAGAATGTGCATGTACACACACAAACGCACACACACACACGCATATGAGAATGCACACCATGGGAAGAACTTCACACAACGGAACAAACACACACACACACAAATGTAGGCTGCCGATGAGGCAGATGAGGAGTGAAAGGAGTCACATTAAACAGCCAAACTTGTCCTGTTTCGCTTTCATAGCCCGAGTCCATTTTCATAATGCATTAAAACCACCACTGAGAAGAGAGACGAGGAGAGAAGAGGAGAAAGATGAGGAGGGGGTAGAGAGGGATGGGGACACAGAGAGAGAGAAATAGAAAAGGAAGGAGTGGGGACAAGACACATTCTCAAAGTAATCTAAAGCTTTTGGATGTATGGGGGTGCAAGGAAACAAGATAAGGATGAAGGGAGCGGAGGAGTACGAAAAGAGAGCTCGTCTTAGAGGGAAGATACGGGAATAGAAAGTGTCTGATAGAGGCACAGACAGATTAGGGAGGTGGATAAAAGAAGATGGGATGCACTGATAAAACAAGCAAGGGTGGTGGCAATAGATGAGGGAATATGATTTAGTCACAAACTTTGATGATTTTGTTCTATGTACATACATGTTGGTTGTGCTTTCTTTATTGTGGAGGCATGCTTGCCTGTGTATGACTAAAGTGGCAAGGGGCAGAAGGTTCTCGGTTTCAGCACCAGCAGTCTGATGAGAGTTTGGGGCCAAACAGCCTGAAGGCAGAGCTGGCCTTGTTACTCTCTTTTTCTCTCCCTCACACAAACACATTTAAACCAAACAGAGCTACACCCAGTGTAACACGCTGAGCATGTTAATGTAGAAACCTCAGATTATAACAAAACAACTTGCATAATTAAAACCAACTGAGTTGTTAAAATATTCAAAACTAATAGCTTGTTGGTTCAGTAATTATCATTTGTTAATAATGACACATTTTAATGAATACCTTGTCACACCTGGACATGCTGTACCTACCGATGTTAAAATGCCAGTTTTGTTTTATCCATCGCATGTACCTCTTGGGCATAATAATTTGACACGCTGATGAGGTGTCAAAGTTTGCTGCTGGGATCTCATTTTACAAACTTCATTGATTTAGCACATGTTGAAAACTAACTTATAAAAACTGCTTGCGGGATGTAATCCTTCACATCAGACACTATGCAGGGATTGTTCTAGTTTGACAAAGTTACATCATCATTATCTTTAACTGCCAATATGATGGTTTATTTTCAGAAGTGCCTTAATGTGAACTCAAATTTTACTTACATGATAGTCATTTTACCATTTGTTTCCAGGGTTTATTTTTTTTAAATGATATTTCGTGAATACATAAATATCCAACTACTCACACCATCTCTTACAAGCAAAAAAAATTTACGAACAATTGAAATATTTGTGAAATTCAATGCTAATTACTTATCAGAATTAAGTTTTGCCTGGAAGGTAAGAAAAGAACAGTCAAAAATCTGTGCGGGTGTGAGGTTGTATTCTTTTGTAAATAAATTGTTGTAATTCAACAGGCATTAAAATTATCAGTTATCCATCTATATATGATCGGTTATATATTATAAACAACATTCAACTACAAATTCATACAGCTGTTGAATATCTGTGTATTAACAGGGTAGGAAAGAGTTAAGGAAACAGTCGAACTGAGGCAGAGGCATCCCAAAGTCTATCTCTTCCAAGTCAATGGCGTGAAGGCTATCTCACACACACCTGACAGAGACAGAGTGCTGCCAATAGTGCCAGAGGGAACAAGAGAGGGAGGTTTGCAGACAGTGAAAAATAAAAGAGCAAAGAAGGAGAAGAGGACAGCTAAATAATGGAGGCAAAAAGGGGGAGGGGGAGGAAAAAGTGTAAAACAAGGGCATAAAAAAGATTGATAGATAACAGAGCTCAGTGGTCACTGGATCAGGACAAAGCATACTTGTTATTTTTGATTTCAATACTTCTATCTTATTATGAGTGAACATGACAGGAGTTACATAGGTAGCAGTTTGTTTGTATGCTCCTGTAATATAAAGGCTGACAACTGATAGATGCTCTGAGTTAGAAAACCACTAAGCACTCCAGCAGCACCATGCTAAAAATTTAATCAGGCATTAACAAAAACAATATCATTACTGTCTGCCTAAGGAAGCAGCAACACACACCTCACTGTGTCTAGCAGGCAGCCACAAATGTGCAGAAAGAATTACAGGAAGCACAAATCACTCCGACATAAATAACCCTATCACTCATATGCTTTCTGTTTTTACCTCTGCTTTCCCCCCCATCTCTTCATCCTGCGGCTTTTTATGTCCTTTCATCTAGCAATATACCTTAAAAATCATTGCACAAGATAAAGCATAAACAGAATATGAATACACAAACACATACACATCTACAAATGAGCAGCTACAAAGGAAGACTGAAAGCATCGTCTCAAGGACAAAGGTAAGCCATTCTTTGTCTGAAAGCCGCTTCACACAGCAAAAAGTGTCGAGACATGAATGAAGCAAATGTAAGTAGTGCAGCTCCACAGTTGCACTCTTCACCATAGAAATAAAGAGAAACTATGAAAAATAGGAAGGCAGATACAGAATGGACATCCATAGAGGTACACCAAAATGCTGGAGGCCTGTTTAAAGTGTAGCAGAGCTATAGAAATCTGTCTCAAAAACATTCTCTCCAACAAAAGTAAGGTTGGAAGAACGAAACCTGTGAATGAAAGCATATAGTGGACATTAAAAGACAATGGTGACAGAAAGCAGAAGAGGCAGAATACAAGAGGTGAAAAGGACACTGAAAAAGTCAATTTGTGGATGTTCCTAGAACATGCAATGGGAAGGAAGTCAAGGTATAGATAATGTGGTGATGGATGAAGAGCAGAAGAGGGTAATAAGTAACAAATAGGATAATAAGTAAGGCGGGCAGAGCTGGAAGAAAAGAGGGGAGAGAAAATGAAACGAGAGAAAACTGAATGAGAAAGTAATAAAGTCAGAAAAACCATTAAAATTCTTGACTTTTCTTAGTTCAAAATAATCCTTGTCCTATATACACCCTCAAATGAAACAAGATGTGCATGTGCATGGTTATGCATGCATGTGAATGGATCACGCACCGATAACATTACACTCCTTAATTCCTAATTAATCCGTCTAAAGTGGATTATGGTGCAGAGCATGACAAGGCCAGGATTCCACCCTTCGCCCGACAACTGTGAATGTGAGTGTATGTGTGGGTGTGGGTGTGTGTGTATGCGAGTGTGGGTCTAATGTTACTGCTGTTTTTCAGCTTGAGGTCTCATAAGGCTGGCCTGTCCTCAGTTACATGATGTTGGGAAATGAAGCCGACAGTTTCTGAGGTCCCCAGTGACAGGATCTGTCCCATACACATTTGCTCATTCTCTTACACACTAACGATGTCTCTTGTGCCACTCAAACAAACACACATACACAAATGCACCAGATGTCCCTAGACAACAGGTTTTGAAATTATTATAGCGAGTGGCAAGAACTCTTAGCATTACTTTACACATTTTAAGTGAGGACTCATGGGGGATATGTGCTTACTCACATAACAGACATGTGTCCCCCGACACACTCACTTGTCCTGGTTTGAAAAGCTGCTCCACAAACTGTCCCATGTGAAGTATTCTGGATTACATTCAGTCTGCAATAAAACCAGAGGCCTCTAAAGACAACAATACTAATGAATTAATTTTATGCAGATTGTACTCTGCAGTTGTGCTGGGAAGTGTGCCACATAGTATAATGCCTTCTATTTCTTTTCAGTTCTTTCTTTTTTGTAAGACTAACACAATTTCAGTTTAGTAGACCACACATTATGCAGTTAAATGCTATGTAGGAATTACTGGAAAACACAATACTCATACTGACTTTAGATATAACATGTAATCACAGCAACTGTACTAACTATTGATGCTACTGCAGCAAACATTTGTAGATTGATGTTTGTCAGTTCTTGTTTCACATAAGCATGCAGGGACTTTCATGCTAACAGAGGTAACCAAAATCTTAATTTAAAATTCTATATAACTAAATTATTTTAATAAAAATTACTTTATTGTTTTACATTCAAAGTTACACATTCTAGTACCAACCTCGAAAAGTTTGCGGGCGCTAAGTAACCAACATAAACCTGAGCCACAATACGTCCCTTTAAAGGCAACTTTTGCTAAATGTATTATAAAAAAAAAACCTTGCCATTTGGACCACAGTATAAATAAGTAATGTCTAACATATTGTATTGCATGGTACCGTGTGTACAGTGTTGTGTTCCAAGTTCTCATTAAACCACACTCTCTACAGTATAGGTCGGGAATTACTGGGGAACAGAAAGGAAGTAGTGATGGATATTTTTTTTGGTGGGGGGGGGGCTTACAAAGGACTAGATGGAGTGAGTTAGGGAGAATTACCATGCTTTCGTGCGTTCAACGCTTCAGTGGAGCACCACGGGGCTTGTTGATGCCTCTAAGTGCTATGCAGTATTAACCAGACAATCTCTAAGGAGGCCCAGTGGCATAGTATGCTTGTGATGTGTGCTGACTGACCACTGTGTATAGTTAAGTAGTAATCCCTAAATAACCCATTTAGAGAACAGAGTGGGAAGGAAAGTGGATAGATTCAGTGAACAGATAAACACTGATAGAAGACAGGAGCATTAAAATACTTGTTTTAACCACTCAGACATGGAATACACAACATCTAAGCAGACTAAAGATTTTAAGGCAAACACGATCTGTCCATCCATGTATAGTGACAGAAGAAAAAGAGATGGAGGCCACAAATGTTGGTTAACTAGCCTTTAATTTGGACCAAAAGTATTGTATTATGAACAAAGTAGTCAACTAGAATAAGACACACGGGCCAGTACATCACTACTTGAACACCTGCACCATCTCGTGTTCTCATTTTTTTTTTAAACACCTTTACCTACTCGCATAGTTTCGGCACCAACTTAACTCAGTTTCCTGAGAATTTTCCCTTACTTCAATCATTCTCATTGCTTCATATCTCTTCACCTTTTGATCATTTGTCATTCCTTCATTCCTTCGCTTACTGCTCTCTTCAATTGTACGCCGATCACTCCTGCCTCCATTTGTCCTTCGCCGAGCCTCATTTATTCTGTACCTCTCCTTCACACTATCCTCAATAATCCATCTGTCTTTGCGTGTACTGAACCAAGGTTGGTCTCCATCCATCTGTAACTCTGGAAAAAAATTCCTTTCTGAATTTTGTTTTTTTACTTCTGTATATGATGAAGAATTTAATTTACAAATATTTAAATCAATCAACATAGAGAACAAAATCGAAAATATTTATATTGATTTTAAGGTAAAAAAAACAATATTGTGTATACTTACTGTAGAGTTGCAGAACGGGTGTGAAAATTTTACTTTTACCCACCACTGAACAGTAAAAAGAATTCAGGTATACAATGCAGCCGCTTTCGTGTTTGTTTTCTTCAATTGACTCAACTGAGTAGCACACTTCTTATTCAGCCAGTTATTTGCCAATGTAATGGCAAGCTTTTATCTAGAATGGGTTAGCCAACTACTTTGTGAGCCAACAAAATACTATGTTTAGTAACTAACTTTCTCTCATAAACTGCAGTGCTCCATCAAGAGCTGCACACATTTCTTTCAAGTGTGGAATAAACAGAAAGTGGAATGTTTGTAGTTCACTGTACAGCCCTGAATATCCCCACAATGTGACTGTCAATAACACTGTTTTGCATTTTTATTAAAATACATATTGCTTAAAAAACTGTCCTTGTGCAGAAAATGATTTAAGATTAATTTTCAAGGTCTGCCACCCATTTTATTTTTATTAGTGTTATTTGTAATGTGGTCTGTTGCTTTTGCTGTATTAAACCACCATCTTTTTTCAGGCTAGAAATGAAGAAAACAACTGGAAAGAAAATACTTCAGAGCACAAATCAACATGAAACTTGGAAAGCACAAACTCTCTGGGTTTTATAAAAACTTTCCAGATCAGACTTTTAAAAAAATCATTGTTGGAGAGATCTTAAGAAATCTCAGGCAATGTGCTCCATTCACCCAAACAGAAAAGAGCTGCTTCTGATGCCATGCACATTCACAACAAGAGCTGAAAGGCTCTCTGATGGATTTATATCTACAGTGTGGCAGCTCTGGTAGACAAAATATTTCTACATGCAATAGACACAGAGCAAAAAGACAAACACACTACACATGCCAACCCAGTCTCTCAGTGTTAAGCATTCCAAGTCTCATCTACTATAGCTTGTTATGATTGTATATATACATATCTCTAGTTAACTGGCACTGTTCTGACTTTTACCACTGTTGAGCTATCACTGTGTATCAAGAGCATACTTGCCATTTCATAGCGATGCTCCAAATAAACCGAAAGGTAAGGGGTAGGCCTGGTTGTTTTGTCTCACAATTTGCTGAAAAACATCAGTTTAGTTTCTCTAAATACAATGTTCCAGTGAAAACACAATGCTCATCTGGACTCAACTTTTCTGGTCAGTTAAACTGTACAGAAGTTGTACGACTCAGAGATCCATTCCCTACGATCAGTACTTAAAAGCATAACTTTATTCACAAGATGACGAATTACACATTTGCCAGCTTCCTCTCAGCTTCTATTTATTTTACTGCTAGTCCCTGATGCCCTGCTACCATCACCCTACTTTGCCAGTTTCAGTTTCACCCTGGAGTTAATCTGCTGGGTAGAGTGATGAACACTTGGGGAACCGACGCAAAGGAGATGAAGAAAGAGTGGGATGGGGTGGAGGTGGAGAAGTAAGGGATGGCCATGCATTATTGAGCATACAGAGTGGAGTTTTTAGGGAATAAATGTGAAAGCGTGTTTAGGGACAACCTTTTCCCGCTGCCTCCCCCGCCTTTTCCCTTCCTTCATTCCTTGCCCTCCCTCCAACTTTCCTTTCCCCATGAGGGCAGCCACATCTCTTATTCAGTGGGGAGGTTAAAAATTCAAAGCTTGAAGGGAGGAGGTGGAGAGGAGAAGGAAAAAGTACCTGAAAATGGTCAAAATGAAGGAATGTCTTTAGGGAGTTTTCACAAGTGCTAATCTAGAGAGCCCCTTGCTTTGATTAGGCGCGCGCGTGTGGCGAGCAGTGGGTGGTGGTTGTAGTGGTTGAGTACGAGGACGGGGGAGGGAGATGAATAGAGAGGAGGAAGGAGAGACAGCAGGAGAGGGAGTCGAGATACACTTTCATGCAGTGCAGTGTAGTGTAGTGTAGCACACAGCATGGTGAAAAATTAAGGTGCCTGCAGGGTGAAGCAAAACCCACGTCTCACAAAACACGACACATGCAGATACCGAGAAATGGAGCAAGAGATTCAGCATGTAAAAACACATAGGGCTACAGGCACAAAGACATCAGACAAACCCTACTGTAAGTGACCGAGTATTGTATATACACAGAAACTGTATTCATATAAAACTATTCAAGTTCTTGTCCCCACACATTCATGACACATGAACACATATTTCAGTGCACACAGCATTAGTGTTACTACTAGCAGATTAAGGTCAGAAAGTGGAGCATGGTCTGGTCTACCAAACCTTGAAAATACCATCGGTGTCTGGTGTAAATGTCACTGGGTTATCCATATTACACATTGCCTCTCCAGCTAGGGACTGGGGCTGTGTTATATTAGCAGAAATAAAAAACGGATGTGCCGTATTCTATAAACACAGTTCACGTATATCTTGGAGATATTTTTATATTCACACATTTGCATATAATACAGATATATACATGATTGTGCCCAAACAAACTTGGTACAAGTATGTACAAAGTTTGGGTGAAATTAATAGCTTTAATATGTGCAACTGTGTGCAAGCCCCGAACACGTAGCCTGAGCCACTGGCATAATGGGAAAGATAGTCTAATAGCCCCCTAATAACTCACTTGCTAGCCAGCACCCCATCAGTAACAGCTTAAGGCTACTGTTCAACAATTCGAATGAGATAGAAACATTGGGCTTTAAAGGACACTTTCAGCTGCATCTTTTAGCTCCATCTATCTTGCTTTTTCTCATTTTACAGTTTACTTTATCTACACACTCCACCAGTCTTCCATCTTTTTTTTGTGGTTCCATCTCTCATTCATCGTTTCTTTTCATAAGAACCCCTTTATCAGGAAGAGATAAGAAGGAAATCAGGAGAGAGTAGCAAAAGAGGGAAAGACAGAAGGGAGATGGGGGTTAACGCTACTATCTTGTCAACTCCATCTTTGAAGTTGTTGCTCTTTAGTGCTCCATTTTTTATGTATGCTATCGGTGACATCAAAGTGGGCTATGTGTTGTGTGCGCGTTAAGAGTATATTTCTGCATGTCACTGCCCTCAGGGATAGGTAGCTAATATTCAAGTTTTGTTTTTTTTTGCTGTGCAGCATACCAAACTGCCCCAGTCAATCTACTCCACACTTGGACTCTTATTTGTCCTCTCTCTGACACCCCTATACAAAGCATTAACAACATGTTTTCTAATCAGAGATAAAAACTTAGTATGACTGTCCTATCTCTACCAACCCATCAATATCAAAATAAGTCACCTACACCTGAGAGACATAGACACTTGCACATCTATACCCATAGAACACAAAGCGCATATACTTAAAAAAAAAAAAGACGACAGTGGGGGAGTTGAAAAAAAGTCTTGGTGGCTGTGACCAAGAGAAACGAAACAGGAAAGAGTGTGGGAGGAAAGCGTGTAGGTGTTCATACATATATCCCTTTATCCCCACATCCTTCCATCTCTGTACATCATTTTTCCCTCTTGGCTTGGTTAAAAGAGACAGAATCACAAACACTAAAGACACTTTGCATGTGTAACAAGCTTTTGAGCTTATCAGCTAACCCCTCAATTAAACATATATACTTGCTAAGAATACAAACGTGCATAAACACACACATACACACACAGCTGTTCTCTGGCCCAACTCAGCTGTCATATCACTGAGACCATTTAAATGGTAATGGTGTAGGTATGAGATATTGGAGCTGTGGCTGGCTGGCTGGCTGACCGACTGGCTGGCTGGGAGCTAAACTGACTGAAGCGAAGACGGCCTATTTCATTTAAAAACAGGATAATCTCCAAGAAAGAGAAAAGGCTGCAAGGAGATTAGGCACACACAGCGGTAATACTCCAGCATGAGTACACTTAGCTCATTTGCATGTAAAACAGAGGGAAGAGAGATGTAACGAGGGAGGAATGGAAGAGAATGAGTGGGACAAAAGCATGTCTGTATGTGTATGTGTGTGCGAGAGAGCATTCTTACACTTAAATGTACGTTTCTGTTGGCTGTTTGTTGTGTATGTGAGTGAGCTACTGCGGTGAGCACACACAGATGTGTTTGAACCTGATAAGGCCTGATGAATGAGCGGCGTTTTGCGGCTGTTCTACAACCATAAAGAGGTGGTGAATGAGGGAATGCTTTTTATTGCATGAGAATACACATGGAGGTTTAGAGACCCAGGAAAGCTAATGTAATGTACCCACTCTGCTGCTATTGAGGGCTTAAAAGGAATAGTCAGGATTTAAACTAAAATATATTACAAAATCGAGACACTCATGCATTACACAAACACACAACACAACCTATAAACATCAAATCTGTTATTTACAGACCATCAGCATTTAAAGAAAAAAAGTTAGATATATACTATAGGTGCTATGCAAATGTAGCATTTACCATGAGACGACTAGGGACAATCTTCCCTGTCTTGTGGTTATTTGGATAAGAGACGCACATGGAAGAATGGCTGAAGCCAGAAATGGAATGGAAGCAAGAATAGAACGAAAGAATAGTGTGATATTTTTCGCAGCTCACTCTACAGCATTAGTGACCCTTGCATTAACCCGCTTCTCGTTCAGAGGCCCCAGCCTGAACACTGTATGATTTATTAACAAGACCTGCTACTGTGTACTCCACGAGAGTAAACATACACAGACACATTCACAGAGAACTTAAAACATATTACACACCCCAACTATTCAAAGCCAATACTAATTTAGAGCAATCTCTCAAGCACGCACAAACACTTGTACAGCTTAATAAAGTGTGCCCAATTCTCATTTAATTCACCAAGTGCTTTAATTGTACAGTCTCAGGAGACTGCAGCTCAGAGTCTACACAACTCCATAAACTATTATCAGAAACTCTTCCTAATTATAAGCAAACACACCACCCAAACCCACATCAATGTTTGTAAGCCATGACAAACTGAAATAACGTAATGTCATTGGAAGAGTGTTGTGCTGGGGATTTACAAAGTCAGATATAAAAACAGTTGACAGATAAAGGCAAGAAAGAAGAGCTCTAACCAGTGTAATGAATAGCAGGACCTTCTGCTTTCTTGCCTATCATCATTATCAACAAAAACCTTGCAACTCATTCATCAGTGCTGTCAAACATGGAGCAAGTACAACATGACCATCAGCTACAATAGAATTTTTTCTTATTTCCCTTTAAGGGAGTGTGTTCTGTGACCACCAATGACATGGAATTATGTGTTAAAAAAGGAGTTGCTAAATGTTCTTAACTTCATTGTTATGCAGAAAATGCATGCCCTTATCAAGGCCGACTTGTATGCTTGTGCACCTGATGAGATTTTGTTGCTTATGCCGTATATTACATGTCTCATCTGTTTAACTGATTTGTCTGCTACCCTAAAGAAGCTCTCAGTAGGAATGCACATGCACACACCCACACAGCAGGCACTTTCTTCCAAATTGGAGGCTCATTAAGGTGAACAGTGAATGGAATAAACCAAAGAGGAAACTGAAACAAGTATACACATACACACCTACAGAGCAGGAAATTGATTTCTTTAGAACACAGGGAGATCAAAAGGCTTAATATAATTGGTTTGTAAATGTGGCTGAGCTCTCCCACCCACTCTCTTCAGTACATACACGACCATACAGACACCCATGCACTGAAAAACGTGTATCATTTGCAATAACCCTGCTTGCTTTGTTTAGAAAGAAAATGTGATTCAGGAAGATCCACACAATACATACCGTACACAGTGGCTAGCACTCCCCCTCAAGTGATTCCTTGGGGTGGCAGATCATTACCCAAAACCAGGAATGAGGTCACTACACGACAATGGACTACAAATATACAGCAAGAGAATGAGACAGAGGAGTAGAGGCTATATAGGCAGGAGAATTGGGATATAAAAATGATCCTCCCATTATGAGGATTAATAATCATATATGCTCCTGGCCCTTTTCTTTTCTAACCCGAATCAAATTAATCACTACTGCTCCCCCTAGCCCAGCCTTTCCCTCTGCTCACTTTTTATTCCCACCTCCTACTCCTTCAATCTCTTGCTGACTCTCTTATTCTTTGGCTAATTGGGCTATCTGAGCTACCGACTTCAAAAGGCACCTCAAACAGTCTATAAAAGTTAGAAAACCACAGGTCAGGATACATATTTTAAATGAACAGTGTTGGGCTTTGGCCTGTTCACTACTCTCCTGCACTGTTCAGATATTTGATTAAATTTTTATCTGTATGGGACTCTGTTCTCCTATAAATAACTAACTTGTTCACAATAGCAAAAACTCACAGAGCAGATTATGAGGCTTTCAATTCGTAACCATAATGGAGGGAAAGATTTAATGAAAAATGCCGAAAGACAACATAAAGGGAAATTAACAAGTCACAGATTAATGCAAGCGCTGCTTGTATTTCCATGACTATATCTAATAAATGAATTACTAAAATGTACTCCTCATTTTAAAAGTGATATTAAGGCAAGAAAAGAATGTCTTATTTAGGACACAATGGATTATTCACTGGACCACAGAATTGTAGCATGCCTGCAGGCAAATATTGAAAGTACATCTCCTAGACCTGGCACACATTCTGAAAATCATCAGTGTGCAGAAACGTTAACTAGTCGACACATTGATTCCTGTAGCACAAGTCAACTTAAATTTGGAGGAGTCAACAAGTCGCATATTATTCTCTCTCCCTCAGTGTGTAAATACAGACCAGTCAGACCTAAACAAAAGGAGACACAGCTGCTAAAACTGGGTGGTGAGCCTACCTAAACAAAACGCAACAACGCGCATAAAGACAACGCATTCGTTTTCCCCCAAAACATGATGTAGAAAGTGTGGTGTGTGTCTTGATGACCACTGCCTTAACCTTTTTGTACTTAATGTAAAAAGTGAAGACAAATGACAAACATCTGGATAGTCCAGTTTTAGAGTCGTCCATCCAGACAAAATCCGGACATATGGTCAACCTACTGATGTCGTGCAGTTAAATTTAAAAGAAACCTCAAAGTGTTAGCCTTTGTTTTGTTCAGGTTAAAATGCTGATGCTTGTGTCTTTTAAGTGGATATTGTTGCAGTGTTGCTTGTTACTGGACAGCCATGTGTCCGTTGTTCCTCCGCTGACAATGTGACGACGTCATCACAACCGGTCGACTTGACTCCGACCAATACGTCGACTTGAAAAACACTGAAGACGTTACTGCCCTAGTGTGCGTACTCAATAAACACAAACAAATACTATTTGACTATATATGCATAATTCTCACTTCCAATATTGCCATCTAAGTTGTTTCCCCAAAAAACATTTTGCTCCACAGTACTGTGCTGAACATTTGGCCTTGGCTGCTATAGTGGGTTGCAAGGCAAGTAGTTGTCAAGAGAAGAAAGATAAAGCATCCTGAGGTACAAAAGTCCAGAATAAAATCACCAAATATTCTACTTTTCTTTGGTGGTAGCCTGATTGTGTATACTTACATAGTCTTCCTTGAACTTGGAACTTTTCTTTTCCGGTGAAAAGAGGAAGTTCAACGTTTAGAATCATTGAAATTGATTGTTTTGAATTTGTCAGACAAGCTCCAGAACACATTCTGGAAGTGACAGCTACATCAATTTAATAAGTGTACAATTAATTAATTGCATGCACACACTGTATGTATACACATGTGACTATGCATGTATTTGAACCAATGTGCTGAATTATGATCATGAGAGCCATTTGCACTCAGCTAGAGGGTGTGTCTCTCTCACCGTCAGCTCTCTCCTCTTCCACTAAGCCTCAGAGGTCAACACCCCTGACCCTGCTGTGGGCACAGTAACCCACTGCACATTTGTTTTTTGTGTGGGTGTGCATGTACTCAGCCCCAGCCAAGCTGCTGGGCAGCTGATGGAGAGGAGGAGGAAGGGTCACAGAGGTTCAGTGGTGGCTCGATGTGGTGCCGATATGCTTTTGCTGGGTAACGAGAAAGGGAGGCACAAGAGCAGCACGAAGAGGAACAGCAGGAGGAGCTGGAGTGAAGCCTATATCCCAGTGGTGAGACATTAAGAGAAGGATAGAGGTCAGGAGGAATGCATCAGGCCTTGAGCAATGTGTTTAAATAAGAGAAGGTGGGATGAGGTACGAGGGTTCAAGCTGCATGACCGGAGCTGGTGGTTTATTGGGTCATGTGTGCATGTGTGAGTACAGATATTCATGTAACACAGAAGAAATGTGGAGTAAACAACACATTATGAAAAATATAGTCTTTATCAAAAACATTTTCTACAGGGTTTCTGAAGGTTTTAACGGGTTACATTTAAAGACCTTTTTAAAAAACATTATGAATGCAATTTAAGACTACCAGTAACTGTAGGCTGCTTTAAAACAAAATACAAAAAAAAGAAAATGACATGAGGACTCCATAAGAATGCCAAGTAATTTTGGGTGGTATACAGTAAAATGTGTGTGGCTTTATACTGCAGCTTTTTATGAGTAGCAGAGACGCCTGCCAGAGATCTGCAGATAATGTACATTTTCATCCGCAACCACTTCTTAAAAACTATTCACCCTCAACCATTTGCAGGAACATTTTTTCACCAATTTTCAGAACCAAACGCGCCAGCTATCTGCTGATTAGTTTTTAGGTTTTATTCTATAGCCCTCTAGAATGTTACAACAGCTCCCATTCACTTTGAATGGATGTTCCCAGTGTTCTGCGGGCAGATTTTTTTCGATAACCCCCTGCTGCCCCATTAACGCCCGCTGCCATTGGCAACGAGTTTTGTCACTTCAGATTTATGGTACCAAATTACTCCACAGGTAGTTCAGCCACTTTGAAAGTAAATATTCGGCTATTTTATCCAGTCTGTTAGAGTAGTAGCAGTAATAAGCGGTAATAACGGGATAATGTATTGCCCACGCTTGACTATCTACCTTGCTAATGATGGTACAAAAAAAAAACCTCATTGCGTTGCTGTGTAGACAAAGGCTTGTACCAATTTTACCCTTTCCCGACCAAGGATGGAAACATCCTATTATCTCATGTCTTACAGGATTGTCCTACAAGATTATCCTGTGGTCTGAGGCGAGTTCAGAGTGAATTTGTCCTGACAATCGTCAACCCCGACAATCATAAATATGAAACCTCTTCAATATTTCTGACAAAAAATCTTCACGTGGGTGGGGAAAAGCAGACAACTTCCAAGCAGAGTCTGATAAGGGTCGACCTTTCCAAATCCACTTTATTTCTGCCTAAAACACACACAATCATTAAATCTAATAAGTACAGCTCAATGACATCTGTGGGCAGATATAAACAGATGTCACGTTCCCTCCAAAATAAAAAAAAATAAAAAACTAGATGTGGATCAATCATGGTCAAATTAGATGATCATTAAATGTCCTGACAATTGTTTTTAATCACCAATTTTTTTTTTCAATTCCTTGTCCCCTACTCACCTGCATTTTTAAAAATTTTACCTGTACCTGCAAAACTTTTTTTTTTTTTTTTTTTTACATGTCCCCTTCATTTTTATCAGATCACATTTAGTCACGTGAGATTCCCGTTTTGGAGGACCACATTCTAGATCAGTGTTGGGACAGAATCGTTATGCATGTGCTGTGTTGAGTTCATCGGACCACACCACACACATAACTATCAAAACTGTTCAATGCCTGGAAAATAAGACATTTAAACATGTACTTCTTGTACTTACTTTTAATAAGAGGAAATATAAAGGTATTCCCAACACCACATCATGACACACATACTTTGCATTACCCATTATATGCTTAATTTGTTTTCTTTTTAAAAAATATGTAAAAATGTGAATGTTTTTATAAAGAATCACAATATATTATTGCCTAAAATTCTGATTACTGTTTGGTTTTAAGACTTAAAGAACAATGGAAACCCAATTCCAAAAACTAAACCACAATGTACAAAGAAATGAAAACAGAAGATATCAATCTGTCTCACTCCTACACACACATTCGCATGCAAACAGTACACAAAAGGCAGATATAGAGACAGGTGTGCAAGTATGAAAAGGCCATGGTGCCTTTATAGTCAGCTCTGAGAAAAGGTTATTAGACATCAACTGGAACAGGCGCTTGTCTTGGCCAATAAAAAGGGGAGGCAGGGGTGCATGGGCCAAGAACTGAGGGAGGTCAAATTAAGAAGTGACAGGCATACGTTAGGAGCTGCCATACAGGTGAATGCAGATAGGACAGCTGCCAACATTGACATTTAACTGGCATAAACAGCTAGCATCAGCCCTAAGTGCATACACACTTTTGTTTATGTATATGACAGGTGCAAGAGTTTTGTGTGTGTGTATGTGCGTGCGTGTGTGTGTGTGTGCGTGCGTGTGTGTGTATAACAGAGACTCAATCTGAAGGTCAGATGGAATTATATACACCCACAAACACTGTCTGTCCGTGGTTTCCTGTGTATGATATGAATATGGAAAAGCCAGAGCAGAAGGCTCAGTGACACTGGGACAAGGTGATAGAAGTGGACAGGTGTGGTTGTGCGAGTATACGCTCGTGTGTCAGCGCTTTGTGCCAGGACAGCAGGTGGCTAGTCAAAGGACATCAGTGACCTTCTCCTTATCCCTCCCTTAACTCTCTTTCCTTTGTCCATCTCTCCCACTGTCCCCAAGTCCCCATTCATCTCATCTGCTAGTGAGCACTCCATCTCTGCACAAGTCAGGGGCACATTCAGAAGATGAATACGTACACAGGTGTGGGTGGTTTATTCATGAACTCGTATTAGAAGGTGATTTTACAGCGTTGCCAAATAATGTAAATGTGCAGTATGTCCTTCAAGCAGAAAAAGAGAAGTGTGAAAAAGGCTGGAGAAGATGTGTGGTAAAAAGCTACTGAGATAGGTGTGTGTTACATTCTTACCTTTAGTAGCTGATTGAAGGACGGCACATTGATTGGAAAAGACATGGAGTCAGGAATGGGGTCGAGGATGCAGAGTGGTGAAAACAGAAACATTTCTCATTACTGTGAAACACAATATAATGACACTGAGGAGTAAAAACACACAAAGCAGACACTCACTCTTTGTCTGTGAGGAGAATGTCAAGGTCAGTTTGGCAAAGAGCTCATTGTTTTCAAATTGCTCCTCTTTTGCCTTTGTCCAGAAACTGTTCTCCGAGAGGTCCTCGGGTCCAATCTAAGAGAGGAACAGACAGGAAGCAAGGAACTCAATTTTAGTTTTACAACAATTTTTTTTTTTTTTGCAAAAATGGTCATCACTGCAGCTTGCAAACAATGAGATGAACAGATAAACACACAAATGGAACAAAAGAAACAGTGGATTTGAAGAAAGAAAGACAAGGTGGGGAGGGGAGTGGAGGAGGAAGGAAGGCACACAGAACAAAAGGAGATGAGGAAACATCTAGTCATTTTCTCTAATCTTTACACACCGCTTCCACCACAAAAGAACCTCAGCTTCAGAAAGAAATACATGGGAACATAAGAGTAGCACTCTTTGCTTTCCCCTCTTCTTTCTTTCTTCACACAGGTGTTCATTTTACATTCTTCTTTGTCTTAGTGTTGCTCACTCTTCTGCTCATAAGAACAATTAACTTCTTGTATTTTCCTTTACTTTCCAAATGTTCTCATCAAGGGTGAAGAGAGAAAGTGAAACAGAGACGCTAAAAAAGCAGTGGTGGTAATTTTTTTTCAGATATCAGGCCTTCCATTGTGGACAAAGCCTTAGGGAGGGGGATGTTGGACAGAGAAAACAGAGTCAGGAAGGGAAATGTGATATGGGGATGAATTGAAGGAAGGAAAAAAGCAAGAGTCCTTATGAAAAAAAACCCCGATGAGACCAAGCTAAAAAAAAAAAAAACTTAATTTAAATTACAAAAGAATACTGTCCTTTCTAGCAGCAATTTAATTATCTTTCAGTGGTGCAGTTAAAAGAAGAAGGCTTATTAAAAAGCAATTTCTGTGACATCCTCGTCAAACACTCACTAGTCCGCGAGAGAGAGCGAGAGAGAGAGAGAGAGAGAGAGAGAGAGAGAGAAAGAGAGAAAGAGAGAGAGAGAGAAGCTAAATGCTGATGAAGTCTACTTCAGCCATTAAACAGTAGCTTTAGGCTAAAGAAAGACAGAGGGCCGTTTTGATGTTTTAACCATCACAGATGAGAGGGAGGGGGAGAACATGAGGCACATAGTCATGAGATCCATGCATGCACACAAGTCATTTTAGGTCAGAATATCACCATTAAAGCTCCGTTTCACATCTCTCTCATGGTGCTCATAGCATTACAATCATAACAACAAACTCCTTCTGACCGCACTGCAAATTAAGACTAGAATAATCAAGGAGTTATATAACAATTTAAAATTCTGAGCTAAAATATATATAAGCCAAGACAATCAAAAAAGGCTCAATGTATAAAATTTAGGGGGACCTATTGGCAAAATAATGAAATATAATATTCCTAATTAAGGCCGTCGCCATGATGGAATTTTCATTGATTAATTGAAATACCAATTAAGATTTACTTTTTAATGATCCAATTGTCTTAATTCCCTATATGCCACATATATAGTTTAGTACCATTGTATAATTCAGGGGTGTCAAACTCCAGTCCTAGAGGGCCGGTGTCCTGCATGTTTTAGAGATTTCCCTCTTCCATGTGATTCTGTTTAACCCTTTAATTCCTGAGATTTTAGCAATCAAAATGAGCAACAACAAAAAAACAAAAATTAATAATAAGCTAACAAAATAATTGGTAACATGAGCAAAGTAAAAACACAAATGGCAGAAAACCAAAGAAAAATAATGACATAAAAAAAAAAAACAAAATGTAGAAAAATAAACAAAATCAGCAACAAAATTAACAAAAAACTAATATATTTACAAAATGAAAAAATAATGTGGAAAATTTGGGAAAAACTAAAAGGAAATGGTTTTCTGAATATTTAAACTAAATCATCGATTCAGAATGCATCAGCGCTGACACTTAAAGAGTTAATAATCAGTTCTGCAGATGACTGATAATGATCCAATGGGCTTCAGGTGTAATGGAAGAGGGGAACATTTAAAACATGCAGGACACCGGCCCTTGAGGACCGCAGTTTGACACCCCTGGTATAATTACTGAAGAACTATTTATGGATACTGAACATGAGAACATATGAATACAAATTACATTTGGTTGTTCTTAGACCTGAACAATAATAGACATGATTTAATTCAAGGTCCAGTGTGTTAGATTTAGTGGGATTTAAAAAGAATTAGAGGAAATTGATAGACTAAACTAAACATAAACATGTGAAGGTAATTCCTGCTCAGAATGTTTCTCACATGTCAAGCAGCAACAAAAGGCAACGTAACGCAGGAGGGTCAGATATGCGTCCAACAGGCCTATCGGGGGGTGGGGGTAATAATTCTGATTTAGTGTATGATCACATGAAAGTAAAGATCACTGTGTTTTGTTACAGTAGATTGAGCCATTTATATCTACAGAAAAAGCAGGTACCTTCCTAATGGTCCACTATGTTTGAGAGTAGATCAGAGTTAATGTCCTCGATAAAGTACAAAACAACAACGTTGTAAGATGTCTGTAATGTTGCCCTTCATGTTTACAGAAAATGCCATCTGAAATATGGAAGAGACATACATATACTGTGTGAAAGAAGTGACTGTAGAAAACACTAAGTTTAGCGATTCAAGATGAAACTAAAAAAAAGTCCCATTTTTGTATCAGGTTTTATGCAACTGAATAAAGGCAAGTACAGTAATGAGGCTTATGCTGCCAAGGGCTAACCGTTAGAGTATATCCCAGAAATCCCCCTAATTCTCTGGTATATAATACAGCTAATAAACACCACAATATACAAAAGATACCAAGTTAATTATGTATCAACAATATGAACTGAGCTTGGTCAGCCTACTATATCTATTAAAAATGTCCAAAAATACCCAATTTTTCAATAGAAGCACCAACATTTGGACAAGTGATAATATTCATAGAACACACAAAATCAATAGTGTTCTTCCTTTAAGGATCACCTATGTTGGTGCTAAAGGGGGTTGTTTTCATGTTCCCACAAAGGATATCTGGTCTGAGTAATAGCACAAAAATATTTGCTGAATAATGTCAGAAAAGATCTTGGACATTTGTTGGATGATCAATCTGAACCAAATTTGAGCTTGATTGAGCTCCCATTTCCTTAATAATAATGTCCAAAAATATTTTTTTTCAGAGAAGCTCCGTGACCATTTGAAAAAACACGCCACCTGTGTCAAAATATGACATCATGTAAACCCAAGGGCTGAATGCCTATTCACCCCTTGGCCCTACCCCTCTGTTAACGTGAAGGAGTAATGTTGTCTTGATTCTCAATTAGATGGAGGGTGAAGGACTAAGACTAGAGGCTGTATAGCCCTTGAAACAGACAAACCAGGACCACCACACTACAAATGGCGGGGTAGAAGAAATTTCCCACAATTCTGTTTGAATCAATGGCCACATGAAAGAAAAACAGCCAAAAAGTGCAGCAGTAATGAAAGAAACACAAATGTACGTAGTTTTTTTTCATAAACTTAATCATTTCATTGATCGTTAATGTTGTTTTAATGTGTAATAGATAGCATTAATTGTGCAATCTAATAGTGTAGTAAAGTGTATGCAGTCTCCTTGTGCAAGATCAGACTTCAGGCTTGTAATTTTATCTTAATTTTACCTCTTTAATTTCAGTATTATGCTAACAAACTGCTGCTGCTTTCATTTGTGCCAGAGGGACTAGCTATATGGTGATCGTGATCACATGAAGGAAGTGTTTTTCGTTACTTTCCTAAGCCCGGAAGGGATCCAGAGAAATGCTGATGTTGGATACATACGTGCCAACAAGAGGCATTCACAGTTGAAAAGATGGTCAAAGACACCAATATGTTCTCTGTACATTTCAAGATTTGTTATTGCTGACATTTTAGTCACACATTACCATCATTCTTGTTGTAAAATCTCCTTTGTAAATGTTCTTACACTGTTTTCCCTCTTTAACATTGGTTAAGTTTTGGTGTGCTTCCAGCTTCTCTACAAGATGCAGAGGTTTCATCTTATTTTGGTTGAATTCTCAATTAACTATAACAGGCAACTGGTGCCCTGGCTCAGGAGGTAGAGTTGGTGGTGAAAGAACTACCGGTTCAATTCGTGTCGTGTTCTTGAGCAAGACAGTTTACTCACCACGCCCCCAGTGTCACACACACTGGTATATGAATGTGTATGAATGTTTGGTGGTGGTTAGAGGGGCCATTTGGTGTGAATTGGTAGCAATGCTTTTGTCAGCCTGCTCCAGGGCAGCTCTAGCTATGTAAGTTTACCACCACCAGGGTGTGAACGTGAGAGTGAATGAATGATGGATCAATAACGCAAAGCACTTTGGGTGCCTTGAAAAAGTGCTGCAGAAATCTAGTCCGTTATTATTAATGCTGTTAGTATTTCTGACAGCATTAATAATGCTGTGCATACACCATTATCACTAGTTATCAAAAGTTACTTAATGATTAGTAAAAGTCTCGTTTTTTTCCCTAATTTGAAATTAGTTGAACTCAGTTTAGTAATTTATGCTTGAATTAAGATAGAGTGAGAGAGACAGAGCAGTAAAATGTAGATGCAGATTATCTATAAAGATCAAAACAAAGAAAACAAAGATGGCATAGAGCAATATTTGTGCAAATTGCCATGAGCCTTATTCAAGCAAAATTCAATGCAATGAAGTGGAACCACATATGTATCAGCCAACATACATCCAAGTATCCACATAAATGTTATTAGGGTTGGGCACCGAAAGGGTTTCATTCGATACAGGGTTCTAGAGTGCAATCAATTTGGTCGCACATGTGACGTAATTTCTCAAAAGTGCGGCTAAAATGGGCGTGGTTTGAGTCATACGTAGTCATGCACGAGAGCTGAGAGTCGAGCACGTCACCGAGTACGTTCTAATAATGCTGGAATTAGTTGTCAATACATACACTTGCATCGGCTAATCACCGATTTTATCTGTTTGATGGTGTAATTAAACTGAAAACACATCAGGATTTTCTGGGAAGAGAAGCGGTGACCAACTGTGAGTATGATAAGTTCTCTAAGTAATTAGTTGTCAACACATACACTTGCATCAGCTCTATGCCGACGGCTATCCTATGCAACATGCAGCTGTCATTTGCAGCTCAGACGAGCATCACGCATACTCACACTGAATGACTTAAGACAAGTACATCTGAGGGGCATGTGGTTGCAATGCAGGATAGTCCATAAGATATGGAGCTGTTTAGATTTTCAATTTGGAGCCTTTAAGAAACTTGTAATTTAAATTTAGAATATATATATATATATATATATATATATATATATATATATATATATACACACACACACACACACACACACACACACATATACACCAATGTATGTAGTCAGCATAAGATTTATGGCTTGGATCTGTCATTCACACTCTAGGTATTTCCATTTCTGATGTGCTATTAGCACAGTGCTTGGCTAATTAGCTCACCACAGAGGCTTTCAAACATGGTACAGCTTCTGCTTTAAGGTAAACACTGTCACCAAGTGATTCATTAAATCATTAAACAAGTATTCAGACAATGCCTAATCTCGCACCTATTTTGTGCCAATCTCAAGTTTCTATGACAACCCGTTGTTGAATTAAGAGCCAATAATGTGATTTTGACCTTTCTGCTAAATGCCACCTTGACCTTTGACCTTTACTCAAATGGATCATTGCATCTGATGCGCATTAGTTACATGTATTTGTCTACTTAATTTCATGGTGATATCTAAAGTATTCATTCAGTTACAGCATGATATGACTCTGCAGACACACACACACACACACAGACAGAAAGATTACAATAATCTTTCCTAACCAATGTTTGGTGAGATTAATAATATTTCTGCCTTTGCATATAAATGTCTTCCAACACATGTTGCACATGGAGGAATCTGGATCTTTTTGTGAACTGCAACCACACGTTCAACCTCTTCACCTTTGACATATCAATGTCATCTGCACTGCCGCGTGTGTGACCTTTCATTAATAGTAGACAAAAGGCATAATTAAACAACAACTGCAATGTGTGGTACCGAAATTCACCTTAGATTTTGGTCTGGTTACTACCGTTAATGTTTGCCCCAGTTCCATACCTATACTGACATTCTGTACCCAACCCTAGTCATTACATATGGTTCTTTTATGTGATTTAACAACTCAACATCAAAACTGACCAACATCAAAACTGACCTTGCTCCAGTTGGCTCTCTTAAGCTGGACTTCGGGCTTATATTCTTTTTTTGGTTGGAGACCATAAGGCAGCTGAGGTGGTGCAGGGGCACCCCAGCCACTCATACCGAATGGTGGAGGTGGAGGCATGCCAGGACCTCCAGGCGGAGGTGGTGGGGGTGGTGGACCCATTCCAGGTAGTGGTGGAGGTGGTGGTGGTCCTGACATACCAGGAAGTGGTGGAGGTGGTGGGGGCCCTGGCATGCCAGGAAGTGGTGGAGGTGGCGGGGGCCCTGGCATGCCAGGAAGTGGTGGAGGTGGCGGGGGCCCTGGCATGCCAGGTAGAGGAGGAGGAGGAGGAGGAGGAGGGGGAGGAATACCTGCTTGGCCTGGTAAAGGAGGAGGTGGAGGTGGGAAAATAGTCATGCATGTCTGGCCTGGCAGGGGTGGGGGTGGGGGCGGTGGAGGGACCATTCCACCATTCTGAGCAGGGAGAGGAGGCGGGGGAGGTGGAGGGGGCAAACCAGGAGTTGGCACAGGAACAGTAACTGTGACAACTTGAGTTTTGGCCTTTTCCAGATCTTTTGAGAGCTTCTCGACCTATAGGAAATAAAAAAGTATTAGCACATTATGAATACTATCCATTGTACTTACTATACAATACAATAATTAATTTCTTCTTTTCTAACTATATTTTATAATTTTAACTTTCCACAATTCAACAATTATTTGGATTGCACCCTAAAATAAAAAAAATCTATGTATTTTAATATAGTATTTCCACTGAATAGCCTTCCCAAAAAAGTGATTGGTTTTTAGAAACAAACTAGAAAAGCACTCAGAGCGCAGACCTCCGCCAAGGTAGACCCCCCCCCCCTTCCCGGATCACCACCAAAATGAAATCAGTTCTTCCTGTACACATTTCTAACATATCCTGAAAATTTCATCAAAATCCATCAATAAGTTTTCGAGTTAACTTGAACACAGACAGACATTACCTCCATGGTGGAGGTAATGACAGAACCAAAGACATAGTGACGCATTGACAATAAGGTTTGCATGTGCTGGGAGCATTGGAGAGAGGATCTAGTGCAGAGCACAGGAAGGAATATGTAACAAGCGGGAATAGAGTCCAGAGAGAAAGAAAAGACAAGACCGACCTTCTAAATTTTAAGTAAAGGAAACATTTTTCCTAATTCTATTCTCAATGTGATTGAAAGTTTATTTTTGCATAAATTAAAATGTTGATCTATTAAAACTAGATTTTTTCCATGGGTTTCTATGTACTTAAAATACAAGCCAACTGCAAGCAAAGTGTGCATAGGCTTTATGCACCACAACACATTGTGTTTCCTCCAATATTAAAAAGAAGATAGTAAGAGACATAAAGGGCCTCTGAGGCAAGCTTTCTTAGCACTGAAGCAGATGAAAGGTTGGGCACAACATCACAAAGCGGGACAGTGAGAGATCTGTACATGTGAAGAAATCTTCGATGGGCAGTGCCTCAAACAGAGAAAATGAGCCATGTTAGTATGAGAAGCCTCTGATGCTTGGCTGTTTATTCTTTGGACAACTGCATGTGTGTGTGCGTTTTTGCGTGGTGATGAGATGACTCTGCTGGCATCAGCCACTTTGGATGAAACTCATTTTGGAAGCTGTATAGTTCTCCAACTGACAAACAGCCGTGCATGTGTGCTCACAATGCACAAAAACATCTTTGTGTGGTTATGAGCACACATGCACAGAGTCAGACGGTTCTGGGTCACTTGGTGTGTTTGCTAGTTAGGGTGTCACTGTGAGGTAGAGTCCAGCTGGTGTGGCAGCAGGACACTGACAGCTAAACAATCCTGATCTCTTCCTCCATACTGTACACACCAAGACCAAGATCCTCTCTCTCTATGTGTGTGTGTGTGTGTGTGTGTGTGTGTGTCTTGGCCTTAAAAATATTTTTTGTCCTATTTACATCTTTCCACTGTCTTCTTTGTGCAGTCACTCTTTATACTGCCACCCTCTTTTTTTCTACAAGTTTCTTAATCTCTTAAGGATTTGACTTCTTCTCATGGTTTTATTTCAAATATTCTTCCTGTTTTTATTCCATGCAAGCAATTGGCTAAATTATTTACAGCCAGAGGGCTTTAGTGTTTGTGTATATGCATAGATAATGACCAAAATTTTCATGTTAAAAGTTTTGAAATGCTATATTTTTCCAAACAACGACAAAATGATTTTGTTACAGCTTTAGAAGAAGTTTTGCATGATTGTCCTTCTAGGATATTCAGTCTTTATAGGGTGCAGGAAAATATCAATACACTGGAAGATCACAATATTATGTTTTGTTATACTGCATTGATTCTCAAAAACACAACTGGTTTAAAATTAATAGTTCATAACAAGATTTATGGCAGACAGTGGTTCTATTTGTATCAACTCTTGCCCACTCATCTTTTTCACTCAGATTGTATTGACTTACTGGTGTGTTCTTCATACAGTGACAGACTGCTTAAACTATGATGATAAAAACAAACAAAAAACAATATATTGAGAATGTATATTGAATTGTAATCCCTGTGTTATATGTATTGTACCAGCACATTTTTACCAATACACAGCCCTCATCTTTGTTGATTTTGCCATGACATTTGGTATGACTACATTTTATTTTTTTCCTGAGGAGGACTCAGCAATTGTACATTTCAGCCAAGGTGAATCGTCTGTACTTTGATAAAAGTATGTCTGTACTGTAATGTTGTAAACAATTTTGAATACTGCAATTGTCATATAGGCTATGTATGGTTACCTGAATAGGCAGGTATGCTAATGAGCTAATTAGCTTTTTACTGTTGAGGAGGTTTAGCATAGAAATCGCACTGCTTTTGTTTAAACTGCATACTGTTTGAATAAAGCTATGTTTGCTTGCCAACTTCATGTAAATTCACACAACTGCCAGTTTACATACCGACTTATATGACTACTATTATAAAATGCTTAACATTTGGTTTAGTTAAATGTACCATTGACATTAAATGATAACTAGCTCACTAGCTAGCCCTTTAAAAGCAAACATTGCTTTATTCAAACAGCATGCTGGTTAAACAGATTTTTTTAAAGCAAATACAAAAGCGGTTTGATTCCTACGCTAAACCTCCTCAACATTAAAAAGCTAATTAGCTCATTAGCATACCTGCCTATTCAGGTAACTATACATAGCCTATATGACAATTGCAGTATTCAGTTTACAACATTTCACAACATTACACAGGTTACAGCTAAATAACTTCATCAAGGTACAGACGAATCACCTTGGCTGAACTGTACAATTGCAGAGTCCTCCTCAGGAAAAAATTCAAATGTAGATGGAAAAATACAAAAATCTACCTTGAGTGCTGTGATTGGCTAGAGCTGCTGTGGGCAGGGAGTGCCTTACAGGCACAGCTGCCTTGGGGGCTTGGTTGGGGGCTCAAAACCCCATTAAGCTTTCCTTTGATTTATTGCTAATGTTTCTTTCTTTTTTTCAATAGAATTATCACAACATATATACATGACATAGTTTCACACTGTAAACCAAATCAGTGAAGTATACTATCCATTTTCATTCATGTTAATTCAAGATGTTTTTGCATTTAACTTAAAATTTGTAAACAGTTTCTATTTGGAAATTATTTAAATTCCAACACTGACTAACATACAGGCAGGTGGACGGTGTGCATGTGTTGGTATGTACCTGCTGCTGCAGAGTGCTTAGCTGCTGTTGTAGCCCCTGATTCTCCTTTTCTCTCTCCTGCTTGGAACATGCCAGCTGTTCCTTTTCTTGGCTCAGGTCCTGCAGCTTCTGCTCATAGTCACCCTCTAGTTTCTTCAGCTCCACCTGCAACTCGTGCCGTGCTGTCAACTCGGCATTCAACTAATATGCATGGAAAGTACAAACAATGTGTCAGAAACTGTTATGGAGAAACCTTTCAGTGACTTTAAATACTCACAGGAAACCAACACATCTACTGTACAGAATGACATCTTAGGACTTGTACATTTCTAGATGGCAAGCACATATTGAGTCAACAAATTAAATTTGACAAACTGATACATTTCCTTCAATAACATAACTAGGTATCTAACCTGATTCTTATAGGATGAAAATCCATCCATCCATTTTCTGAACCCGCTTTATCCTCACTGGGATGAAAATCATTAATTGAAAATCACCAATATCTATAGTATCATAATAATGATATGTATCGATATACTTCAAAACACATTCTGTATAAAAATAAACAATATAATTGGTGACCAATCAACCTTTATACAAGAAAAAGACAAATTAATCTGTCATTTTTCCAATCCATAAGGGCTGAATCACAGTGACTTAAGGTTTACAGAAATGCTTTACAGAAAGTCTATAATATTTATTATACTTAAAGGGCAGTTATATGTAAGTGACTATGATGCCACAACAGTATCATACAAGTACGAATGTATGCTCATGCATTTAGCTTCCCGCTTCCATATCTCAAACACCTGCATAAGACATTTCATATAGCCGAGTACTTTCCGGTACATTTATGGTGAAAATGAGTGGCAATTTTTGATTTAGAATGCTCAAGTGCACATGTGTGAGCTCACTTCTTCCCTCCTAAAAACCCTACATTGAAGCCTAAGTTTATTTCTCTTATTCAAAATGCATTTTTGCCTGTGAGACTTGATAAGTCTGATATACTGTAGGTATTTAAGCAGGTGAAACCGGGAGAATGCATCCAGACGGCAAATGCTTTACACTTACTGTCCATAGCCTGAAAGGTTAATAATTACTTCCTGTCAAAAACACTGTCTGCAAATACCCCATCATATGCAACTACAGCAGTACTCTGGCCTTTGTGGTCAAGGAAAATGAATGCAAGTGTGCTCATGTAATCTAGATGTGTATGTGATGACTAGATATGTTCTTTTCTGTGTGTGTGTGTGTCTGTCTATTTGTACCTGAATAAAGGACAGCTTCAGCTCCCTCTGCAATTATCCTGTCACTGGGACTGAAACATCAGGGTAGCAGCACACCGCAATCAAGGCATTTACCCCCTTGTGTGAATATGTGTTTGTTCTGTGCAGTGTTTTTGTTAGCCTGTGAGAGTATGTGTCTGGTGGCTGTCAGATGTGGATATGCTCATTCTCTTAATCACCCCTCTATTCTTCCCCTTTTCAGTTGTCATCCCTTGTCAGACAGACATTGGTCACTGAATTGCACTAGATTTCCAAAGATGCGTGGCTGGAATGCTACGTTTGACAATGTTATTACGTTTTGTCTTTATGCTTGTATTTCCTAGATTTGACATGTAAATATATAACTGAATATTAAGCTTTGTTGTGTGGGGTCATGGTTTCATGTGTGAATAAACATGTTTGTATTTAACCTTTTTCTCCATCTCAGTGGCCTTAGCCTCACTCGTTTCCACCTTGGTCTGGTCCACCATGTTGTCTGTGCAAAGAAAAATAGACAAAGTGAATATAAAAAAGGCAGTGAGAAAGATAACAGCCTCAGACAACGCACCTGCACCTGTCTAGCCGCGAAGACATCGCACCCTTCAGTCTGACACATGGTGCGCACACATTCATACACAAACAGACGGTCACATTCACAGCAAGCGTCCTGTCTGCCTCCTTTATAACACCACACACACATATATATATATATATATATATGTCAAGATCTGTACGATGATTGTGGAAGCATCTCATTACAAAGGATAGAATAGGATGCTGTCTGATGCCTGCCTCTTGTACACTTTGTTACCATCTAATGCTCCAACATGCAGCTCTTTCTGATGGTGCATATGTGAGAGACCAAACAAATTTTCCTTTATGCAATGTACATATCAGACCACTGTACTGAGAATTCCTTGTCTCTTCAATTATTCTGACAAATGAAATACCGTTGTCTTGTGAGTTTGGGAGAAATTCATAATCAGAAGTTCTGCTTGGTAGAGGACAGGGTGAGAAGGACATGCACTGACCAATGGGGCACTTTTACGGCATAATTGGAAGATCTACAGGTGGTTAAGTGCCCCAAGGCTGTGCAGTAAAAGAGCTAATTAACACCAAGATGAATGCCACAAAGTCACTGGATCAAAGACAGCCCACAAGGGCAATCAAACATCTACAGAGCAGAGACAGCTGAAAGAAGCTAGAACACGAAATTAGTTTATAGAATTTATCATATCATAAATCTTTATAATATTTTCACATCTATGCATTAAAATATGGCTAAACCATGTTATATCTAGATAAGGTGGTAAGCAAAGTAATAGGTCACCTTTTTTTTCCCCAGAATAAATCATTTTTGGATGAGAAAACCTTACAATAACACACCGAGTCACAGTTTGCATTTGTGTATGAATTCACATGGTTATTGGATGTGTAATCTGGGGTTACTTCTGTCATAGTGTTGAGGCTAAATGGGACAAAGTTTGAATAGAGAGCACTAAGGGAGACAGAATGTGGGGAAAAACTGTGCTGAATATCAGAGTTCAAAGAAAAACACTAAATAATGCATGCAGGGCAGAATTGGGCTGCTTTCCACCGATAATAACTCTGGCAGCCTTAAAGGAGGCCAGCCAGCCTGTGTGTGTCAAGACGCATTTAGAAGCAGTGCAATTAGAGTCTCCTGGAGTGAGCAACAGAGACCTGCCATAAAGGAGTATTGAACTCTTGAGACATGGCCTGCACCTCTACTCTGCTCTGGTTTAGTCTAGTTCACATTTACAGCTGCCACTCATATTAATCAAATTCATAAGCATATGTATGTACTTATACTGTATTGTTATTGATGTGGTGACCAGTTTTAGAATTAATGGTGTGACAGCATATGACACAAAGCAGTGTTCATTATAACCATGAAAGGTTTTCATGATCTATCCACAGATGCCCATTTCTTGTTGCCATGGAGTAGAGGTCAGAATTTTAGATAGGTCATTGTTAGATGTAATCAAACTACATTTTGTTTTTGTACACATTGCATTGCTAAATACTTAAATTTGCGTGATGTAAGGAATTGACAGAACAAAAACTGGCTTTAAATTCAGCTTTTTCATATAACTATTTACTCCTATTTATTATCACATTCTCAGAGGGTCTAAAATGTACCTGGATTGAGTTCAGCGAGTCATTTAATATCCTAGGAGACTCTGGATTTTAAGGTCACTAGCGTCAACTGAGCCATGTGCAAAGAAAATCTAACAAAGAAATTACAGATTTCTGGAGACCCACTTTTACAAAATATCAAGGTCTTACATCAATGTAAAACAGCATACAATGGCCACATAAGAAAACAAAAATACAGTGGAACCTCTACTTGCAAAAGCCCCAGCTAACAAAAAACCCAAGTTACGAAAAATCTTTACCTCAATTTTTCATCTCTGAATACGAAAGAAAATTCTATTTAGGAAGGGAAACTGAAACCTCGGAGACAAAAATACAATACATTCCTATACGCAACTACGCAATTTACGTAAATACGTTGCCTATGTAGCATCCCATTGGCTATGAGGGAGCTACCCATGATGTGACCTTCATTCATCACAGAGCTGCTGCTGTGGCTCCTGGTAACACAGACACTTTTAACAGTCATTTCTCCACCTAGACCAGCGCTTTTAGTGTCAAAAGTTCTGCCGAACGATGCAAGAAGAGTATATGACTGGCAGACTATCATCACCTTATGGAAATTGTTAAAAACTTGGACTCTGCAAGCCCGGAGGCCCCCCCTCCCCTACTTTTCTCACAGAATGATGTTTGTTTTTGTATTCAACTTTATTTTCATAAAATTAAGGTTATCATCTTGATATTTTACCACTCTATTCCTGTAGTGACAAGTGTTTCATTTTCTTATGTGGCCCTAATATGTCACTGTATTAACTATTGCAAACAATAGAACACAAAAATGAAAAGCACAGGACCACTAAAGTAGGAATGTTCAGGAATGATTACTGATGAGCAGGGATGAACATGTTTTGGTTCTAAGCTTTCTGTGAAAACATTTGAGGAACTTGTAAAGATGTTTTAGTTAATTGTGCTGTCATAACATCATGAACATCATGACACGAAAGGCTGTACAACAGCAAAAAAGCAAGACTAAAATTAGCAAATACGTATTGACACGTATCTGACCATTTAGAGGAATGAAACAAATAGACTAGTTTAATGGTATGAATGAAAGAATAAAGCTGAGACTTGTAATGTCAAAAATCTCATTGCATATTCCAACCACGACGGATTAGAGACAACATCATGTGTGTTACTTTTGCTTTAACCAGTAAAACTGATGGCATTATGCACAAAATTATATGAGGGTTCTTTGCAGGAGGCTACCATAACTTTTTGATTCAAGTGACACAAATTCAAAGCTTCACTGCTCCTTCGTTTATTGGAAACATTGGACAGAAAGCGTTACACTTATTGACATGAGAGAAGTGAGAAATTTAATTATGTCATTAAATTACACAATTAAATCAATTGGATTTCTCCACCTCTATTTGACTGGGTTTCTAGGATACAGCAAAGCTACCCTGTAACAGGTGGTTTTGCCACAGATTTCATCAGAGAGGTGAGGGGGTTAAATATGCGATTGACATTTATAATTACAGATTGCTGTTCAGCTTCTGCCAGATGCAAGTCTGCTGCTCTACTCTGTAGCTCATTACAGAACCTCGGAAACTGCCTTCACTTTCCCAATGTGACGTGAACCAACAGGAGGGCATCCATCATCGCATTTTATCTTTTGATTTTTACAGAGAGGGGAGAACTGAAGGATGAATGCATTTTCAAATTCTGACTTTATGTTCCCCTAAGTTTATGCCCTGCAAATATAAAGACACCAAACATTAGGAGGTGTATGTACATTTTTGGTCACTGTGAAAGTGGATTGAAATAGGTTGAAGACTGAAAACCTTTGAATTCGTTTAACATTTACAAAACCTGAAGTGTAAAGGGGAATATGTAGACACTGTCACCCCAGTGATTCAGTGTCTTAGTGAAGTACACAACACAACTGGAGATGCTTGTAGAGCAATGGATGAGGTACTCGTGATATTATAATAATGCATTTTCTAGCAGTGCTTAGACTTATCATTTAACCAATTTACAATCTAGAGTATCAACCACTGAAATAGCACTTACTAACTTGTAAAGGAGACTCTGGGACAGCTAAATTCAAATGAGCTTTTATCCTCTTGATAAAGTGAGCTCCATACCACCAACCTGCCACTGTAAAACCTGTAGCACCATTCATCCTAGATTAAGATGCACTTTCTCTCTGGTTCCACCTTGTGGTGACACTAGGCAAATGGTAGTTATTAAAAGGTGGGCATTGTGAGCATAATTCTATTTCTTTATTTGTATTAGGCAACATATTTAGGTTTCTATTCAGAGCACAATATGCATCATGTTGATTCAGTTCTATACAATAATTATATTAATGGACCTTCAAATAAAAAACAAAATTCATAAAAATTCAACTGATATACCCATGTTTGAAATAATATGAAAGGGTCTATTTAATTAATGCAAGTGTAATTCAATTGCAGAAGACAACTGATGACTTTTCTTTTCTCCTCCCATCATCTCTTTATGTTATAGTCTCACAACTCACCTATTAAGCCTTCAATATTGAGGCTAAGGTTACGGCACTTAAAGTCAGGGTCTGCTCCATTCCTGTGAAGCACGATCTGGGCGATACACTCGTCCATCAGCTTGTAGTACTGAGGCCTGCAGGAAGGACGGAATGATTGATTGACAGATGAATTAGAGGACCGAGACAAACAAATGGAAGGAAACATGGAGAAAATAATGAGAAAACAACAGCAACGCGAGAGAAGAACTTGTGTGTATTATTAAATTATAAAATATGTAACTTGATAGGAAGAAATGTATACATTGTGTCCACAGAGAGAATCTATAGCAGTAAGTTTATTTATTTCAGAAGCATAGACAGCTTTAAACAGAAATCTGGGACATTATGGGAGCAGAAGATGTGACGGACATGGAGCAAGGAGATGCATTTGTCCAGATAAACGTGAACACACGTGTTGTCACTGCCTTTGTCTGCAACTGAGATTGGATGTCTGTTTGAGCATGACAGTTGGAGTTTCTTGTCACCAAGATTGATTGTGTGCTACTGTGCTCAAAAAAGTGTGCCAGGGCATGTCCAGCACTGTCTGTCTGATCAAGTGACTTTCACACAGGCAGTCAATTTTGGAGGTGTCTTATTCCCTGACCCCATTAGATGCTGCCAGAGTCACAAACCCAATACTTTATTTATTCTGTCTATCCCCTCCCTTCTCCTGTCTCTCTTAGTCACCGTGTCTTTGTCTAACACTTATTTCAGTTCTTCACTATACTTATGGAATTTTTTTTTCTTCTGGAAGCTACAATTTATCCATGGAGCAAGAGAGACATCTAGTGACATTTTTGTGAATTCAACAATCACACAAAGATGCCCCCCACCAAACATAAGAATACTTCTTACTTTTACCTAGATTCTTGTAGTGCCGCTGTGCAAAATTTATATGATTGAATCTTTGCTGCTGCTGCTGCCCCCCCCCCCAACACACACACAAACACACTTCTATTCTCTTAGTGCAGTCAATCCCAGACACTTCTACAGTCCTGTACTGAAATGCCTGTTGTGTATAAACAGATAGAGAAAGTGTGATTGGAAAATGTATGGCTTGAAGAGAGGGGGTTAATCAGTTGTTAGATTCTCGTTTTACATTTGCCACTTATTCCTCAATCCCGTTTGGGTGACATACACTACAATTTCCTGCCTGCGATACCATTAATACATCACTAGACAAGAAACAGAACTGGCTCACGCTTCTGTTTTACCTGAATATTATGCACAGTTAAGTATGAAAAAGGACATAGGTAAATGTGTATATATGCTGAACTGCTTATTTCCCTATTATTCTACCCACATATTGTCATTCAACTGATCCCTTCCTCCTCCCTTCTCTGTATTCCTAGGTAAAGCCTCAAGGGCTTTGGAAGACACGGAGAGAGCCATTTGCATATTTCTGGTGATAAGAGGTGATTGCGTTCATTTCTATTAAAATGGAATTAGACTTCTTTGCATGTATTAATTTCACAGCTTTGGAAGGGTGCTCTGGAAAACAAACAGCAAACAGACAAAAGTGCAAAAAGAGGGAGCTGAATGATAAGAGGAAGCTAAAGGGATGAAATGGAAGAACCCGGTACCAATTCAATGTGTCTTGGACATACTACTTTTATTCAACTGGTAAATGTACATAGCAAAATAATTGGCTCAAGTGTACACTTGTATGGGGGGGGTATTACACATTGAATGATAATAGAATGTGCACATTATTTGAATTATGTAAAACTAATAAAACTCTGCAAGCAACACTTTGGGGATGAAGATACTGACATTTCACAAATTAATGTCAACACACTAACAATGATGTGACATTTGTAGTTCATTTCCCCAAGTTTAATTAATCTGGTCTATAAAAAAACACAGTTTGATTCTTAAAATGTAATGTGTAATGACATCTGACATCATTAAAAAAAAAACATAATGTGAGGGTGAAAAGGTACTGCACCTGGCCAAATAATCATTCCGGATCAGTAGCAGGTGTTGCATCACAGACAGGAAATGGGTTTCAGCCTTGGAGTCCTTCACTGTATTGACAAGAATTTCGAACACCTCCCTCACATCATTAAAAAACAAAACAGTTAAGGTTTAACTGACAAGAAGCTCAAGAAAAACATTACTTGCCTGTTATTCAACTCTAATCTCAATTTCAACTAAAAACCACAATATTGTTGCATCAAAATTGCTTTAAGTATTATTCCTACCAAGTTCAGTGAAATAAGTTTATGCAGTACAGAATTACAATTAAGTGCAAGTACAATAACAAAGGTCAGACTATTGGGGCATTTGAATTTATATTGTTGCTAAATCAGATGGCAAATAGGATGAAACCGTAGGTCTTACTGAACTATTGATCTGCCAGGAAAACTTTTTTTTTTTTTTTTTTAGATTTATACATTATATTAGATTTATTTACTGAATAAACTACCTGACATGGCCACATTTATTATCACTTTATGGTTATCACAGTTCAAATGATAAAATGGCACTACATAATCATTGAATAGACTAAATATAGGTTATTTGTCAAGAAAATGTCAAAGATATTTAGGAATAAAAACATTACTTGAAAATGTATCTATGAGAACAATAAATATAAATCATAATGGCAAAATTATCAAGTATTGTCATTAAAAGACATCATGTCCACATACAACTGCAGAAATTAGTATCTCCATCAAGTACCCATTTCTTGTTGTGTGTGTGTTTGAATACTCCTTATGTGAATTTATTATAGAAACCTATTATAGAGAAATAAAACAAAGCAATGTTCATTCCCCACAGTGGTTGGCTATTTGCTTTATAACAATGCAGATAAGTAGTTGGGGTTGCTGGTTATTAATTGGTAAAATATGAATATAAAAAAACATATTACTGATCTCAACAATAATTTTTCTTTTCCTTACAAGAGGGCAGTGACCTTTATTTCATGCATGAAGTATGATACAAACAGAATTCATATAATTATATATTTGATGTAATTATGAATTTTACAGAGAATTGTATTTGTTATACTATGTACACTAATTCTTTGTAGCATATACTGAGCTATAAAGACCATTGATTTAACACAATGGGTAATATAAATACAAAACCAAGTTCCTGAGTATCACATTGTATTTAGTAGTCATGTCTTTTTAATTTGGAAAAGGTCAAAAAATGGAAACATTTTTTCACTCATACAGAGGGACCATTTTGCGTCGGGCAAGGATATTCCATCTCAACACGGATGTCATCAAGACGTGCTTTGAGGTCTTCTGAGTCATCTTCAGCTTGCTCATCAAATACAGTGAGTTGCACCCTCAGCTCATCATTTTCAATTGTCCGTACCTCCTGCAGGGAGTGAATGCAGGTGGAGGAAAGAAATGGCACAGGAAGAATGGCAGACATAGTGGAAAAAAATAAAACATTTTACATTTGAATAACTGAGAAAAAGCCACTCACCCCTCCCCCAAATGCATCTGTGTTGAGTGACACACTAGATTGTATTGACCAAGGTTCATAAACATTAACACTACGTTAATCAAGAGTGCCTTTTCAGTACCGTCAGCAGGTCTCTGAGTCCCAGTCTTAGCAGTTCAGAACGAAGATGGATCCTGAAATCCAACTCCTCTCCACGACTGATCAAAGCATTGATTAGCTGCATGCAGCCACCCTTTAAAAAAAAAAAAAAAAAGAAAAAAGAATTGGCTTCACAATTCAGACTAACCAAAATCTTCTACCAAGACATTTTTGATGACAATTACTCTATGGTGTGAGTTAACCAGCTGTAAGCACACACGTTTACAACTGTATGAGTGCATCTGTTCATACCTTAAGAGCAATGTTATGACTCTTCATTCCAGACAGGAGAGGTTGAAACCTTTCAATGTCCCGTTTCTCTGCTTCCTCTGTAATGGCCTCCAAAACTCGTTCATGACTGTAAATGACAGACACCATGAAAGTATAGCGACCTGAATAACCCCCCCCCCCCAAAAAAAATGGTGCAATGCATAACAAACCCCACCCATCACAAAAGTTTTAGCTCTGAATGGACATCTCCCTCTCAAAATCTGAGATTATACTTTTGAAATTCCTCAGGGTCAAAGGTCATGACAGCTTTTTGGAACCTACATGTAGTACTTATCACAACTATTTTTAGAGTTATGAAAATTTAAAATCATGCGACTTTGATTTGGACTTTTCAAGGTCCCTCAAAGTCAAAGGTCATGATGCCATTTTGAAGTAGCACCCGTCTATCTCCACTCAATTTTCCCTTATAATCCACATTTTTTGGTGAATTTGACCTTTGACCTACATTCACCAAAATTTAAAGGGATCCATTGTGGACAACCTCACACCTTTCCTGAACATTTCATGGAAATTGGCCCAGTAGTTTGTGTGTAAAGTTGCTGGCAAAGTGACAACCAGGCCATCAAAAAGCGAAACAAAAACAATACCTGCCCTCACCTCTGGGGGTCAGGGTTAAAAGGGGTTAACAGGAAACAACATCTCTAGTTAAGGTTGGATGACTTATTTCAGGAATATCCAAGTTATATCACAGTAACAGTGTATTTAAAGGTAAGGTATGTAATGTTAAAATAATTATACTGTATTTTATCACATTTTACAGGACTCTTCTTTTGAACTTTAATACCCAAAAAACAAGTGTATCACAAGAGGTCACTGGAGTTTAAAGGCAAACAGCAAAATTTAAATTCTTACAAATGTATACAGTAACACTACAAAACTATGTTTTAATGTGGAAATAGCTCAGATTCATGTAGTTCCAAATTCAATAACAAGTAAGTTTTAATATTATGAGCTTGAGGTGTCCTGTAATTCAAATCTTGTTAATTTCTGAGGCACATTCATTCATTTAATCATAAAATAATCACATTATATTGTGAAATCAAGAGATCAAGGGCAAAATCCTATGGCAGAAATGTCACTGCCAAATTTAATGATCACATTTGTACCCACTTTCACAATATACTTCATCATCACCGAAATTCTCGTGCCTCTCAGTTTCCATTACTGGTCTGGAGCAATGACTTCTCTGTGTTAAAATCATTCAGCAAAAATGTCAGACTTAGTTACTTACAGATTATCATGGTGTTCCAAAATGGAGATGGCAGACACTAATTTAACAGCATCCACCATCATATGAGGCACTTTAGGGTTGATGGCTCTCACTAGTAAGGGTATCCCATCATCTGAGTCCAGCATGGCTTTTAAACCATACTGAAAGAAAGAAATGGAAGTAAGGAAAGGGAAACAACAAGGCAGGTTAAAGTAAGCTAGTTGAAAATCTTTTGTAAAGCATCATGTCTCTGATTTGCATATCATAAAACCCCCTTGCTGATACATAGGTAATTATTTTGGACGCACTCTAAATCTCTTCAAAGCCTATCTACTTTTCCTAAGCACCTTTCTGTGATGTTAAAGGGGAAAAAAGTCATGGAGGTATGGAAACGTAGAACGGTGAATCATAAGGACTTTGGAAATGACAGCATGGTGTGGAGAGAAAACTATTGCTCTTATACTAGGTGAATATTGTGTAGCACACGGAGTAAAATGACAAAACACTCCCCTCAACACTTCCTTCAGTGTGTTCTTATCATGCCATTTAATGCAGAATATAAACATGGACGAGACAATAACATCGGACTAGATTTTGAACAAAAATACACCTACACGAAGGCTAAAGCTACTCTACCAGTCTGACTCCTTTGTTTATTCACTCATATCCATCAATATTAATCCTGAATCAACACAATTGTATCAAAATAGTAAATCTAAGGAAGATAAGCATAGAACTATATGTATATGCTATATGTATGTATAATTATGTCCTTCAATCTACTAATCTACATGAGGTAATTTTTAATTTGCCTTACATTTTTATTCCACAAGCACTTCTCCCTGCCTGGTGCAGTTGCATTTCTCTTTGTGAAGATCCTATTTCTAATTCACTGTTTACAGTTTAGCGTTACTACGGCGTCTGTGACTGAAGGAGCCAAAAAGTAATCAATGACTCAACTAAAGGCTGCGAAGCACTACTGTAACTCGACTAAACTAAGCACAGGTTCAGTTGCATCAACACACCAATACCAACAAATGTTTAAAGTAAAAAAAATAAATAAATAAACAGTTGTGATATAAGATATAATAGATGAAGACGCATGTCCTGTCTGTCATACTGATTGTTTATCCATTGCAATGCGGGACAGCATTTTCTACTTCAGTAAATGATGATCCAGGGTATCCTACATTAAAAGGAGGTACTAAAGGAAGCGCAGACTATCTTTTGCATTCAGAGACAGCGTTTATCATGCCTGACACTCCTAATTACAGGTCATTTATACTCATGGCTCTACCTTACACTAGTATAGTAGTTCGACCCCGACTAAAGTCAATTTTTAAAGGCTTTCTCTGAACCACATAAAACAGGCTAAAAAAATGTACTTTACAGTGCCATCTGGTGGCAAATAGCGACATTACAACCAAGACAAAAAAGGCAGTGCTAAAATGATTTAACAGCCTGTAAATCATAACTGAAATGACATGATGTTTAAGAAATTTAACACTAAATTCTGAAATTCTTGTTCTCAGTCTACTTAAAGTGATCTCTGACATCACTTACAAGTGGTAGTACAAGTTGTTGATTTAAAAGTATTTTTTGTAGGTTTTTTATGTTTGTTTGTTTTGGGTTTTTTTTATTACCTTGTTGTTCATGAAGGCTTTTAGGCATCGGATAATCTCGTGTTGACATTTTACACCCATCCCACTGGATAAAAGAAGAGAGCATAAATTCAACCAATATTTCTAATACGTACATTTGTATATTCTGAGGTTTGATTTTCTTACGGATATTCATCTTTCTCCACTTGTAATCTTCTAAGAAGGTTCAGCAGGAGTGCCAGTCCCTCAACTCCAAAGGCTTGAACCCAACTGGAAATGACAAAACCACATGTTTAACACATATTACACAGTTGAAATTTTAACTTCATAATGGTGACTTTTTTTGCACTGGCTTTTTCAGTGGGCAGTAGTATTAAAATTAAAATTGTCTCGACTCTTTTCAAAAATGACAGCATTTATTAATGTAATGATTAGATTTACATCCAACATGCCCAGCTGTCAAGTCTTGCCATAAAGTCTGAAGTGATTCTGAACTTTGCTTTCTTTCATGCATTTAGATTTTTCTCTATGCAAGTCCAGACTGTGTGCATTACCTGACAGGGTTGTTATTGAGTGAAACTCTTAGAGATTCGAGACAGCTCAACAGCTGTGCATCTCTGTAGTCTGCCTTTAACTCTTGAATGTACATCATGGCAGATTTGGAACTCTCTTTCTGGTTTTGACCCTGGCAAACAAAAACAGACACAGTCAGCAACCACACAAGCTTGCTAAACCGCTGCATTTACATTTGTATTCTTTTGAGTCATAGCTGTTTGAACTAGCAAGAAACTCTCTGAGCTTGCCCATTTTGTTCAACAGATGATACCATAATATTTTAGTGAATCTATCCACTTTAGCACTGGAAGCCCAATACTACATATTTAATGCAAATGAGATCTCACATAAGTCAGAAAGGTGGGGCAAAAAAAAAAACAACATTGATCACAGACCGCCACTGACAGTTTATGAGTCTGAACAGATAATAAGCAGCACTACCATAAGTCACAATCCATTTTACAGAACCGTGTAAAAAAAAAAAAAAAAAGAGAGAGAGAGAGAAAAGAATAGTGTGACCTTCCTTTATTGAGTTCTGACAGTGCATAAAGCAGAAGACTGTTGAGCGATATTTATTTGCGTACTTACAGCTTTGGATGTGTGGAGGTACTGAAAGACCATTTCTCGTTTAATCGCAATGTCTTTCTCTCTAAGAGGCTGCTGCTTCTCCTCATTAAGGTTCATATCCACCTATGAAATTACAGCATGAAGACAGAGAGAATTAGACGAGGAGATTTAGAAAGCAACATGATACACAGATTCATGCAATTTACTGAAAAATCTGCCCATGGAAGTCATTATTAACATCAACTGGTATTAACTGAATTTGAAAACAGAAAATGACTTCACTAACGAGGCATTGCTTAGTTGTTTTTTTCTCTGTAATGACAGTATTTTCGTCATACTAACTATATCAAAGATTACTTATAATGAATGACCCGTGCACTTGTATGTTTATGTCAAATTTTTGCAGTCTTAGGTTTCTAAAATAGGTTAAGTGTTGCAAACTGCAGAGGACTGAAACAGAAGCATTGAAATGAAGAATAACCACCTTTATCTACAAAATTTTACAGACTACATTGGTCTAAATGAAGAAGCAAAAATCTACACACAATACATATAATACCATAAAAGGTGAAAATAGATAATGTTTCTTCTGGAAATAAGCAGAAGAAACATTCAAAAGGTGTGTAGATTGTCATTAATAAACCAATTTGGTTTGTGTGGGGTTTTTTTTTTAAAGCAGCATATGATGTTTATTACCAATTTTTTTTATCAAGTCTGTAAACCCCAGTGATAGCCCAAGTTAGTCTTTCTGTGATTACACACAGTTGAGTCACTCCTCTCAGGTGAACCATTTGAAAGGATACTCCATCACAAGTGGTTTTTTGTTTACAGAACAATCCAAAACCAAACCTTTTCAGAGTTCCACACAGCCACAGTGTGGCCGCAGCAGCACCAAACACAGAAATAGCTTCATTGCGTCTTGCTGCTGCATGGAATTCTGAACAGGTCAAATGACAGCTAAAGACTAAGGGATTACTTAGGCTATCACATGGGTTTTACCTGATCTGATGAAAAATTGGTTATGAACGTCACACACTGCTTTAAGCATATTCAGAAATAAGCTGCATGTCCAAAATTATGCAAAAAATAAATATTTTAATACATGTGCAAGCAACACAACATGATCCATGCGTGTGAATACTGCCATATGTTACAGACCATTTTCTTCAAGCTGTCTTATTTTTACCTCCGCCAAGAAGGTTATTGTTTTGACAAAGTTTGTTAACTTTGCAAATCAGAGATTCGCTGAAGTTATGTTGCTTTAATGGTTTGTCTGTTTGTCCGTCTGTGTGTGTGTGCGCTCATTCCCTCTTTTCTCACTCCTGCGTCGCCAATTCTTGACAGATTGTTCTGAAATTTGGCATGTAGAAGTAGAAACTGATAAGAATGAAACACACCAAGTTTCAGCCAAATCGACTCATGACTTCCGGTGTGATGCCATATTGAATTTGTGTGTGCGTACACATTTCCTCTGTTTGTCTAATAGCAGGATAACTCAAAAAGTAATTAAAAGAAAAAAAAAGGGAGGGGGGTCTACCTTGGCGGAGGTCTGCACTCTCAGAGTGCTTTTCTAGTTATTGATGCAATCGTGTTGAGAATTTAAAAACCAACCAGAGTAGTCTATAGGTATATTCCCTAATGTGTAGTCTTCATTACCACATGTATAAATGTGCATATCTCACCAGCATCTGTTCAAAGAGTTCCAGTACGTATTCATCAGGATAATCATGCAGTATGGCACTTTGAGCATTGATCTCATAGCTGGCAGCTGACGAATGACGTTGACCTGGCATATGACCAGGCTTCTCCTTGTCCTTTTTCATCCTCATGCTGGTGAAACGCTCCAGCTGCATTAGTAGACATCACATTTGAAAAGTGAAAAGTGAAAGGTCAGCAACAAGAAGAGCAGCAGTCGCTGTGGGACCATAAGTCAAGCAGACAATCCCTAATCCACTCACAGTTCAAAGATATGTTGAGCATTTTTAATGATCAGTGCTTTTGAAACTGAAGCTGTTCCTCTTTTTTTTTTTGCTATAACAACAAATCTTTCAAAAATGTCAGGATAATTAGGGATTGACGGTGGCAAAAATTCCTCAAAGACAGTGACACACAAAGTCAGCATGAAATATTTGACAAGCACAAAAAGAGTTCCAATTTTTAACAAACAGTTGTGGAGATTGATTTAGACAGGTTTTGATGACTATTTGGTAACATGCCATTTATTGAAAAGGAAGATCCTCAAATTTACTGTATCTTTGACACATTCTGATATAGTGACTTTCCTATTATGATATAAAGTTATTTGTGTAGACTTCACTAGACTGTGTGTCAGGTATAATGTTAGTTTGCATGTCAAGTTCATGCAGATTTGTTACAGTATGAGTAGAGCATAGGACAAAATACAGATGTGAGCGACAACACTTAGGTTATAATAAATGATAGTGCAACGACATACAGAAAATAGTGAAGAGGTTTTCGTTTGCTTTCGTCAAAGATCACAGCAAAAGAAAGATGAGTTAAGCACACAGGTGAAGGAGGAAAGTCAGAACAAACCTACCTCATCAGGAATCAGCCGTTTGAGTTTCTGTATGAGGGAGTAAGGATTCAAGGGAGGAAAGATGGGATGGAAGGCAAGCAACACCAAGCAGAAGGATATATAATAGGAGGGGAGGCAAATAGAGGGAGAGAAAGACAAAGAATTAATTAGACAGAAATTAATTATGTCAGGAAACAGATCCAGGATGTAATCTACATGGTTCTTGATTCACAGGACAGAGGAAAATAGTAAAAATACATGATAGCTGTAAATCAGTACAGACATTAATTAAAATTTCTAAACACAGTATTAACATTGGAAGTTTAAGCCAGTAATTAAATTATCTCTTTATAGCAAATCAACAGTCAAGTATGACAGAGGTCCAAATAAATTTAAACCAATTAAGAATACAAGCATGTCTTGGCCACAAGATGGCAACCTATACCCAAAAATGTCCCCACAGGAAACCTGTTGTCAGCAGTGGCATACAAACATACACAGACCAACAACATAAATGGAAAACATGTTAGCATTAACCATGTCTAATTAGAATAATTAAAATATACTGCATCGCCAAAGAGACAAGAGTCTAATGTGAAAATACCATTACAAAATCTTATTTGGGTTGAAAGTGTATGATCAAACATTGTCATTCAAATTTGAATACTAGGCCAATTTGTAAGTGACAAATAGTTTTTCATGGCTTGGGAGAGCACACCCACTTCCAGGACACACTATATCAACAATGTACATGTGGAAAATGTTCATCTGTATCAAAGCCTGACATTTGAACATTAAACACCCTGTGACCTTGTGACTGAGCAAAAACTTTGAAGGTAAATTGTCCCAAGATCAGAAAAGAAGTACAGACTTTTCTACAGGTGTCCATCTTTCAGGGACAAACACAGGTTAAATACAGTGCTATTTGCACAGGGGTCAGTTCTCCTGTTATTAGCCAAGCCCTAAGTAGATGGGTAGTCTGTTCTTAGTGTGTAGGGAAAAAAATAACAAGCATGACACTATGTATTAGTTTCTACATTTTACACTATTAATATTACAATCACTTTATCATTAGATACACATAGGAGGTAATTAATATTGCACATATTGTAATTTCCCCTATGATTCCCAGCAGCTAGTTCTGCAAACGTACAAAACACAGAAAAAAGAACAGGCATAAAGAATCAAAGACTTGACTCAGATTATGGGCTGAATATTGCAGAGAAGGATGTTTCTGCTTACACAGCTGCCATTCAATAACAGACCTTCAACTCATTTACACACAGAAGGAGAAAAAAAATGTTACCCACAGAACGGAAATGTAGACCTAACTGTAAACACAGTGGATTGGGGGTAATGGCACAGGAAACTGTGTACATGTGGGTACAGATATGAATAGATACATATACAAAGAAAAATTTGGCCACAGTTTGAGCAAGTTCGTCTCAGTCTATATGGTCAATATGGACACTGGAGGATTATAAAAATCTGTGAGTATACACCGACAACAAACTGGACTGGACTCAGAACACTGAGGCCCTTTATAAGAAAGGACAGAGCCATCTTTATTTCTTAAGGAGGCTCAGGTCCTTCAAAATCTGCAGGATGACGTTAAGGATGTTTTACGAGTCTGAGGTTTCAAGTATAATTCTGTTTGCTGTGGTGTGCTGGGCAGCAGTCTGAGGGTTGCAGATGCAAACAGACCCACTAGACTCATCTACAAAGCTAGTGATGTGGTGAGGATGAAAATGGACTCCTTAGAGACCGTGATGGAGAGAGCTACGCTTCCAAAACTACAGAGCATCTTGGACAACATCACCCACTCCCTCCAACGCAAGGAGCAATAGACGTAGACCACCTACTTCTAAAACTGAGAACCACAGAAGCTTCTTCTTCCAGTGGCTATTAAATTATACAATTCATCCCTGTAAGGTTAACGGTCAATACTCACTGGACTCACACTGGATTAATTCATGTCCATGACCCACAGACTGTACAAGTCTAAAAGTAATTCATGGACTTTGATGTCCTGCCCCAGAGGTCGTGTTAACGACATCATTTTGACAGATTAAAATACTGAGGATAATCTAGCAAAGAAGGTTTCACTAGAACCTACTAGCAGGATCACTGGTCTGTCGGTAAACAGACATACAGTCCATAAACCGTCCAAAAATGTGCAGTAGAACCTACAGCACAATTGTTCACAACTACACTGAATACAACACCACACAGTCCTGAACTGGGTCAGGTATCCAACGGGGTAAACCGCAAAAACACAGAGACAGGTAAAAAAACATAAAATTCAGGGGTACAGGAGGTACAGTTAAAGTGTGAGCAGGTAGCAGGCACAGAAGTGAAAAAAATAAAAGCAGATTTATGTATCTAAACATGGATCTATGGTTTATTTTGAAGGAGCTTTATATCCAGCCACATATGTCACTGAGCAGCAGTGATGACATGCATTTCAACCAAAAAATAAAGCCCTTAAAAGTGAATTAATAAGTAGACAATTTGTTTAATCATGGATCTGCTTATGCGTCTCATGTACGTGGGTACGAGTGAAGTTATAAAGTGGACCCGTGCAAGACTCTGTAACACTGGTTCTCCTGACTCCCCATCAGTTCATTCTATTGATGGTAATTCTGCATATTAAATCAGTCATTGTCAACTCTTGTTTCGTTGTTAAGTTGACTTTACCTGAAATTAGATGATACTTTGCTAGTGCAATACGTCAAAATAGTGGAGTCTGCTTAGTTCTTTTCAAAAGCCCAGTAAATGTGATGGCACTGATAAACAGTGAAAAAAGATGCAGTGGAGGATGACCATTATCAGTCATGACACACTTTTGAACATTAAATACTACTAAACATGACCCATTTAAAAATTTTATTTTAAATGGACAATAAAAGTGTCTGCCGCAATTTCTGCTGCTCCCTCAAATGACAGTTTGCAAACTTTCAGGAGGTAGAGAAAAGATAAATGAATGTTAGGTTTCACTTCAGTGAGCGGCGGTCGGCCCAGCCCTCAACCTCCCAAGCGAAACATGCATGTGTGCCCTTCAAAATCAATTGTTTCTTGTTCCTTGTGCATATCAACATTTCCTGAAAATGTATTAAATTGAATAGAATTGATGAAATCCGCTGTTCCTTGGTAGAGGTAAAAATTCACTATATGAATAGATATACATGAAAAATTACAAACTAACCAAGCATTGGTTTTGGTTAGTATAAAGAATGAGGCAAGGACTGTAGAGAAAAAAAAAAACTATCTGCTTGATCCTACAAGGTGCTGTGCTGATTCAAAGCATACAACTGTACAAGTCCTGGAATGACCCAAGACCCAGGTTAAAGCCAATTCAGCATTTATGGAAACCAGAAGTTACTTATAATACACACAATCCAACCTGGTTGAGTTTGAACAACAGTACCAATATGAAAAAGAGCTGTAGCCAGGTAGGACTAGTACATTTGTGAATGTACATTTATTTTTATCTATTATTATAATAATAATAATAATAATAATAATAATAATAATAATAATAATAATAATAATAATATTTTTATGTATTATTTTTGATGAAAAATTAAGAAAAGAAACCTTTGTTTCATCATTGTATAGTTTTCTTTACACTGATGACAAAAAAGTAAATTTTGGAAGACAAAAAGCACCTTCCAAAATGGAGGATAATTAACCAACATTTACGGTATCAGGAAAAATGTGACACCAGGGTATGCATGTCTAAAAGACCAGACAGCTGTTGACAAATCAAGTCAGCAGATGCATAGGGCTTATACGCCCTATACATATGTGTGTTTTTCTGTATGTGCATACCTACACCTATCTCTGCAGACATATTCAAGCAGAAGAAGCCTCTAGAGTGCTGAGTGACAAATCAAGACAAAGCCAAAAACTATATATATGCAGACTGGCAGAAAGCAGAGTGGCCAAATCCAAATTAAATTTTCACATTTTGGTCTGATCATTATTCAATTTTGAGGCATACACCATTTACAGTAGGTATGTACAGAATACAGCATGATTTATTTATTTATTTATTTTATTTTAGCACTATCAAAGGTCATGCTAAAATGTTAAAGACAATCCTCAGTTGGAAACTGGAACCAACTACTACACACACTCATTGACAGTGACCATATGGAAATCAGTCTTTAAATACAGTTTTGTCCATATTTTTAGGTAAGCCTATGGTCCACACTCAAAAATAATAGGTAACAATAAGGCACCTTCACACTAGATGCTACAAGTTAGAGAAAAAAGGAAGTACAATATGAGCCAATGCAGAAACATGGCGCAACATGGCAAACTGAACAGTCACACCAACAACCAGTTGACCTACATAAGATTCAATGACCTCTGATATCATTACATACTGGATTGATTTGGACTTTTGAGGCATTCAGTTAAATGGATGATTCCCTTCTCAGCGACCTCACCTCAGGACACCTAAGTTTTGACAGGTGTAGCTCTAGCATAGTGCTGACACAAGGAAACACGTTATTCAGGGCTCAACTGTGCACAGTTCTGAGTACGTGGGAAAAAAAGTTATTCCTTCCAGAGTTCATCTTCTGTCATGAGTTTAACCATCAGCACAAATTGTCACATGGATTTTGTTTTTCTTTTTCATATTATTATTTATCATTATTGTGCATTCTGGCCTGAAATAAGGAAGAAGAAAATGTAACTAATACATTACACTTTTAGTCTTCTCACACATGTCAGTGATATAAATAGTTCACATTCATGTGTTTCAATGATAGTTCATCAGCATAATTGTAGGAAAAACCTCTGCTCATTAGCTCATTGAGTAGGGGCCAGTACTTATTGCACCATCATGCTGCGTTACGGTGAGGTAGTATAAAGTAAACATTGAACACCACAGATGTCAGTCTAATTTTAAGGCGCAAGCCTAAAAAATGCTGTGATATACCGTGAAATTACTAGAAAGAACATTCAAAGGGCTTTTTGAGGGTTAGATCCGAGGTTCAGCATTTAGCCATGATAGTTAGTGAGGGAAGGGAAGGGATAACAAAACCAGCAAGCCCCTGAGTTTCCTCACAAAGACAGCAGTACAAATGTGTGTGCAAGTGTGAGATCTTGTTAACCACGCTGAGTTAATATTGCTTACAATGTTGCCATGGCTACACACCGAGTGTACTAATGATATCATACAAGAGGAAGCTGCATTTGAGCAGACACACCCAGATCAAGCAAAAAAACAAAACAAAAAAAAAGAAACCTAGTCATACAGTTGTGGCAGGAAATAACTGTCAATCATGATATATTATACATACAAAACGTATTTGTGAACAACATTCCCTGCTCATTAGTGCTAGGATGGTGATCTGTGTTCTGTGGCCTTTTCCAGATGAGATTTTCAAGTGTGTTGCATTTCTGAGAACATAAGAAACATAGTTGTTCATTATCACAATTGTGCAGTGAAGCACTTTCTAATAAAAGGTCACAGAGAGTAAACTTTGAAGTCTAATAAAGTAACAATAGACTGGAGTGAGAAAACACTGGAGGAAGATAAATTGCCTGATATGATCTCTGCTCCAACCTACAAGAAAATTTACACAGAAAATATATTATGCAAGTCTCAGATTCTCTTCTACTTTATTAGAAAGTCACCTATTGATGAACTGAACATTTAAGTCATGATAATACACACCTAAATGTATGCCTGAACATCAAATTCAAAGTAAAAAAAAGAAGAAGATATTAATGAATTATTTTGTTCTTTGAGGTGGGACATGTTAGGAAAATGTAATCCAGTTAACTGTAACATGGAGCACAGCCCAGTTCAGTGAACATACTATTCACTGAACTTCCATGTTCAGGCCTCATGTTCTCTAACCTAGTGATAGGTCGTTATCACTTTGGTGATGAAAGCATGACAACTGTTTGCCACCATAGACACCCACATCATAAAAACATTTGCACACACTTGAAAACCCTTGGCCTTATGTCCAGAATAGGCCTTATCAACCTATTTGGAACCAAGCCCCACTAATGGCATCATCAGCTTATCAAGGTCACCCCAATGCCCTGAAAAGTAGTGGGACGAGGGGGGGGGGGCTCTACAAGTAATGTGACAGATCTGTACGTGGGGGATGTGGTAAGTTATATAGCTGTGAAGATAAAGGTGTGAGAATGTGAGCTCCCCTCATCTTATCACTAAGTACCTGCTGCCCCTCAAAAACAAATAAGCAATGTGTGTGGGGGGGAGACCTCAATCCATAATTTTAATTACTTTGCTAATTGTCGAGTCTGTTGAACAAATAGATCTCTTTACCGTAAGAACACAGAACAGAAAAAAAGCATGTTAATAAAGTATAATTAAAACCCCAGGGCACAAGGTCTTGTTAAGCAATATGTGTCTTAAGTAATTATGTCTTCAGACATAATTAAGGCATAAATAGACCAAGTTTTTGTACTTTGGCAGCTTGGGCTGTTGAGTGCAAATAATCATTGTCTCTGACAGGAGACACTTTTGACCACAATTTAAAAATCTGACAAGACATTTTAAAAAGGAAATATGTATCTAATAAAATAATAATAATAATAATAATAATAATAATAATAATGTTTATTTGTATAGCACCTTTCATACAAACATTGTAGCCCAAAGTGCTTCACATTGATTAAAAATTAAAGGTTGAAAAACACATTATACATTATCAGTCTTGTAAATGAGATCTCTATCCTAATGGGTCTTGAGTAAATAGACTAAATGTTTATTTTTTTAAACTGTTTGTGACAAATGCTGTGAAAACAAACGCAACACTTCAGAAATAATTTTCATCCCTGAAACGTATATCACATGACCAGGGAGGAAGATTGCTTACTAGACAAAAATTGTCACCAACCGTTTACGTAAAAGCTTGCTGTCTGTAAATGCACTCTTCAGCATGATAATAAAAAATACAGAATTCAACTGTACAGCAGCTGCTGGGAGAATGCAAAGAGACTAGAAACAGCTTTAATTTTGGGGGGAATAAAAGGCTGATATCTTCCCCTCTTTCCAAAGAACTAAATGACCGGTTCATAAAAACAGAAAAAAAAAATCATGACAAATTAGAGGCCATGGTGGTTAGACCCATGGCTCAATGATCAATAAACTTTGTTTGCTACAACTTTCAGTGCAACCCCATAATTAAATAGGCTGAGTGACATTTCCATATGAGGTATCCTAAATTACACTGGGAAGTAAGGCAGTCAAATTCCTCATTGAGATAAAGACCTCATTTACAAGAGAGACCTGAGAACAACACATACATTTACATACATTCACAAAAGAGAACAGCAGCCAGTATCAATCATAAAACATCAGTAATCCTATGATGAGTTTCACAATTTGCCATTCTTCCTGACTTTATTTTAACTGTATTTCTAATGTTTCTATATTCCTGCCTCACTGACCCACAGGCTCAAGGTAGTAGTGACTGCATTTATATGACATTATTATGTTTCTATGTCAGCACAAGTGGGGCATGTTTCCTGCATGACTGCTCCTCATCCTTGATCCTCTGTTGTTCATGGAGACAAAACCCAGCCACCCCCACAAACCTCCTCTTAAAACAAGGGAGACCACTGTTTCTGTGTATCTACTTTTGTCTTCTCAAACTGAAATAACTTTTTTCTCTTAATTTTACTTAAACCTTCCATTATTGGCAGTATCTTAAATATGGCAACTCCAAGACTGGCTCTTGTGTAGATTAGGGTTGGGTACTGAAAATCAGTAGACCGAATGAAATTAATCTAATGTGAATTTCGGTGCCTCACTTTGGCACCGAACAAATATACAGCTGTTTTTTTAATTGCGCCCCCTGTTAACAGCAACATGCACTCACAGCAGCGTCAAGATGTCAAAAGCAAAATCCCTGACCCTAGAACCTCCATAACGTCACACTAGCATTTATTAGTAGTGTTTGTGTCATCACATACTCCAACCACTTCAACAGTAAACAAGGCAGTGAGAAACAGCAGAACTGCGCCAAGGCTTGACGTACATGTGACGTGATGGAGCCATAGGTGTTTACCTATCTGATGTCCGAAGGTGAGATGATGTGAATGCAAAAAAACTCCAGATTCTATCTTGTCTGAATCCTGAGATATTACCACTGATGTGCTTTATCTGTTGACCTTTAGTGTGACCTTGACCTTTGACCTTCATTATTCAAAATCTAATGAGTTCTTCCTTGACCCATTGTCTATCATTCTTAAAAAGTTTAATCAAAATCCATTCAGAACTTTTTGCATAATCTTGCCAACAATCAAACAAACAGATTAAAAATTAATACCTCCTTGGCAGAGGTAAAAATGACTAGTTGGAAAATATAAAACTTCTTCTGCAAATTTATAGAGGAATGTCTGTAAGGTTGTTAGTTACCATGTGATTATTGGGTAAAATAATGAGTAACTGACAGTAATTTTTGTATTATTATTATTATTATTTTGCTAATTCCTTATAACAGGAGGGGAAAGAAAGAAAAAAATTAAAGCGGTCTATATTCAGTCCAAAGAGGAAAATTATTTGCATTATAATGCAATGCAAAGTCTGAATGCCAACAGAGGTTTGTGAATGAAGGTTTGCTGGTTTGATTCCCTTGACTGGAAGAGAACTTTTGGCTGATGTAGCCTTGAAAAAGGTATTTAAATCCTGGTTTACTCCCAAGGCACCAAATAAATCAGTGCTCCTAGTCTACAATATTCCTGCATGTCATAGCGATGAGTTCTTTACAGATTAATGTTGGTGTGTGGTGCATGCCTGTGTGTGAACTATATACTGACAAAAAGAAGCATAGCCTTGATTAATAATCACAGCAAATTTAAAATCCACAACAATGGACCGTAATTAACAGTTTTAAGAGACTTTTGTGTATTAAGAGATACCGTTCGCAATAAATATTCTGTGAAAGAGGTGCTGCACATATGGTGAGGTGTTTGTTCTGGCGTAATTTCTTCTACTTGGAAGAAAAAAAAACCATTCCTAAACAAACAGCATTACTTTCAAAATGTTTAAATTAGTTTATTTTCTTGGGAGAAACTACATAGACTCTTAAGCACCCCTTTCCTTACAAAAGTAATCAAGTTTCCACTTTGTCAAAAGCTGTCAAAAAAAGGCCAAAGCTGTCACCTAGGATGAAGTTGTGATGCCTCAACAAAGCTCTATCTGTGCATGTCAATGTGTTTCATGGCTGCATGCTTCACAGACCTCAGCTTACTCTGCACAACAGTCACTTAATAAAGATTTAAAAACTATGGCGTAAGGCCTACAGAGTCATCTAAATATGAGCGGTCTCTAGGAAGCTGGAGTTAAGGAAGTGATGAGGCTGCCATAATATAATGTTTAGAACATGCACACAGGCTGATAAGCATGCATCACTGACTGCTCCTAGTAAAGACTGCAGCCTTCATAATCAAGGGGCAGACAGAATTTGACCCCGCATTGATTAAGAGGCCAAAACAATTAGCTCATTATAGAGGACCTGATTTATATGGTCCACTAAACTCTGGCGGGACAACACCCCAAATCATAATTTTTTTTTAAATTTATGTCAGATGTCATTACACAACATTGAATTTTAAGAATCAAACTGTGTGTGTGATTTTTATAGACCAGATTAATTAAACTTGGGGAAATGAACTACAAATGTCACATCATTGTTAGTGTGTTGACATTTATTTGTGAAATGTCAGTATTTTCATCCCCAAAGTATTGCTTGCATAGTTTTATTAGTTTTACATAATTCAAATAATGTGCACATTCTATTATCCTTCAATAACTAATACACCCCCCATACAAGTGTACACACTTGAGCCATTTCTGCTGCTACGTACATTTACCAGTTGAATAAAAGTAGAATGTCCAAGACACATTTAATTGGTACCGGGTTCTTCCATTTCATCCCTTTTAGCTTCCTCTTATCATTTAACTTTTAAGACCATTGGGCCACTACCACAGAACAAATACGTACAATAAAAAAAAGCACACTCTAGGCGGAGTTCAAAGCATATGGTCTGCAGAATGCACAGTATTTCTGCTTTTAGCATAGCAGTTGAACCCACAGTATTTCAGTATTACACTGGGACCCAGAGACACTAAAGTCAAAGCTAGCGTTGCATTTGTGAGCGTTGGTATGGTATGGGGACCGCATAGTGTGTATGCTTTTCCCCTTTCATGTGAGTATCAAGGCCTTTACAGTCCATTGTTCCTACCGCGATGTGTTTCTGACATACTTTACATAGCGCTTCATATTCCCATGTTGTTTTTGATAACCAACTGTTGTTTTTCAGCTCCTGAAGCACACTTATCACTCAACTTGCACTTCCCCGTCTGGGTTCATGTATGGCTATTCCAATCACTTCTTTGTCTGTTCTACTCAATGACGTAAATGCTGGCTAAAAGGACACACTGCCCCCTGCAGTGTGATTGCTGCACTATTAGACACACAGCGGCTCTATGATAGAGCTTCCATCTACTTTTTCGGCATCTTGACAACAAACAACGCTAGCTAAATAAATAACTAACCAGGCATATGTTTTTCATTAACCATAGCCTACCCAAATGAAATTTAATACCTCCTATGTGAAATTTAATGCCATACTTCAAAAAAATACCCAATACCCGAGTTACCCCCCACTGGCTGTATTTCCCATTCATAGAAAACAAAAGACAAGTGAGCCATTCAGTAAAAGCCTGTCCACTCCAAATCACAAGGACATTGGCATCACCCACGTGGGGATAAAGGTGTCATTCCATCGTTATATCATTAATATTACTGTGTTCTCTATTGTTATTGAATACATTGTGTATTGGTTGTATTTAAAAAAAAAATGGCCGCATTGCTTTGTTTCAAGCCGTTTTTGCATGGGAGAAAATGACTCGAGTTCGAACAACATAGTTTACCAGTACTTCCGCATACATGTCTATGGCTCGGATGTTGAAGCGTCTCAGATTGGCTCTGAACCCATGAAGCAACACTCCCTGTGTGTGTTTACCTTTACCAGAGTAGCATCCAGCTAGGTTTCGTGCTGTTGCTTGTTCTGAATATGTGCAGGAAAAGAACGAGGCTTTATTTCCACAGAGAGCACAGTTTGAACCAGTTTGATCTGCCCATTTTTTCCAAGTTTGTGCAGCAGCTACTGTGGCGTGATCTTCTCGTAGATGCTGATGCTACTTCAGAGTCACTGCAATGGGGGACAGATTTAATCCCACGTGGGTGACGCTAAACTCCATCTGACATCAGATGGACTGGCTTTTTCTGGGTCCCTCATTCCTCTTGTTGTTTTCTGTGAATGCGGTATGCAGCCAGTGGAGGTGACACACCACTTTCAAAGGCAGCATGCATTGGTAACTCGGGGTGACCCATCAGATCCCAAAAGGAGCGTGGAAAAGTAGTTTTCAGTGGAATTACACCTTTAAGCTCATCCTCCATTGCAGCAAATCTGAAATAGCATTAGCATCTACAAGAGAATGCGATGCCACAGTAGCTGCTGGACAAACTTGAAAAAAATGGCGGATCAAACTTATTCATGTGCTCTCTGTGGAAATAAAGAATGTTTTTTTTTTCCCTGTGCATATTCAAAACAAGCAACAGCACAAAACCTAGCTGGATGGTAAACACACACAGAGTGACAGGGAAGGGGGGAGTGTTCTTTCATGCATTCTGAGCCAATCAGAAATGCCTCATTACCATGTCATGGACAGGTATGAGGAAGTACCGGTAAACTCTGTTGTTCAACTTCAAGTCATTTTTCTACTGTCACCTCCGCATGATATACACATGGTCATAAGAGCACAAATGAGGAATGAGTATCATAAATATTAAAGAGTTTTCCCTTCACTACTCCAATCATGTAGGTATCCTCGTGATTATTAAAGAGCCATAGTGGCACATGCAGTGGCATGCAAAAACATAAACTGACAGTATATACGTTCGGTATAGGGCTGTACCGAACTGAACGTCTGTTTTCAATGGTTTGGTACGAATACATGTACCATTATGGCCTTACTAAATACCCAAGAATTTCATAAAGAGTATGGGGAGTCTTGTCAATCAACATAAAAGGGTTGATAAATTGCCTAAGCTGGTGTGTTTGTTCAATAAAATGTACTTCTATGGTGGGCTCTCCCCACAGCAACACAGTGCAGGTCCTAGAAGGAACAACCCTGAGCTTCTTAAAGAGGTAGCATTTGCACAAATGACCAAAGGGTGGGGAAAAAGCAGAAGTGAACTTGCAAGACAAAAGGGCTAGAAATCAAGGGTCAAAGTGTGAGTGAGAGTACACCACATGTCAACAGGGTGTTGTCAACTGGTATGAAACAGATGTAATAAAATGTTGTCAAATGGTATGTAGGGGGCATGGTAAGGTCACCAGCTAAATCAGGATCAAAGACATGACAGTATGGGATCAGGAAGGAATGACTCTATCCAAGACCATTTTGCGAATCTTAGAATGTTTCTCTTTTAATCTATGTTTGGGTCTCATTGTCATCCCAGTACCTGAGTAAATTCAGTCATTGTTATGGTTTGGAAAATCCAACATACATTTACATAACGACTCCTACAGACTGCAGTGATACAACATAAATTGGAGGGGAAACATGCACGGACTATGTAACCATAAGTGACTCAATTCCAAGTACAAGAATTAAATGTCATCAGTTCACTTTCCGTTCTGTGCAACTAAAACTTATTTTCTGAACTATTGGTTACACTGTTACAATAGCAGTAATTTATCTGTACAGCAAAACTCCAAAGTCAGTGGGAAGGACTACACATAGGAGGACAATTAGGAATACATTTTTTTTGCCATTTCTCAGTACCTTCCTGAGGACTATAGTAGATTGTAGCAGGACATGTAGCAAGAATTACATACTACAAGATGGTCATCCTCACTTCTGACAATGTAGAATTTCATCATCTATGTCCAATATCTTTAAATCACATTTGTTACTCAGCTTTACATGATAAATTGAACGGTGTAATGTATTGTGAAATGACCACAACAGCTTCACTAACATCTCCAACTTGTTGATACATAAACTGGTATGCCTCTGACACACCATCTCAGGACACTAGACTCACAATATATTCAGGCCATTACACATGGTCACACACATTTCATTTACAGCTAAAAACAACGTCCAACGTAAACAGAACAGTTGACACAAAGTTCACAGTAGGTCACAGTAACTAAACCATCTTGATGATTAAAAACCCAGACCAGAGAAGAAACTTAAACATGATAAAGGTTTGTTTAATTGTTTATCTTCAACATTCTGAAATACATTTATCTACAAAGAATATTAGTATGTTTATATGAGTTATTAGTTATTTGCAGGTAAAATATAAGTCTTTTTTTTACTCTCCTCAGTAAGTTATAGAGGACATCCATGTGTTTCCAACATTTAAATTATGCATCATGGACTATCTTAAGGTCTTCTGTCTGTCCTTACTACACTGCTTGAGTTGCTGTCCTCCACAAACTTAGTGGTAAAGTGGTAAACAGCCTCATGCCGTTTACTGACAAAGTGTTGAGATAGACAAGGCAGTCAGATTAACTATAATCTGCCAGGGGGAGACAGAGGAGAGTCCACAGAGGAAGAGTGGCGATGTAATCCTAACTAAGCCCCCCCCATACTTAACATAGGTAAGTCACGCACAGATGAGAACATTCATATCTGTGAGGATCAGTCTACAACTATATATATATATATATATATATATATATATATATATATATATATAGTCAGAGTTGTAAAAATACACACATTGAAAATCATCTTTAAGAGCAGTAACTCATTGGCTTGCTCTTTATCTGAGACAGGTTAATACTAAAACAGCATTTCTTCATATGAGCTTACGAAAGTGAGGCAATGGTCTATATCATTGTACTTCTTGACATTTAAAACATGATCAGCTCCAAACATTCTCAAAAGGCTCTAGCTATGCAAGTAGTTTAGGCTAGTAAGTGTATTGAAGTCTTTTTGACTCCTTGCTAACATAGAATCATGTTATCGGAGTGCATTTTGCTGCCGTTACCTGTAGCTGTCACACAATATGGCAAGCCTTTATCCAAATGCTTAGTTTATGTGGTAAGAAACAAAATGTCAAAATGTTGTAGATATTGAATTACATTGTATCAGTATTATGTTGTCATTAAAATATCTTCACTACAAAAATATCTTTTGTCTAAATGATTTTGAAGAAACAAGACTAAAACCATTTCAGAGGAAACGTCAATCACAATTTTACAATTTGCCCATTCTTAATTTTCATGAAGCAAAAACTCAGTTGATAGAAGAGCAAAACTGGCATTGTTAGTGTATATGGGATGCAACTCGTACCGCTATAGTCACCATTTAGACTAAAAGCTCAAATGTTCAGATTCCTGACTATGGTAAGATTACATCTCCTCGTAGAACAGAATTTTCTGGGTTGTTCTGAGAGTGTTTTTCTCACTGGTTCCCAGTCTCTATAATCCATACAAAAAACTGGAAAGAAAATCTGTAAGACCTAAATTTTTTTAAAGACAGTGGTCACTGCTGATGAGATCACAAAGATGGTGTCGGAATTGTGAAATGTCAATCTAAATTTGAGGTGATTTGACTTGCTCCACTAAGTGCATGAACCGCTGATGGTTCCAACAGTAAACCTATTATTACTGATGCTACATGAAGTAAAAAATTTCATTTCTTGTATGTCAAACCTTTGTCTATAGTTAACATTGTAAAAAAGCACTGTCATTTATACAACTGTACAATGAAATTTGTCCTCTAGTCTGCATTTAACCCATCCTTTCTTTGATGCCTTTGGGGCACCTGTAAGGAGCAGTGGGCAGCCATGCACACCACCCGGGGACCCATCTCCTGCTGTATAACCAGGGTAATGGTCAGAATAATCTGGCTGTAGGATTTTACCCTTACAAACATGTTTTTGGGTGATGAGGGAAACCCGTCCAGACACTGGGAGAGAAAGGCCCGCACAGTCATGCAGGCCTTTAAAGTACCCAGGCCTTTAAACACAGATACTAGTTTTCATGTGTGCAGTGCATGTAATGCATGTGTGAGTAAACGCATTTGCTAGCCCATTGGGCCCTCCACACACAATGGATGGAAAAGAGTCTGAGAGAGATAAGGCCAAGCAGTTATGGAGAAGAATACGGAAGCATCCTGTTCGCTATATTTGCACAACTTCCTGTCACAGCCCTCAGAATTTTTGAAAAAAATAACTGAGTAAAATGCACAAGTAGAAGAAGAAAGAAGAGGAAGTAATGTTCAACGTAACAAAATGAGCACATAAACAATACATGAACACACCAGAGAGTAGAAGAGCACAAACTAAAATAAAAGTAAATCATGTAGCAGGATATTTTTGTCAATTCATGAATTTCTCTAACTCCAAGATAAATCTGAACCAGATTATTGTAATAAAAGATATAAGCATATAATTGAGCCAGGTCAAATTACACTGTGAAGTCTGCTCTGAGTCTCAAGTCTAATTTATACCAATGCAACAAATATCTGGTGAGGTTAAACTAACTCAAAAACATTCAACACCTCAGAGTGCTCTATACACACATACAGGCATTTGATGAACAAACTGAGTGAAGACAGATTTGCATGACAAAAATTACACATGTGGAACCACAGTTATTTATTTCTTCTATAGCTGCCATTTATCACAACACATACAGCATGTACGGGTCTATGCAAACAGACAAAAAGACTGCAGTTTGTGTATTGACAAATCAAAATGAGACGCAAAAAATGGTGAGCTGTACAATCTGACAAGGACAAAGAAGACAGTAACAGCTTTTCTTCCAATTAGAAATTGATTGACACATCTTCTGTTACTGTACCTTATCTACAACCCACAGCCATAAGCGCGCCACTACCCAAAAAGGTATACAGTATAGGTCTAAAAATAGAAGCTTATATGTGATCTGTTAGCTTATCAAACATTATGACAGAACCACTGACATACAGAAATACTTTCCCCTTGAAGTCTGCAGAATGCTGACAGGGTGGTTTGGACTAGTTCTGCTGTGGCACCAGCCAACTCTGCCCATGTGTTCAATGCAGCATAAACAATTCCTGAAAACTCAGTGAATGCATAGCAAGTTATTCAGAGATTCAGTTAAACCTGAAACAAGTCCCCACAAGAAACAATTTGCATTTTTAGTAGTTAATATCGCAAATGTACATTTATTAGGCAATAAACTTTCTTAATTTGTTTATTTGTATACTAAAGCAGCATCAGAACATTTTAAGTGAACTGGATAATAAATCTGATCTGTTCTTACACTTGCAAGATTGCCTAAAATATCATCATATAACATCAGCTGTTAAATGTAAAATACCATCCATATGACCAGTAGGGCTGGGCGATATACCCTAAAAAAAAAAATCTACAGGAATGGGTGTCAAAACAGCAATATTATGATAGCTTAGTTTGATAGACATGTCACCTTTCAATCATTTCATATACATAGCTTCATGGTGACGTCATTTCACCTAGTAATGCGTACCGCCAATTTTGAGAGGGGAAAAAAAACAGCGCAGCAACCACTGCATGAACTGCAGTGCACTGTCCTGCACGCTTAAAATTTTTGTAAAATGCAATAACCATGCTTGGATTGGAAGAGAAGCTGTCATTTTTCCATGTACCAACAGAAAAGGGTGAAAAACATGCAGCATGGCTTCAGCCGCTGAGACTAATATCTCCGGATAATGGCAAGCTCTGGAGTCCGAAATCAAAGTGGACCCGTTTGCTCAGAACATTTTGTCAGTGGTAGGTCTAGCTTTACGACTATTTTAGTGCCTAAAAATATAATTTTTTTTCATGAAATTGAGATGGAGGCATTTTAGTAGTTTTTTAGCCTACATTTGGGGTAAATGACAATATTGTCTGAACCCATCCTGATTGAAAAAAGCAACATAAATTAGAGTTTGTTATTAATAGAAATTAGATAGGCCTACATAACAAATGAACATGAAAATTTTAAATAAAGAAAAACTAAAGTAGTGGAGTGCTCTGGAGGCTGTGTGAGTGAGGGGCAGAGAAGTATTTCAAGTAAATTTATGCAACCGACCTCAAACAAAACATATGTTTCCAGGCTCTTATAAGTTCACATTTTTTCTCGTGTATACCTACATGCCAGGACTTTCAACGAGATAGTTGTAGATGGCTGGCCACTCATTATTAAGCTACATCGCAGGGTCATTTTACCAAGAACCTGCCAGTAATTTATATGGACAGCTCTCCAGTCGGATCCCTGCTAATTTTTGTTCATAGCGGCTTTTTGTGGTGGGCAGAAGGTTATCAAAATAATCGTAGGACATCGTAACTGAGCTATCTGTCGAGTGTTGTTACACTGTTGTTTTCCCCTTTTAAAATGGCGGCGCATGTTAGTAAGTGATGTTGTGACGTCACGCAAAGCTATGTACAAACAGCAAAAAACTACTTATTCACCTGCTGAAAACTATCAGATGCCAGGTATATGTTAAAACTATAACAGCTGCACTTTCAATTCAAGGAGGGAACTAGGCATTACTTTTGTTAGGGTTTTGATATAATGAAAGCCAAGTGTGTTTTGAGCTTTCTCTGTCATCTGTACTTCTTGTTCTCTTCAAAAAAAAATTTTTTTTTAAATGGGGAGGGGGGTATAATCCAATTTTTTGTGAAAAAAAAAATCTAACGTTTGATTTTTTTTTGGCCATATCACCCATTCCTACCTGCACTAGCCATTATTCATCCATCTCATTCACATTGTTGAGCAAGCTAAACTGTTTACAAGGGTCACATGACTGAAAGGTCATCACATGACACACAGCTGGAGGATCCATGCAGGTATGAAAAAAAACTCAACAAAATACTCAACGACAAAAATATTTTGTCGTTGCAGCCCTAAATATGTGTATAACCAGGTCTAAAAAATAATTATGGTCTCAATACTTTATTATTTGAACATCATTTATTCTTTATACAACTCAATGTTGACCTTGTAGAAATGTCAAAAGTCATTTTAAATAAAAATTGTATGCAATATTGAGTAAGTAGCTTCTGGAATCAACAGGTAAGAAACTGTCAGTTTCTGCTGTACTTTATGGCTTTTGATTGACAGCTCACGACTGCTCAGATGTCAGGTCAGACACTTGGAATTTATTAAAACAGGCTTAATTTTCTTTCTGAGAGACCGCTCTGATAAACAGGTGCATCCCAAAACATTTTGAATATGATGGAGCTCTTTGATTTATTTCAAACTGTAAAATACTGACATTTTTCATATACTGCAAATCAAGTGAAGTGTTTCAAGTTTGCTTTTGTTTGAATTTTCATGATTAGAATTTCTGGCTTACTTAAATTCAGTCTCTCAATCATTAGAATATTTCATAGCATCAATCAAGAAAAAGGATGTATTATACAGATATGACATCTGAGAAGTGTGTTCTTTTATGCATTCACTTGGCTAGGGCACCTTTTGAATAAATGACTGCGTTAATGCAGCATAGCATGGAGGTAATCAGCTTGTGGTTCTGCTGATGCGTTACTGAAGCACAAGTTTCTTTAATAGCTGCCCTCAGCTCATCTGTATTGTTGGTCTGGTGTGTCTGATCTTCTACTTAACAATATCCCACAGACTGTCTATAGGTTCATTTCAGGTGAGCTGGCAGGTCAATCAAGTACAGCAATAGCACGCTGAGAAAACTAGTTGTGAGTAGTTTTGGCATTATCTGCAGGTACCAAGGACAGTTGAACAATGACATTGGTATCTTCATAAAGCCCATAGGCCGACGGATGCGTGAAGTGCTGTAAAATCTCCTGGTAGCCAGATAATGCCACATTTCCACTATGTGAAATTAGCTCAAGTAGACTATCAAATTCCTGGAGACTGTTTACTTTACAGAACACTACCGACTTTAGAGTACATGGAGTACATATTGCCCCATTAAGCTCCCACTGAATTTTGGTTGTCAACCACCAAGGACAGAAATGTCTGAATCTCCTCGACTGACCACAGTGTAGTTTTGCGGGCTGCCATCACATATTACCTACCGTTATATTTACTGTTAACTTCTGATTCTGCTTCTTCTTTTTTTTTTTCTTTTTTTTTTTGAATAGCCACACATTCATGACACAATGCCACAAAGACAACTCTCTGACCAATCAATGTTCTGCAGTGTTTATATGTCATGTTTTAGTATCTCTTCCCCCTGTTTTGGAACCTCAACCAAGACGCAAAAATGTAGTACCAGGTAGCGGAATTTAGATTATTTTATGCTATAGAAACACAAAAAGACAAAATCAAGTTGAACTGATACGATGTAATGGAAACATCACAAAGGTTGACTTAGGAATTTGTAGAACACTGTGGAATCACATCAGCAGTTGACATGCCACCCCAAATTATTATTCAGTGTGGAAACATCACTCTGGACATGATATAATGTGGATTATTTGCCTCTCCACTCATCCTCCAGACTTGGACATTGATTTCCAAGTGAAACACAAAATTTATCCTCATCTGAAAAGATGCCTGAGGACCACCAGGCAGTGACTTCACTTTTTGTCCTCTTCCGGCATTCTTTGTGGGTACTGGGTTTGACACTAGAAATATGATACTTGCAGATCATTTCCTGTATGCATCTTGTACATGGTTCTTTATGCACTCTAGCCTCAGTTCACTTGATATGGAGCTCCCCCAAGTTCTTGAAACAGCTTTGCTTAAAGTTCATTTCAAGGCTTCAGTCATTACTGCTTATCAGTTATTGCATTATCCAATCATACTTTCCCGAACTGAACAGCCAGTCCTTTCACCATCTTATGGGCCTTAACCACCTTCAAAAATTAAATGGTCTAATATTTTGAAAAACATTCTCGACAAAATGTCATAAGCATTTGAGTTTGTGTAATGAGTCTACACTATATGCATTTTCACTCCTTGAAAAAAACTTACCGAAAACATTGAATATTTTCACGAATTTATTTTAATCTGTAGCTCTTAGTTCTGATTAAGACAGCCCAAGAACTCTGTAATGACATTTGATGGCACTTAACTACTATAATTAGCATAGCTTGGCCATATTAGTCCAATATTAGCATTCATCCATATTGAATTGTAGGGTTTGTGACCTAGGCTCCTGATTAGCTCTTGTAGATGTAATTAGGGCTCGGAATCTGGCCTAAACCTGAAATGATATTTTGAGCAGAGAAAAAATAATCTACCATCTGAAATTAGTTTTCTTACCACCTGTGAAATAGAGGCATGCTATAACCAACTAAGTTACATCTAACCAATCATTTTCCAACCATATCTAGATGAGGTAAAGGTATACATTTACTTTTTAAATCGAGCTGCAGTGTTTTCTATGATTGTAGCAGCCTATTATACCCTGCCACAGTTTGATAATGAATCAATAACATTTTTCATATTGCATGAAACTAATGCATCTATGCAAATTAGTCATTGCTCACAGACTTAGGGTAGTTGTTCCCAATTTCTTCAACAGCTGCAAAACCAATGTTACCAACTCTTCGTGTTAATGTTTACCAAAACTCACTGAGTAACCTGTGCTGGCCTCAGTAATGCTGCAAGACATACAGGTCTTTGCCATAAGTTAGCGTACTGCTACTGTTTTACTGATAGTACATTTAGAACTAAGGCTGTGTCCAAAATCCCTCCCCAACCCCTATATAGTGCACTATATAGGGACCACGCCATTTTGTAGGGGTGTCATTTATAAGCACTATATAGTCCACTCAATGTATCCCACAAGTCACCAAAAATTCACAGTCACCAAAAATGTGTTTTAATAATGATAACAGATAGGGCAAGTCATGTAACATATATGTGAGGGAGGCAGGGTTTGTTGTGCCTGGCACCACTTGTTAATGTTATTTCACAATTGTGACAATAGTTTTCAAACACCCATAAGTGCACGTGTTAATATTTATCAAGTTGCAGAAAATGCTTTTTAATTGTTCATGCTAATGCTTTTTCTTACAACATTCTATACTCCTATGAATGTTGTACATTGTTCTTTGTATCAACTCGTTTTAACTTAAGTAAAACACCTGACTATCTTCTACAATGACTATGTTCTACAATGAATAAAATACATTATAATGTATCATGCTATAATCATCAGCTCCATGAGGTAATGTACACAAACAGTGAAGCTCACAGCCAAATACATAGGCTGAAAACAAAGATGAACACTGTGGAATGAAGAAATCATCCAAGTGAAGGTAAAATTACTGTATTTTAGAGTTATAGTGACTCTGCATTCCTCTGTGTGCTTGCCTCAACAGATTGGCAAACAATACTTATTACACAATTCAGCTTCAAAACAGCAGGGCTAAAGTAATGTTACTTTTTAATTTAGAAATCCCAGCCAGGTCACACCAGTCATAACTGTCACCTTTTTAAAGAAGCTGCTGTTAATGATTTAAATCAATTAAGAAGGATCTACATGGCTAGTACCAACTTCAATGGTAAATCTGCATTTCATGTTAGTCATCAGTATCATCAGTGATAAAACCCCAGGAGTTTTGTCTGAGAAATAAACAAAACTAGCCTTGAAATGACATTCTGACAGCGTGATGATCACTAGAATACTTGTTAATGTTCAAAACAAACACCTGATATTAGTAAGAGGAATAAAATAGGATCGATAAATCAATTAAACTCAAATATCCAGACTAATTCAGCACCTTTTCACCATATAACTGAAACTTTTACAAAACTCCATTCCATAACCATATAACCACCTTGGTAATAACATGACAGCAGTGGCTGCACCTTCAATCACATTCTTCATGGAATGTCTTAAATGTATGTTTTCTGGCTTACTTTCCAGCTCTTTCTTTTCCCTTCTGTCACACATTCCTCCACACTCTACTTCTCAAGTTGCTGCTCTCCCTGCTGGTCGCTGCTCATTCATGGCTCACTTTCTTTCCCTTACTCAGCCTTCCTCTCTAAAATACTCCTGTTCACTCTGAGCCGAGAGGACCCTGACACTAGCAGTCCATTAACCACTCCAGTTTCACGCTGGCACTCAGTCATTCTATTCTCCAGCTCACAGTATGCCCTTTCTCCCTTGAGTTACAGAAAAGTGTGTGACGCGGTGTGTGTTGCAGAATACAATAGGCATACAAAAAAGTAAAGATAATAAAACAGCAACAAAGTGAGTTGTAACTACTCCGCTTTACACTAAATGAGTTCAGACGTGACTCAGGAGTTGACCTTGTGACTGTTATTTTACATTAAGCATTTGCTGAGGTGGCTCCCCCAGGAAGTCAGTAGGCTGCTGCATATTCAAAAGTGCAAGAGGGTGCACATATTATTCACACCTTTATGCTAAACATTAATACAAATGCATCAACACTAAGTAGATAGGATATGCACATCAGGATAAATTAGGGTTTTTTCCCTTCCTGTCATTAATGCTTAGCAGACCTTAACTTTTTTAATGACCTCTAAAACTCCAATGTATCAGTGTAAGACTGAATTAAAAATAAATCTAGATATCACAATTGTGATTTGAGTCATTCTTTTTACGTAGACACTATGTTTCATGACTGATTAAACATAATATTCTATCTTGAATACAATACAGCTTATTCTAAAAAAGGCAAAGGTAAGTTGATGCATGCATGACCCACAATAGAATCTCCAACAAGTTGTGCCAGGCACAACAAATCCTGTCCCCTGCAAACGTTTTGATCCGATTTACCCGATCATCATCATCAAAAAAAAAAAAAATGTTGTTTGGTGACTGACCTTGAGCTTTGACTTACATTCACCAAAATGTAGTGGGATCTATTCTGGACCACCCCACTGCTTTCTTCAAAGTTTTATGGAAATTGGTCCAATAGTTTTTGTGGAAAGCTGCCGACTGACAAACTGAACCAAATAAAATACTCCTCTCACCCTTTTGGGGTGCGGGATAACAAGCCCAATCAATACACAAACTGATGAAGTGGCCCAAGCTGACGAGCATGGTGCAGTAGAGCTACACAATATTTCATTTGAGCAAAGTCATCATAATTTTTCTGTGTGCAAGACACATTGCAGGACCCACAATGTAGGAGGCAAGTGAAGTCAATGTGTTCTCATACAATTTCAAGGTTATGGGACACACACTGCATACAGTGATCCACCAATCACAATCCTTTTTTAAAGCAGTCTGGAGTGAGTTACTGGTAAGAACATTGAAAAAGTAGCAATAAACAAGAGAAACTCCCCTTAAATGAAGACTTGGTACCAAACAAAAATAATGTCAGTTATCTGGAATTATTTCTGCTACAAAAGTTCTGCATCAACAGTGCCTTCAACTCGTTGCCACAATGAGGGGTAACAACTAATTTATTTGGCCAATTACGTCAGAACCACCCAGCTATTAGTATATCCCCCAGAGTGCTTTTTTTCATATCATAATATAATTTGCAGCTTTAAAAAAAAAAAAAAATATATATATATATATATATATATATATATATATATATATATATATATATATATATATATATATATATATATATATATATATATATATATATATTTTTTTTTTTTTTTAATTTATTTATTTATTTTTTTTAAATTAAATTAAAAATCGCAATGTCATTTTTTCCCAGTATCATCCAGCCCTATGATGGAGCCATCTCCTGTCTCTGAATTGTCATCTGCTGAAGACCTAATTTAACACACAGGCACATGGATACATGAAGCAATAAAACATCATACAGTGTGCAACCATTGGCCCTTTTTCACAATAAGCGGAAATATGTAAGAGGAGCGTTCCCAAACTTCCTGTTAAACGTCAAGACAGTAGAAAGCCAGTAATATGGAGGGCGTCGTTTCAAGTTCCTGAAGAAATTTGCCACTTTTAACATTTGCGGATATTGGAAGAATCATGGAGAACATTTTAACTAACGAAAAAAAAATTTATAAAGTCTACAAATTTTTCCGTGAGGAATTTGTCCATAAGTATCCAGGTAAGGAGAGAACACTGGGGTAAAGTGCTACTGAACAGATACGACCACAAATCATTAGCATGTATGGATAGCATAGAGGACATGTACTATTTCACTATTTTCAATTTGTTCTGTCTATGGTTCAAGTGAACGCCTTGTTAGCATAATGCTAAAATTAGCCAAATGCTATCATAATCCATTAACATTTTTCTCTGGCAGTGTATGTTTATGTTGGCATTTGCTTGTCATAGTATCAAATGTAGTACACGGGCAGGTTTTTGTGAGGGCTAGATGCTACCCATCACAAAGAAAAAAAAAAAAAAAGAGTAGCCTTACAAACTACAGGTTTGATCACTGTGCATACATTTTCTGTGACTTACTGCTGTTGCAGTCAACTACTGTTCACTGCCTGCAGTTGCAGCTCTATGGCCATTTCAACTCCTTCCTTACAATGCTACTTTTGTTGACTGCTGACAGTGATGTACTGACATGTAAAGGCAAAAGGTCCTCACTACAGTTTAACTTGAAAATTACTTATTTGTGTTCACCATAACTTTCAACACGATGGTGATTTCTTTTATCTCAACTCATACCGACATTAACAGCTGCCGTTTTTGACATCATTGATATATTGGCTCCCTTTTTCCTGTAGGAGTGTAATTATTCCAAGGATAAATGCTAGGGACAGACTCTGGTTTCAACCATCAAACAGTCACCCACAAGATGTAGTGTTCTAATATGAAGTGTCTGCTGCAGACATAAGTGTTCCTTTTTTAATTACAAAATTTGGCCCTTCATCCCGCCGAATAGCTTGGACCCATTTTCATCTAGCTGCGCCGTTAACAGGGAAGGAGTGGAAAGAAAGATAGGACTGCTTCAGGGCATTATAAGAACATTCCAGTATGTTACAATGCCTTTTCTTCGTTGCTTTCATCTTTGTCACTTAACTTTTGCCGGTGCAGAAGTAGGGTTACTCACCGCTTATATATTTCTGGTGCGAAATACAGAAGCTGTGAGAAAGGTCTATTATAGGTGAAAAACTTCCAAATGACCTCAATCAAATGAAAAACAGGTTTCGTGGGTACATGGAGGACAACCTTGGAGTCAGCATAGTAAAAATACCCGTGGGGAGTTTTTTCTTCTTCCTTCATCTGGCTGGTATGTAACATTAACACCAATGAAAAAGAATTTAAAAAACTACCAATTTACAGATTTTATGAAAAACTAAGACATTTTTAAAACTAATAACTGGTTCTAAGAGAATGTGCGTTCTTCACATGCCAGGCTGCATTCTGTCAGATTTCTTAATTTATATTAATACAAGACAAAATATTTCTGAGCATGTTCAAGCTAGTCTTGTGTAGACCCATCACCATATTAGCACTGAGCCAGTATTGCAGATATGTTCTGACATCTTCCATTATCCTTCAAGAAGTCCTACCCCTCTGGGTGTGCCCTGTGGGACCTTAATTAAGACTTTTTTTATATTTTTAAACTAGTCAGTGGTGCTAGACTGCTAATTGTTTTTATTCCCTTTGAAATGAGCCATAATGAATGTGTATACACAAATTATTTTACAGGTCAAGAGACTTCCAGTTTGTGGTAAAATTGTTGAACTATCAGACTGTGAAAATATGTCAATAAGACAACTTAAAAGTCACAAAAGTACCATTGTAACAGTCGCACCACTATCTATCTAGAGTCAAAATAAAAAAATTAAACATTCTTTACTATCGTAACCAGAAACCGATATTCTTGGCTTGTAAAATTACACTTTATCTTCACATAAGTAAATGATGACATAATTTAAATGGGTTTAAAATTGTTTATCATCACTTTCCAATATTTAGGTCCCATGGGTCACACCAAATAGGGTGGGAAATCAGCTCTTTATAGGGGTAATCAGGGTTGCTTGTCCTTGCTAGGGATGGGGACCAAAATCTAATGTTAAATGGGTTCTGGGCTAAACAAAAACTGGAGTATGTTCTCAAGTCATTCTTGATATATTTTTTGTGATTTTCAATTCAGGTCAGCTCTCCATCAGCCACTGTAGCACTAAGCAGCTCAAACACACAGACATCCACCTGACAGAAGCCAGTGTCCACCGAGAACTAATTGGGAAAGTGGACACTTCACTTGGTGACACAAGTGCAACAAGTCTTTTGCATAATCGTGTGGAAAGACAAGTGATCTGTCACAGAATCTAGCAAGAGTTCTTTAACAGGTAGAGAAATGCAGTTTGACTATTCAGCACATAGTCCACCTGCACCGTTTCTTGTGAAAATAAGCTTCCAGCATAAATTTAGTAGCACAGACAACAGTATCTGCTCGTTTTACTTTTCTTTGACCATGTCAAAGAAAGGCTTTGCATTCAATTGTATTCTTAAAGTTGTGTATGACTTTCATCACCAATTTTATCATATCTGTAAAACCCAAGTCCTAGCCAATGTATCACAAACCTGTGAGTCTTTCCCTTACTACTCACTAGTATTGTGACGATACCAATATTTTGGTTACAGTACCAACATGTATTGTGATGCTTTGATACTTTTTCAAATAAAGAGAACACAGTAAATTAAAAGATTAAAAGTAATCAAACAGTTTGATCTTTTGACTGATTGGTCTATTTTAATCAGTAATGACAGTGGTTATTATAAAGAATACTATGGAAAATGTGTGAATGTGAGAGTGTTTGTCTATATATGTTCAGCCCTGTGATGAACTGGAGACTCATACAGGGTGTACCTCGCCTTCACCCATTGTAGCTGGATTAGGCCCCCAGTGACCCTTTAGCTTCTGACGCATCACTGGTGAACTGGTGAGCATTCTCCATGTATGAGTTATTGTAAATATTCATAACAATTCTGGACACACAATGGGTCAAAACAGAGCAGTGAGTGAGGCCAAAAATAAATGGTTTGGGATATTTACTATTCATTTTACCATTTCTATTTACTATTCATTTTACCATTTCATTTCCCATTGAATATCATTCATTCATTTTCCAATCTCAGGCCCCATGATCCTCCCGGAAGGGGCGGAGACTTAAGCTCCCCATAGAACTTGTTGTGAACAACCACGTTGTAAAAAGAGCTTCACACAGTGGTTTTTTCAGCCCTTTAACTTAAATATAAAATATCTACCACTGAAAAGCTATTCCTGCTCAGCTAAAATGACTCGCTGCATATGCTAGTTATCAGTATTGCTATCAATTCTTGAAAACATTTCTACTTGTCCTAGTGCCATAATCTGTTTTCCACAGATGTCCAGTGCAATGATCCATGGCTAAAACAGACTGTGATGGCATACTGAGATGAGCCAGTCTGTTTATGTCAATAGCTTTCGTGCAAACTGTTCCATCTATATGTGCTTGATAAACACAGATAACACTTCAAATAGTACAACTAAAACAGACTGCATGTAATTTGAAGCAGAAACATGCATGTTGTTCCACTACAAGTGCAGTGAATCACCATAAGTATAGGTTATATACGTCATTACTGTGTGGGAACTGAGACACACAAAAATGATTAACTTTACAGACATGCTTGGACACAGCAGAATAACCATTACCATACTCTTTGGAACAAGTGGGGCAGCTTTAAATATTGCAGGTATGAACATTAGGGTTTCTCATGTCTAATAGATTAAACACCAACACAAATGAATGACAGAATATTGCTTGCCAATTAAAATAGTATTATAATTTTTAACAAAGGAAAATGTATTAGTTCCTGACTAAAGCCAATATTGACTGATTCTTACAAAGAATAGTAAAAATAAATAAATAAAAACTAAAAATGATCATATAATAGATGCAAATAAACCTGTGTAAAACAGTGTTGAAAAAAAATGCCTAAAATTAGATAGTCCACCTACACTAAAACTTTCTTTAGACTACAGTGGACTACATTTGTACAGTCAACATTTTGAGACAAACTGCCAAGTTCATTGGAAACCACATGTGTCACGAATCATGCACGTCATATCATAACACCAAAAAAGAAGGTGAGTCATGAAGTCACAAGCTCCAACATGATGTGATATACAACAAAACAAACAGTACAGTACATCAGACACAATGCAAGACCCTTTAACCTCTGGTTGAACTCTAGCCAATGCTTAGTGTGAGCAGACGGTGAGATACTGGAAATTTCTGTCAGAATGGGTTTACATTTCAGAGTTAGAAAGGTACTAAAGTCAAGGACATTCCAGTGCTTCTCTCCAACGTGAACAATGTGTACAGCTATGCGCTTGCACTTCTACACCGACAAATAATCAGAAACAGACAATGCAGCCTTATCTCCAGGTACTGTGCAATTGTTTTTACCCATGACTCATGTTTATTTATAGCCCAACCTAAAATCTTTGTGCATATGGTAATTCAAAAGTTTATTTTTCACCTACTTCTCTGCATAGTATTTCAAAATTAAAGTAAAACAATAAATAAGTATATAAATAGCACACAAAATAGAAACTAATCAGCTGATAAAAACTTGCAAGTATAAATTGTCACAGTATAGAGTCAACTCTTAAAGTTGAGTGTGCATTTGTGTGTATGTATGTGGTGGAATTGCTTACACAGTAACCAGATGTGTCTTCGAGTATCTTCTATGGTTACCGTTTGTCAGTGTATACAATATCAGTTTTCACCTGTTGCTAGACATGGCCAAGGGGTAAAGTTACGCAATAGTTTGCCATGGCTGATGAGTGACATTACTACTGGTGACTCTTACTTCTCTCCTCCCGACCAGACACCACATTGAGTCACACAGGCAGGTAGAATAAAAAGATGTTATCAAAATTCAATGAGGCATAAGGAAATTCAGTGCCACACCTATACATGAGAATTTTACTCATTCTTTGTCACATTGGCTAAATAGTTTTAATTTCGTCATATAATCATTTAATGACAGTGTTAAAAAGTGAAATTACAACATACTACTGCAAAGGCTTTAGATTGACAGCGTGTGTTTTAAGATTTTCTATCCCTTAATCTGTCAAAGTGTTGCAACTTAACAAGACTGCAAAACACACCGAGTCTAATGAGATGCATCAAGTCTAGAAAGTAGTAAGGGAAACTACTTCCTCAAATGTGTCCATGATCGTTAACCTGAACATGACTCCTTAAACATTTTAAGATGTTGAAAGGCACTTGTAAAAGCACAGGTATGTTGGCAATATGTAATTGTGTAGCTTCCTGTAGCATCAACTAAGGTAATAAGTGAAATACATCTTGAGTCCACTTGCTGAAAAGATTCTGAAGTATAAAAACACAGTGCTCTACAGCAAAACAGGAGGGATACTCACAAATTTCTTTTTTCCATCTCCATCCTCGTAGCCTTTCTTTGATTTCTTGTCCTTCTTGGGACCAGGAGCTGAGGCAGAATTCCCCGTGTGTTGATCCATATTCAAAAGTTAATCCGTTTACTTGGAATACGCGTCAAATACGTGTAAATGTGACGATAATTCCACTTTAGACTTCTAAACATAGAGCTAATAATCCCCCGGGCTTTTGTTTGTAAACCAACAACAAAGTGAACAGTTATTTCCCCTGGGCCTAAACAGGAGCCCAGGCTAACTAGCCACAATTAGCACTGTGCTGCTAATAATTTGGGAAACAGCCAACTGCACAGAGCGGACCCCTGGCTAAACCGCCTGTCTGTTAGACTGAAGGAGGGAAATTCAAAGCACGTTCCCAAGTCCACTGCACGAAAAGTAGAAAGACAGCCTGTTGCGACTTTACCATATACCCAATAGCTTTATACTAGTAATAACCACATGTAACAGAAACCGAAACGTGTGCAGAGTAATTCTGATGTCCCGAAAGAGTAGAGTAGTATGAGTGCTAATGTTAGCTTGAGCTAGGCTAGCTTGACTGCTATACTAGGTAAAGTCTCAGTGACACAAAAAAGTCCGTTCTTCCGAGTTTCACGACTTATTCCGGTGACTACAACACGGATAAAAGTTGGTGTTACCGATGATTTGGGTCGAATGTGTCTTCCTTATTACTTTCCATAGCTGCTAAGAGTTCAACAAAGTTTGTAACCCTTGGATGACAGTAGGTAATCGACCAGAGCTTCGACAATAAAAGTCTTCCTGTTCTCCCCCTGACACTCCGGTCCAAGCTGGCTGGGAGGAGCTTAACACTGAAGCTACACCTGAGAGGATTTAACTGACAGCCAGGATGCGTTCACTGCCCACAGCCCACAGATCACACGACCCTTGGGAGAGTGTTTTACTACACTCACTACCACAATTAAACAAATATCAGAATGTTTGTTCATGTAGTTTTCCCTTCCCTTACAAGAAAAATATGTTTAGGCTAGTGCTGCCAAGAGATTGAAAACGTTTAGAGATTAATTCATTATGATCTAAAATGAATTGGTCTAATTAATCGATTTTTAAATCTCGCAAAAAAATTGCTGAGAAAAGTCCACAACTTAAGGTATTTTCATTTCAATATATTATATTATTTTGACTTTATGAAGGCGCGTATTGTTTTTAACAGATTACAACAGATGCAATCTGTATCCGTTTACATTCTGCTGTATTTAAGATGAGTCCTAAATGCTGCCTGCAACCTTTAGTTTCGACCACCGGGGACAGTATTGTCTTTTGTCAATTTCCAAATAATTATAAAATAATAAATAGACTAAAATATTAAGTCCATATAAAGTGCTGTAAGTTAACATACGAAAAAACAATAATAACACTTTTCTGAGCAATACAAGCATTGAACACTGAACTTGTTTCCCTGTACTTCAGATAATGTCAAATAAATAGGCTAAAACAGACCCATTAATCACAGTGTTTTAAGTTAGCACATCAAAAACACAAAATACAAAAACAATAAAGTTAGAGATTAAAAATTAGATGAATGTGATTAAAAAATAATGCACTAATTATGACTGTAATTCATTTGTTTTAATTAATCCATTAATTAAACACACCTAGTTGAAGCAATGATGGAAACGGTATTAGCTCACTACTATGTTATCATTGCAACCTACTGTAGTCTGTAATGTTCTGTAAAATCTAAACTAAAATACTCATATTTGGATGATAAATGACAGTAATAGGCCAAAACTGCAGCAGGGCAGTGCATGGCATCGGGGATGCAGTAGTTTTCTCTGACTGGAAGCCTATGCAAAGACCAATTATGATGTTAATTTAAAATTGGATTCAACTGTAACTTCAGTATATCACCCCATTCCCACCATAGTGTAAAGTGAAGTCAAATAAATATTTAGAAATAGCCTTGGTCAGCATAATTCATCTGAATTAAGCATTCCCAAGAGGTATGGGCCTATGCTTTTTCATCTGCTCCTTTATATCCTTATCTGTCTTTTATTTGGAGAGAAACAACAACCAACTGTAGTTCAGTTCTGCAGTGTAATTTCATCACAGTCCTGGCACTGCTATTTCTGTAGTGGTAATATCGACTACTGAAACACACCTTGACAAAAGATATACTGTCTCCTGAGCTCATATACCTATAATCAAAGTCTGCACACTCCCATTCAATTTTGTCATATGTGAAATAGAAAAGGTCAGTGCTATATCTGGATCAGTAATATGAGGTATATTACTGTTCTAGGTAACTGCAGGTGTGCACTAAATATTCCATATTAAACAGTCAGTGAAACCACGTTACAATAACGAGGTGGCAATTATACAGGTGCCTCGGTGTCTGTGTGTGTGTGAGAGAGAGGGGGGGGGGGGTTAGTAGTTTATTTAGGTAAACTGCAATGACATTTTGAGCTGTGGTCGCCCTCCAATAACAAATAACCAGAGTAAGGCCTCCACCAAGCGGTGAAGATGAAAACTGCAAGCGCTGTGTCATCATCACAGACATGTAGGAAGACTGGGATTCAATGTAAAGTGATTAAAACATGCCAGCGCATTGGAAGAAATTAACTCACAGAATGAAAACACACAAGGCAGTAAAGTGTGTTCCTCTGACTCACTTCTTGGCAAAATGTTTTAAAAATGCAACACAGCCCATAATTGGTCTAAAACAGCACACGCAGATGTATCCTTCTCTCCCCCGTCTGTCCTATTTCACTGCTTCAAGTCTCTTGATTACGGACCAAAAAGAAATAATCACTCGGTTTAGATCCTCTCACTGAAAATTTACATTTTTGACGAAGCCTTCATGAGTGATGAATGAATGTCACATGCATCCATTAACCTGTGTGCATACAGTACACGGGTCTCTCTCTCTCTCTCTCTCTCTCTCTCTCTCTCTCTCTCTCTCTCTCTCTCTCTCTCTCTCTCTCTCTCTCTCTCTCTCTCTCTCTCTCTCTCTCACACACACACACACACACACACACAAACACAGGATTACAGAGATAGGCACATTTATCTGTCCTGGTATGTACAAGATGTTTTCCAACAACAAGATTGGAGACGATTTGCGCATCACCAGTGGCACTGAAACTGACAGCAGTTCAGTTTATCACATAGCCCTCGTCATACAATTCAGCCTCAGGTCTTCATTCTTCCCAGATATTGACTCTATAAATTATGGGGGGGGAGGTTAATTAAAGTGAATGTGTACGACAAGGCTGGTATCCCTATGGCACCTGCAAAAACACCTTTACGAATACATTAAATGATCCGTAATTAAACCACTTCACACGCAGTGGCATCATCTTTAAACAAGTGGAAAGACGAAAAGAGTTCCACTAAGTAGGTACATTTGAATATCTTTATATGATGATGGGCCTCCAGCATTTATTTTTTCACCATTTTACAATAAACAACGGTGAAAATTGCGTCGAATGCATCAATTCACAAGACAAGACAAATTAACATCAGTATACAAAATATTTTACAACCAGGTAAACATACTGCAGGCCCCTTATGGCACGTGGGGGTCACGTCTCCATGAAAATAAAACTATGGCCTGGTCAGAGTAAAATAATATGACTCCTCACCCTACAAGTTTATAAGCAATAAATCAATGTTTGCACGTTATTTTGTATAATTATTGGGGTGACCCTTTTAATTCAATTTCACACAAGACCTTCAGTAAGAGATGGATTGTTTTATATATCAGTCTTTAAATAACAATAACAGAAATTGGTGACTCATTGGAGCGTTGGTTTTACTTGAAGCAGCCCCATACACAATATCTATCTGTTGAGGCGGCACCCATGTTGTCAGAAGGGGTGGGACGTTTGGCATAAAGGAGCTCCCAGCTACTCATGTCAAGTGTTCTGGTGGACCCCAGGCTTTTCAGGCTCCAAGACAACTGAAAAAAGGCATCAGCATCATGTCTAAAACGTGCAGCAGCAGCAGCAGTAGGGGGTTGGCATGACAGTCCTAAACACTTCACAGAGTCCCACTGAAGTCCAAGAGGCTCATCCTGGATTTGCTCTGGGGTATAGAACCTACTTGTAAGAGGTCCGGGCCTCTCTCAATGACCTGTCATATGGCATGGAGGCGAAGAAAGAGTTCCGAAGCTGACAGTTAATGAAGAACACAATGAGCAGCACCAACAGGAAGAGCAGTAGGCACATGACTATGTAGGTGATCAGGTCTGGCTTGTGGAGTTCGCCTTCCCGGAGTCCTCCTCCCCCACGCCCCGTGGTGGGTCTCAGAAGCGCGGCCACGCTCACCGATCCACCGTGGGAGGTGTTCAGAGACGTGGGTGCGTGCGTGGAAGACTGGGCCATGAGCACCAGGTCGAAGTCCGGGTTGTCGGTTGAGTTGAGGAGGATTTGCCTCAGCATGGCGTCCCGTGGGCTCACCGGTTTCGTGGGTCGACTGAGAGGATGAGAAGGACAAAGAGAATGTTATTAGGTCTAGGTGACTTTATTTAAGTGTTCTTTGACGACACAGAGATAAAGAATAGAGGGATATTAATCTGCGGCGCATTAAAAGACGTACTTGGAGGATTGGATTCTGATGCGTAAAACAGACCTTCTTGATGACCAACAAGGTCACTCTGAAGCTTTATCTGATAACACCGATAATCACATCTGTCTGCTGTTATTAGATCATCATAACCAAAACACCAGACCAGAGAATTAAGCGCACACTATAGAATTGGGTGACTTTACCTTGCGCATAATACGCGCGCAGTTACATCAAGGGGAGCATATGGTTTTAGGTAACGGGGATACTTACTTTGGTATGTGCTGCGAAGAGTTCCGCAGGTGAACTGAAAAAGACAAAATCTCGGTTCTGCATTCCTCAGGGTCCCGGGCTCTATCTGCTCCAGTCCCACCGAGGACGCGCTGTGGAGTGGCGGCAGGTCGATAGCTTCAAACCTGTGATCACAGTCCATATGTCACCGAGTGGATATATCAGCACAGCCGTTCCCTCCACGTTAAACCAGACAGATCCTTTCTGTGGCCCTGTGGATTAGAGGACCAATAAAGAAACACTGATCCATTTTCCACTTGTTGGTGTCCAAATCCAAACAACGTGTGACACCGAGTGCAGATGCAGACCACAGTGGTAATATCCAGATCACTCTATAGGCTATGGGAGTGAAGTTCAGCTACAGTCGCTGGTGCGCACACATGTCCTCTTGTGCGTCGTGGTGGGCTGTAAAACAATTGCATTTCCTTGTGCGTCCAGGGCGCAAAAGAAGGGCACGTCGGATCACCTGTTTTCCACCCTCCCTGCTTGTTATTTTATCCAACTGGAGTCGATATGTGTCTGATCGATTTTACAGTCTACTCTTAGGAGACCATCGATCCAGTTTGACTAAAATGAGACGAAATGTGAGATAAATTAAGTGCAAAATACAACAGTACACCGAGTCAGCTTCCTACCCTAGCAGTGGGTAGTGTGTGTGGAGAGTGTCTGAGAGGAAAGGGAGTTGCAGATTAGGAGAAGGGAAGGAGGGCGCTGGAGGCACGTCATCAACCCGGGTTAGGCTACTGTAAAGTCTGTCTGTCTGTCTGTTTGTCTGTGTGCTCAATGTTAGATATTGAGAAGAAACTGCTCTGAGTTCCAGGACTAGTGTGTGGAATGTCTCACACTAGGGTGATAAGAGAACTGGGTAAGTGAGACATTGGTGTGTCTATGTAAAAACTTGTTGAGGTGATTAAATCTGAAGCCATGCCAGGTATCTTCTGTCTACAGCAAAGTATGGAGACAGTAATGTGTTTGGCATTGGAGCACTGCTTTCAGTTATTTTCCTTTATAGACTTCTATTTCTTTCTTAGTCTTTTTTTTCTCCATATAAAACAACTAAATAGTAAAGCAAGTTTTTTTTAATACATAAATAAAAGGAACATCCACACATTGTATGTGACATGCATGGTGTTCATATCACAAATGTTTCTTTTGATTTTTTTTGTGATCTACAATATATTTGGTAATTCATCAGGTATAGTAAATGTCAAAGAAGTTACAAAAGATGGAGAGTAAACGTTTGTATGATCTGACATTATGCTTCAGATATGAGCCTGAGGGCCAGACCTTAAAGGCTCCGCTGATCTGATTCATATTCATCGGCACCTGTTTGTCACAACAGAATGGCTGCCAGACATAAAACAAGGGCAGAGAACACTGCACTGAAAACACCATAATATGCCTATACTTTGAATCAACATTAATGCCAAGCATCATGCAGAAACAACATATTTGAGTCAAACTAACCTTCAACACCAGACAAATGTCCAAGCATTTCATGTTAACTTTTAATTTAACAATAAAAAGGATTAGAGTGGACTAGGTTTAGTTAGAATGTTTGCGTCTCATGGGAAATCTAAATGCAGCCTAAAGCTAACTTTCCATACATAGACAGACAGCAGTTATTGTGATGGTTAAGGAGATTATGGTTTATTATTGCTTTTGGCTTCAGCACCTGTTCCCTGTCTTCCTCTTTATCACATTTTCACAAATATGCACTGAAATAAACACTTGCAGGAAAGGCATGAAGGCAAATATAAGGAAATACAAGGGGACAAAGGGATAGATTGGCTTGGACAGACATACTGTTAAGTACTGTAACTCATTTTATCAGATGATGTTGTTAGTTTAAAGGAGAGAGAAGATGGTTGTGATACACCACATCAACTGAGGTTTTACTCTGTAACTAATCATTGCAGTTATCATGTTAATCTCATTAGCTGTAACCCATACCAGTGGAATTTTGAGTAGGAATGGCAAATTGTAATTCTCCACTGTAGGCTTAATTTAAGGTTATATACTCATATGCACAGCTCCTTTACTCAATGAGTCTGTCAAGTATCATGTTACACTAAACAATGGACTTAAGACTTTGTGTTTGTTCATGTGTTCTCTCTGTCATCACATAATCACTTATGATGCTCAACCAACTCAAAACTCCATTATTATTATTATTATTATTATTATTATTATTATTATTATTATTATTATTATTATTATTATTATTATTATTATTATTATTATTATTATTATTATTATTATTATTATTATTATTATTATTATTATTATTATTATTATTATATAAAGCACAGGGGCAGCACGGTGGTGCAGTGGTTAGCACATGTTCCTCACAGACAGAAGGACCCTGGTTTAAATCCCACACCAGACCTTTCTGTGTGCAGTTTGCTTGTTCTCTCTCTATGTCTGTATGGGTTTTCTCCAGGTACTCCAGTTACCTCCCACCATCCAAACACATGCACTGATAGGTTAATTTGTTAATCTAAATTGTCCATAGGTGTGAATGTAAGAGTGATTGTTTGTCTCTATATGTTCAGCCTTGAGATGAACTGGAGACTCATACAGGGCGTACCCCGCCTTCACCCACTGTAGCTGGATTAGGCCCCCAGTGACCCCCATGAGGGTCACTGGGAGGATAAAGTGGGTTCAAATGATGAGATGAGATAAAGCACAGCAGATGGAAATACAACGCAATATTTATTTTACCATTTGCATTCTGCTCTTTGAGTGGTCTCTATTCTCCTATGTCTAGTTCCGCCTTCACTGTATTTCTTTCGCAGCATCCGTTTCTCCAAATTTTCTGTGTCTTAATCCCTTTAATCCATACAATAGGGGAAAAAAAGACAACTCATCCATGAAGAATTGAAAGCTCAAAATAGAGATAAACAAAAAAAGTTGTTGCAATTCTTTTAAGTGATGTTGTTTTATAGGGAGGGGGAAAAAAACAAGATGGAAGGACAAACAA